>JARFXV010000912.1:0-600000 GCA_031761425.1 Cosmopolites sordidus
ATCACATTATATTATTCATTTGTATTGTATGTTTATATATGAATAATCCGCCCCGAAATTCATTCGTCAGTCGAAAATTGAAATTTTGGAAGCATCTATTCTGTTTCTTTGTGAGGGTCCACGTCTTTCAGCCTTAAGTGACTATTGAACGAATCAGGATTTACAACTTATATTTGGCTATGTTAAAACAGGTGTTATTTTGAAATGCGTTTCACTTATAAGAATAATATTAATTAGATTACGTCTTAAGAATAATTTTGAATTATTTGATTAAATAATTATTGAAATTTCATATATGGCCTATAAGATGCTTCAGATTTACACATTGCTGCCTGACATTGAACTGTTGAACATTGTCCTCCGTTGGAACTATACGGGTTGACTTTATGCTACGACAGAAAAGTTTTTTGGAAATTCAAAACATTTTCGGTTTAATTATTCTACTGGATCCTTCGGTGTGAAACACTAAACTCGAAGAGATTTGCCACTAAATACCAAATCACTTTTTTGAAAATTTCTCAACGTACGTTTCGATAACCATGTTAGCATCATCAGAAGATGATTTATCTAACGGAGAGTGTAAAAATTATGAAGCGTGAAGTTTAGTGAGCCTTACATTAATAATTGAAAAAATTGACTGAATGGAATAAGTCCTTTATCTCGGTTCATGATTTTCTTACGTTTTTCTATTTGAAGCATTCATATAGAAAAATTCCGGTCAGTCAACTTTTTCAATTATTAATGTAAGGCTCACTAAACTTCACGCTTCATAATTTTCACACGCTTCATTAGGTAGGGTTATCATATAAATAGAACATAGTTTTAGTGTATAGAATTAGATAAATCATCTCCTAAGGATGCTAACATGGTTAGCGAAATGTGCGTCGAGAAATTTTCAAAAAGTGATTTAAGTTTTTTAGTGGTAAATCTATTCGATTTTATTTTCGGTTCAACTTGTCAGTCGCGTTGATCACAATATAGGTTCGTGAAGAAGGTTTTTTTTTAGACCAGGTTGAAGTACATTATGACCTCAACATTACAGCCAGCGCTAAATAATAGTCTCTTGAAGAATTTCTAATGTTTGACCATATACTTCACCTGTTATTCGTAGTTAAACCATTAGTTTGTTTGTAGAGGTTATGTAAAGCATCACTGTTTCAGAATTCAAATAAATTTAAACTTGTGCAACATCTTGAATTTTCACTAAAACGCATATTTTTTCCTCTATAACCACATATAAATAATTATAATAATAGCCCTATATAAATAATCCAGAAGTACTGACTCATGGATTGGTTTTAATGGCCTTGTGCAGTTACCGATTAGTAGCTGAATTTAGTGAAATAGTGTAGTTCAAATTTCAAGTAAAATTAAAGTTTCGAGTATTTTTTTTTGTTTTGGAGTTGATTCCTATTAAAAGTGTATTTAACCGATGTAGCCGAAGTTTTAATTATAGTAGAAAATTTAGATATAAATCTTAGTTCGGTTCAACTTTTCAATCGAGTTGCTCACAATATAGGTTCGTGACGAGAGCTTGCTTTTTTGAGACCAGCTTGAAGTGAATTATACTCTCAACATTACAGCCAGCGCTAAATAATAGTATCTTGGAGAATTCCTAGTTTTTGACCATATATTCCAATGGTTACTCGTAGTTAAACCTTTGGTTTGCTTGTAGGGGTTATATCAAGCTTCACTATTTCAGAATTCAAATAAGTTTGAACTTGTACAATATCTTGAATTTTCTATAAATCGTATATTTGAGTATCGATAGTCTCTGGGAAAATTTTTAGTGTTTGTTTTAAACATATATTTCACCGGTTATTCGTAGTTAAACCGATGGTTGGTGTTATGTAAAGCGTCATTGTTTCAAAATTCAAATAAATTTGAACTGGTGCAATATCTTGAATTTTCATAAAATTGCAATTGTTTTATGCTTTAATGGCTTGTGCAATTCCCGATTAGTAGGTGAATTTTGTGAAATAGCGTAGCTCAAATTGAAAGTAAAATTAAAGTTCCGAGTATTTTTTTATTTTGGGGTTAATAATTCATTTTAACAGTGTATTTAACTGACGTAGCCGAAGTTTTAAATTTAGTAGAAATTTATATATAAATCTTAGTTCGTTTATCGGATGAACAGTTATAATCTATGATTCTTCCGATTAGAAAATATGAAACGCTATACGAATGAATAGCGTGTTATTATTGTTAAATTGCATTAGTATTCAGTGAAAATTTTAGAGAAGCGGTAAGGAAACTTGCACTAAATAAATCAACTCTTCCAAGGTTGATTAACAAATTTGATAAAACTGAATGGGTAATTGACGAAAAACCTCATCAGTATAAATGTGGGATTAGGTCCTGTGAGAATATAACCGAGGTTAGTGAAACCGGAAACATCAACTCGCCATAGTGCCCAATTAAACATTTCGAGAAGCTTCCTCCCGCGAATAAGCACTAAAGAGATGGTTTTATAGACCATTGGATTTTGGGCGGACGTTGTGATAGACCCACATTATTTTGAAAATGTGACTGGATATGAGGTAACTGTGAATGGCATAGTTTTCCGTAACATGATAATTAAGATTTTTTTTACATCAATTATAAGATATGGATCTGAATTACCTTCCATAAACTCTTGTGATTTAACACCGTACGACTTCTTTTTGTGTGGTTATCTGAAATCTAAGAGTTGATAACATCAAAAATAAAATGTTATCATAAAAAATTGCATGGAGGGCTCCCGGAGAATATTAAAAATATTCAAAAGAACAAGAAAATTTCGCCCCTCCTCCACGCAAAAATTTACTCATCCTTTCAGTCGTCATCAAACGTCAGTAAGCGTCGCCCGAGGCGGGTTACTGGCCTTAAGTCCTTATCAGTCAGGCTCGAACTGAACGTCCGAAAAGAACTAAAGTAATGACCAAGGATACTAGCATATACATCGACCATGTCGGATGTAGTAATCAAATGCAGCTCAAGTCAACCTGCGGTTTCTAACAGTACTACTATGTACTACTATTGTAGTAGTGCTGAAGGAATAGGCAAATTTTTTGCGTAGAGCACGGAAGAAATATCCTTGTTTATTGAAAATTTTTTAATATTCTCCACGGGCCCATTATACAATCTTTCAAGCTTTTCTAAGCTAGGCAGGTCACGGTTTCACACAGTAGTACCTGGCGTGAGCAGCATTTAATTACAGCCTATATTCGACGTGGCCGATGTAATATATATGGTTGTAGCCTTGGACATTCCTTCAGTTGCTTGCAAATGTTAAGGTTCAGCCTGACTAATAACGGCTTAAGGCCAGAAACCGATTACGATAAACTTACTGACGTTTGATGGCGACTGACGGAATGGGGAAATTTTTTGCGTGGAGGACAGAAGAAAATGTTCTTATTTTCAAATTTTATCAAGGAAATTTCTTACAGATAGATATCGAAAATTGTGGTATCGAAAAATTTCACAATAAAAATCCAATAATAAAATCAATAAAAAGCTATATTTCCAATTTAAATTTGGCGTTCAATTTAACCACGCAATAGCTCAATGAAGTTTTGGAAATGCTGTCATACTCCATGAAGGACTCCCATCTAGCTTTCCAGTTAAACATTTTTGTAATTTCTTGCAATTAATCTATCAATACAATAGTGGTTCAACGGCATTTAAAAAAAAAACACATTTTTCTGCAGAATCATAAAAACATAAAAACAATCATATAAACTATTCCAAAGCATTATTTATTAAAAAAAAACACCCATTTATAACATTTATTACTATATCTGATATATTGAAAATAAACTCGAGTAAAGTTTTACTTTTTTTATTATTGTCATTATTTTCATTACTAATTTAACAGTCCCTGTATTTACATCACTCATAGTAAAAACCTATCAGGCAGAAATGTTACCTCGTAGGGTTTACGTGAACCTAAAAATGTGTTTCCAACATTTTTATTACCGAAACTTCAACTAATCCGAACCGTATGACGTACTTTATTCCGAGAAACTCTAAATTAACTATTTCTCTGTCTCTATTCAACCGCAAGACGGAAATTACTTTGCATTGTCTTGAGCTTATTTCGTAGCAATTTACTGTTTTTATTCGTTTTTCCTTTGCCCAGAAACTAGTAAATCCTCGCAAATTCATCATGAAACTTGTTAAAGACAAAAGATTCCAACAAAACAATAATCCTTCCCATATACGCTACAAATCCATTACAATGTCTGAGATAACAATTACACTAAAATTGGTTTTAGAGAAGAATCTTCTAATCTTAAGATGATTTTAATTTCAATTATTCCATTGTGCTGGAAATAGTCTTGTAAATAAACAGAACAGTCATAAAACTTTAAGGTAATTTCGTTTCCAAAAGCATCACCATAGGTTTCCAGAAAACTAAATTTGCATATATATATATATATATATATATATATATATATATATATATATATATATATATATATATATATATACAAAGTTGTCCAATAAGAGTGTTAGAATTTTAAAATGAGACACTGATAATCATAATTACATCCCATAATTCTTATTTTCTCTAGAAGAAACATAACAACATAATGTTATGTTTCTTCTGGTAATGTTCTAATAATGTTCAAATACTCCCCTCGGCAGAATGCATACTGGTGATCCAATTTTCAATTACTCTTTTATACATATTGTGAAGTATATTTTCAATGATGGCCTGAATGTTTCCTTTAAGGACAAAAATTGTTCGGGATTAATTTCGGTAAGCCAGGAATTTACCCAACCTCAGAAAAATTAATTCACTAGCTCAAGATCACATAATCTTGGTGGCCAATTGACATTACCAATTCGCGAAATAATGCCTCCAGGAAGCTCTTCATGCAATAAGACTTAAGCAATATATGGCTCTGTCACACCTTCAGCCCAAAAACCGCACCAAACAGTGACTTTCTAATTAGGGGTAACTCTTGAATCACTTGAGGATTTTCAACGGCTCAAATCTTGCTGTTATATTTATTCATAAATCCATTAAGCACGAACTGTACTTAGAAAATAGTTTTTTCTTCAAAATGGAGGTCGCTTTCCAAGCCCTATTTCTACGCGCTGTTGAACCAATAGTAAAATAACCAATAATATATAACTAATAGTATATTATATAACCATTAGTATATAATCAATAGCATATATCTTCGAAAAAGTAAACTAGTTCGAATATTTGGGCGTTACTATAATAAGCAAGAGACAATTGGAAACTGAAATAACTACACTGAATCTAAAAGGAAATTGAGCGGCGGGGTACTTAATGAAAATGCTGATGGAAAAATACGTATCAAGAACTGCCAAGCTGCATATATGAAACAATTATTCGACCAACCGTGTTATGTGCCAGTGAAATATTGACGGTTTTGAGGCAAAAGGAATAAAAACTGAATGTCTGGGAAAGAAAGATTTTGAGAAAGATTTTTGGTGGTGTAAGAAAAATATACATAGCGAATAAAACAGCAAAGGGGTAAGAACATTTACAAGAAGCCAAGAATAATATAGAAAATAGGATCAATAAAGGATTATATGATTGGATCACATAATTCGAATGCCAGAACAAAGAAGAATTGTGAGCAAGATACTGAACAAGGGAGAGGCAGGTACAAGAAAAAGAGGACAACCAAGGAAAAAGTCGTTGCAGGAGGTGAAGGGAGATATAGAAGAACTGGAAATATCCAATTCGAGGAAAAGAGCAATAGACCGTGAGAAGTGGAAGCAGATTGTAAGAAAAGTAGAAATCAAGGGACTTCGAGTGTAGCGCTGCAATATTATTATACTATCTACGTCACCAATATTATTTTTGGAATTAAAGCTCGACTCATTATAAGCAATGAGTTTTTTTCATTAATTAATATTATTGTGTTAAGCTTAAAATGATGTATTGTAGTTGATCTTGAAGAGTGGTTAATAAACTGTATGATGAGACGAATCAATGTTGTAATTTTTATCCTGAAATTACCAAACGTACTATACATGAATAATAAATCGATTTGTCGATAATGATTAACTACTCAACTATTTGCATGTATTTTCGATCCACCAAGCACAACCTCTAACTATCATCGTTAAAAACTAACAGAAAATCTTTTTTCTTTTACCAGTTAGCGGTTTTACTGCTCTTTTCAATTTCCACAAGCGAAAAATTACAGGAAAAACTACGGTAATAATTTTTCACTTGACTAGCCTGACATTTCCATCTTGATAAATTCTTTAACATATTTTCCGACAACTGAGGGAAGTGCAACCGTTTTTTTTTTGAGGTTTATGGCAATAATTTTTTCCTTGTCAGGTCCATGAACGTTTTAAAATATATAGTCATACATTGGCCTATATCCTTTGAGCAATTTACAATGACACCTCAAATCCGGGGAAATAAAATTAACTTTTTAAAATATGTTTTAGATTTACTTCTTTCAAAGATATATGAAAGTAATACAAAGGTAATTCAAATTAGAAATAAATCACAAAAATGCACTATGATATGTACCAAAATGCAGAAATCTTACATGTATGTTCTTTTTTGTATGTAAATAGAACCTATATATTTAGACAGACATCGCTTAACTTCAATTATTGAGAAATGATGTTCGGCATGATACGGCTTGTCCTTGGGCATATATATATATATATATATATATATATATATATATATATATATATATATATATATATATATATATATATATATATATATATATATGCCTAAGACCCAATCCACCATATATTGATAGTAGGCTGATTGAGGATGGCCTTCATCTCCTTCAGCTCCTTCAGCTCCTTCAGCGAATTTTCTGTCGACTCAAAACGCCTCCCGTAAAGTGGTAATTTAGCTTCCGGAATAGAAAAAAGTCGAAAGCAGAGTACGGTGTTTAATTGAGGACGTTAGTTGAATTTTTGGCCAAAAACACTTGCACAACGATAGCTTTGTGCGATGGTACATTATCGTGGTGCAAGATCCATATTTTGTCCTTCCACAAATCTGGCCCTTTACGGTGGACCCTTTCTCGCAAATGCTTCATGTCGTCTAAGTAGTATTTCTTATTTACTTTTTGTCCCTCTGGAAGAAATTCGGAGTACACCACAATAAGGCAATCGAAGAAAACTGTCAGCATGACCTTGATTTTCGAGCGAATTTTGTGGCCTTTTTTTGGGTTTCGACTCGTTTTCGAGAGGCCATTCCGAAAACTGTTGGCTTGTACGCTGGTTCGTAAGGTGGGGTCCGCTGAAGCTCGGCAAATCATTCATTCATCGACCTCGATGCTTCCGATGCTCTTTTTGAGCATAAATCAACTATTTCGGAACCAGTCATACGGCAACGCGTTTCATGCCCAAAATATCAGTCATAATATTATAAACGGACTTAACAGATATGTTCACCTCTTGAGCGAACTCTCTAAGACTCATAAGACGATTTTCAAGCACTAGTGTCTTGATTTTCTCGATGGTTTCGATGCTCGTAGACCACCCCTCAGTCTGAAAGTCGATCAAAATAAAACAAATTAACTACCACTTCTAACCCTTTTTAAACAGTTTATACCATTTATATGCCTATGTTTTTGCTATCCACGATTCACTGTAAATGTTCTACAACATTTTCAGTGATTTGGCAAAGAAGAAACATACACTTGACGTCGACTAACAAAACCAGCTGATGTAAATAAACTAGTTGACATTTGCTCTCGAATTGGACAATGACATGTGCTTTATATATATATATATATATATATATATATATATATATATATATATATATATATATATATATATATATATATATAAAAGGTAATATTAGAATTACTAGGTTCTATAAGACAAGTTTGGAAAAAGAAGTAGATATCAGATTGATATCAATAATTAAATTTTTATTAGCATTTTTGTGACTTAACAGGTTTTCATGAGCGATTTTAATATATTTAAAAGAAGTTAGCTGGATTTTTCTGTGTGTGAAAGGTACGATGTCTTATAATATGACAAAATTAGGATAAATCTTTGACCTCATGAAAATAGAAAAATAGACAAAATAAATAATAGGTAAATGTTTATTTTGCTAATAGACTTGTACAAACTAATTTCTTATCAAATTAAACTACTAATCCAAAACAAAATTGTTTTGTTTTGGATTAGTTTTTTGACTCAAGACACAATAACAAAACATAAAAGCCTACTACTTTAAACTTTTACCAACAAACCTTTGAAAGTTAACAATAGGAAGGGGTCTCCGTAGTTGTCAAAAAGTTATATAAAAATTAGACTATGTCCATAAAGAATCAGTAATATAAATAGGAAAAAATAAGAACATTTTGTAACATCAGTCTCACTTTCAGTCATATGGTGAATTGCTGCAATACTGAGGGTAATCTTCGGGCAGACTCCTTTAAGTATTGCAGGTCCTCAAATTTCTTTGCAGTGATTTTTCTTTTATTTTGATGCAATTGTTGTAAGCGGGTAAAAGGTAACAGTATGACGTGCTATGATTTTCTTTGTGGTATTAATTTTCACTCGTCAGGGAATAACTGTTTGAAAAATGTGTCACCACTTGGAGTATACTGTAAAGCCCGCTACTTTCAACTAATTTTGCGTCACCGTTTCCACGACCGGACGAATGCATTTAAGGAACTAAAGTTCATTGAATTTGTTAAAAAAACGGATAGTTCAAATATGATATGCCGAAAGGTTTTGATTTTTTCTAGCACTTAATAATCAGCAGGAACATTGATAGTTTTGTTTTTCAAAACCCCCTCAATAATAGGTCTGCTTCCATTTGATTGTGCACAACTTCAAGAAACTGGTGTTCAATTATTATGTTGTGGTTATGTGCAGTTTCGGTTCTGATATGTGCATCTATCACTATAAAAAAATACTTTTTTTTGGCCTTATGCCATTGGTTCTGCTGATACATTATCTGCCTGCACGACTGCCTTTTCAATTAAATCGACCCAAACACTTAAATGTTTTCAAGTCATAGTAATACGAAATATATATCGTCCCGTTAAATTCGTAGCCCATAGCGAACTTACATCTTCGTTATTAGATCTGAATACACCAGAGAAAAGAAAAAGACCTATAAAAGCTTTCGGCTCATTTTTTTCAATATGATTCGTAAATTGACATGATAGAGCTTGATCATCATAAGAAGCTGCCAATTCAGTTAATCGTTCGTTTGTATACTGAAAAATGATGTCCAACATATAATCATCAAACCATTAATTCCATGCATCCACGGGTTTGCATAGTTTGTCCCTATATGCCTCACCAATTACATCTGAAATCTTAAATCTAACTGTGTTTTCAGCTCGATTTTTGATGCTAGCGATGGCTATTTTGGATCACTTGTATTTATTCTTGATTTCAGTTTCCTTATGGTCCTTTTAAATATTGTTTTGATCGTCCTCTTCCTCAGTATCCGCCTGTTCTATTTCAGAATCACTCTCATGACTACTGAATCCACTTTCACCAGACTCAAATTCACTAATATAGGCGTTTTCAGCCTCCCGCAAAAGTTATGCATCAGTTAATGGTTTGTTTTTGTCCGCCATGTAAAAATATTTAAAACTATCTATGAGGTATTATAGGTCAGATTTGACTGGAAGTTTGCACAGTTCACAAACGAGACCTCCTTTACGCAAAGTGCAACATGTGACTAAATATAACAGTCAAATTAGAACAATTCATAGAACACCAATGATGACGTCATATATCCGGCTGATTGCCGGACGAATGTAAATTGGTCTGGGTCACTACTGACCCATCATACCAGTTAAGGGTTAAGATGTGTTAACATGATGTTATGGCAGATTTGTTGACACATGTTAAGAAGATATGTTAAAAAGGGCACAAAGTTGCATTGCTGTTAATAGCTCACATTTATTCGACAGATTTTTAAAAATTAATTCACACAAAATTTAAAGGTGATATAAAAACAGAGAAAAATATTCTGTCTTGTTTCTTTTAATCAAAAAAAAATAATTGAAATAAAATTCAAATTCAGTTAAAAAAAATATTAATCGAAATAATATCAAAATTTTATATGCATTTTTAGGATGACCTGTTAGTTATATCTTGAGAGCGCGATATAAAAAATGGACAAAATATCACTGTGAAAATCTGCGGTTACGTTACCACAAGAAGACATCTGAAAGAAAACGAAAAGTTAATATTAAATTTTGACATTTAGAATACATCACCCAATTTAATCGAGTAAAGCGCGAGCGAATTGAAATTCCGAAAGAACATTTCGCCGAAATTCTGATAAATTGTTAATGAACGACTCCTGGGAGCCAACGCGGCCTTCACGTTTGCTCCAATTGCGTTCGTATTATTGCGAAGCACTTCCTTGCCGTACGTATTCATGTTTGATTTTCGTTCTTTAGATATTAAATTTTCTCCGAGTACCGATGCTTTTTTGCGCTTTAAATTATAATTTTAATTTTGTTTTTTGAAAGGCACAGCCATTTTATTCGTCAGAAAAAGAAAATTCCTTTGCAAAATGATATCATTCTTGGCAAAAAATTGGTCGATCTTTTCGTTGCTCGATTATATACATGTTTTCAATTTCGTAAAGAAAAGTGGAAATAATATGACGGAAAATTAAAATAAAAACCATCCATTTATGAAAGAGAATTACAATAAAACTTACGGTCGATTTGTGTTTTAAATTTCTGAGCAAATACCAGTGACGGCTCATGAAGGCATTCCAGCATTTATCACAATAAACAATTTTTCAGAACAAAACACTCTGGTTCTCCTGTAGAGGGTTTCAATAGCACGAAAAGTAAAAAGGAGGAAGGGGAAAACAAAAAAAGAGTAAATTTATTTTTCTTATATGGAAGCTTTATGACACTAGGCCTTTCAAATTTTGGCAAAAGATCGTTATTACTAGTTGTTTGGCCCCACAAATTTTACACGCAATTTGCACAACTTGTTTGTAATAGTATTAATGTATATTTGTATCGTCCCTTATAAGAGACTTCATGCAGAATGACCAAATCCAAAACTCAACAATTATACATTTGCTTCGCAGATTATCGTTACACGAGCTGCTTTTTTTGATTGAAGATAATGAGGATTTCAATAACCAAACTGATTTGCACATATATATTGTAATTCCCCATAACCAGGGGGCAGACACCGAGGAAGATAGTGACAAAGTAGTAAGCACAACCGAAAATGTAAGTTAGCAGAAAATCAAAGCAAAAAGACTCACAAGTGGGAAAAAACCTCCTAACTTTTTTACAAATAAATTGTGTGTGCCTCGCGAGCCATCTTTAGAATATAAAGCTGCTCAAACTCCTATAGATTTTTTTCTCCTATTTTTTTATGAAAAACTGACATCAACAATTGTGCAAGAAACAAATCGCTATGGACAGTAAAAAAATAATCAGCTAAATTTCACTAAAAACTAATTTTACGTTTTACTTGGAGCAATGCTTTTCTCGAGTTAAGCAAAGTATCCGAACAAGAGGTTATATTGGAGTTCTTCTAAAGACGTGCCGAAGATCTCAACTAACAGTTGTGCTTGAATAGATTTGAAATATTTCTGCGACATTTACATTTCAACGATAATGTTAATATTAGCCAGAACGACATACTTTATAAACTTCGTTCTTTGCTTGAAGAATTAAATGGGAATTTTGGATATCATGGTGGATTAGAAGAGGCCCTATCAATCAACGAGAGCATGATTCCCTATTATGAAAAGCATTATGCCAAACAATATATAAAAGGAAAATCCATACGTTTTGGATATAAAAACTGGGCTATTTGTACCACTAGCGATTATATGATTCCTTTTGAAATGTATACGGGAAAATGCGACTCCGAAAAACGTTTTGATCTTGGTGGAGATCTGGTTATAACTTTACTAGACAATGCTCAGGTTCCTTCTAATCACGGATATAAACTATTTTTGACAATTACTTCACCAGTCCAAAATTGTTGAATTACTTATACGAAAATAATATATGTGCGACTGGAACAATTAGGGAAAATCGCACACAAAACTACCGATTTCCAGACACCAGCTCTTGAAAATCAAAACCAAGAAAAAGCTCCAACTTTATTTCATGTGAAAATGTTACAATTGTGCGATGGAAGGATAATAAGGTGGTGACTTTGGGTACGAATTTTAAGACCAATAATATCTTGACAACTTCCAGGTGGTGCAAGGAATTCAAAACTAAAAAATGTTGGAATTTATATCAAAAATTCATGAGAGACATCTAGGGGACACTTACTTAATCATACACATGTCAAACTAGTCATGTTACCATACGAATATAGTTAGCATCGAACATTCGACATGAGTGTATCATTTACCTCTACCCCTCTGTTTTTTAACAGGTTATGTGCCCAGACCCACGTGGTTTTGACCCCGCGTAGTATCGGTAAGCGTTTTTTAACGTCGTCGAATAGTGCAGAAACTTACTTATCCAGTGTGTCAAAGCTGCTCGGTAGAAAAAATTACGATGATTGGGCTTTTGCAGTGGAAAATTTTCTCGTGTTAGAGAGTTTACACAATTCTCTCAGTGGTAAAGAGACAGATTCAGTGCAAATTGCGAAAGCGAAGGCCAAATTAGAGTTAACCTTAGATACATCGATATATTCATACGTGAAAGAAGCAAAAACAGCTCAGGATGTGTGGGAAACATTAAAATGTTTGTATGCAGACAGCGGTTTTATAAGAAATATCAGTTTGCTGCGATCTTTAATTTCCTTACGGCTGGAGAAGTGTGATTCAAGGAAAAACTATGTGAATCAGATGATTGAAACATCGCAAAAGTTAAAATGAACGGGTTTCAATATAGACGAATATTGGATCGGATCGTTGCTATTGGCAGGGCTCTCGAAACGATTCAGTCCCATGATCATGGCGATTGAAAATTCCGGTGTTACCATATCTACAGATTCCATTAAGACTAAACTCTTGGATATGAATGTAGATGACTGTAGCGAAAAATCAAGCGCTCTGTACGTAGGAAACAAACGCAAGAGTCGAGCGAGAGATGACGCTAAAGGCAGTCTCACTGACGTAAAGTGTTTTCGTTTTAAACAGTTGGGTCACTTTATGAATAAATGTCCCGAAAATAAAGCAAAAAACGAAACGAGAACTCAGGCAAAAAGATAACATCTAGTGGTTTCAGTGCAGTGTTCTTAAGTGAACAATGAGTAGTATATTGACTCAAGAGTAAGTGTACATTTAACTTCAAGAAAGGATTGGCTTGAAAACATAAATTATCATGTAAATCCTAAATAAATTATGATTCCGAATAATATGGTTGTGTCAGTGGTGTGTGTGAGAGATATAGAAATTCAAACAATTGTCAAGAATGAAAAGCATGATGTTATAAAAAATGTTTTATATGTCCCTGATTTAACCAAAAATTTTTTGTCTGTTGGTGAGTTAATTAAAAATGGAAACAGAATCATTTTTGAAAAGAATGGTTGTAAAATTTTTAATGACAAAGGTCTTATTGCTGTAGCTGGCATTAAAAATAATGTGTACGAACTGGAATATGTAAAACATTATCAAAAATCTGTAGTTAACTTAGCAGCAACAGCTGATGTTTTACATACGAGGTTTGGTCCTTTAAATTACTCAGATTTAAAACTAATGCAGCAGGGAGCAGTTGAAAAGCTTACATGCATTGACAACTTAAATAGAAGTAAATTTTGTGAAGTTTGCTGTCAAGGAAAACAATCCAGACTTCCATTTACAAACAAAGATAATAGAGCAGAATCCTTATTGGAAGTGGTACATGCTTATATATGTGGACCAATGGAAGAGCCTTCTATTGGAGGATCAAGGTATTTTCTATTATTTGAAGACGATTATAGTTGAATGACTTTTGTTTATTTTCTTAAAAGCAAAGCAAAGAAAATCAATGTAACAAGAAAATAAAAATACTGCGAAGTGATAAGGCGGTGAATTTTGTAGCGAATAATTTGAAAGATTTATTCGAAGATCAGGCTTATTGCATCAAAAGACTAACCCTTATACTCCACAACAAAATGGGATGCTTGAAAAAATGAACAGGACAATTGTGGAAAAGGCAAGATATATGATTTTCGATGCAGATTTGTCAAAAAGTCTTTGGCAGAGGCGGTTTATACTGCAGTCTACTTGCATAATCGCAGTGTGGCAGCGGGTTTAAATAAAAGGACACCTTTTACTATATAGCATGGCAAGAAAGCAAATGTAAGCCATATACGTATATTTAGTAGTAAAGTGATTGTTCATATTCCAAAAGAAAAACATAGAAAATTTGACAATGACAAATCCAGAGAGATGATACTTGTTGGATTTGACGAAAATATAAATGGTTACGGACTCTATGATCCAAACACAAAAGATATTATTACTAGTAGAGATGTCATTATAATAGAGAAAGAAAAGGAGCAAAAAAAACTTCAATCATGATCACTGATAATCCTTCAGAGAATATTGAACCAGGGGGAGAGATATACATGGATGATGAGTTTGAAAGTTTCATGGATGATTCTAATGATAGTGATTTTCTTGTATCAGATGATACAGTAAACCAGTGTGAGCCCACTAGATGGTCAGAAAGGGAAAGGAAACCCAAGAATGTTGATGGCTATGTTACATACATGTATTTTGGTGATATAGATCTAGAAGATGTTCCCATAACGGGGTCGGAAGCGTTTTCCAGACCAGATAGGCTATGTTGGCATCAAGCAATGGAGTGGTTCAGTGCAAGTGCGTTTTCAAAAAGAAGTGTGACAGTCAGAATAAAATCAATTATTGTGCTCGGTTAGTGGCAAATGGTTTTTCACAAAAGGCAGGTATTGATTATGATGAGACTTTTGCGCCAGTGATTAGATTTAGTAGTTTAAGATTGCTTTTGGCTTTGTCATTGAAACTGAACTTGCAAATAACTCACATTAATGTTAAAACTGCATTCTTAAATGGACATTTGGAAGAAAAAGTTTAAATGATACAACCTGAAGGTTTTGTTATTGAAAATAACAAACTTTGTAAATTGAATAAGGCAATTTGTGGCTTAAAGCAGTCATCGATGGTGTGGAATTATAAAGCTAATAATATTTTGTTGAAATAGGATTTAAAAGATCAAACTGGGAATCATGCCTATATACAAAGAAGGATAACAAGTCTTTGATGATTGTAGGTTTATATGTAGATTATTTTTTAATTTTTTCTGACAATGTAGAAAGTACTAACATTATGATAAATTAAAATCTGTGTTTAAAACCAAAGATTTAGGGGAAGTTAAACATTTCTTGAGAATAAGAATATGTAAAACAAATAATTGTATATCATTGAATCAAGAAAATTATATAAATCAAGTTCTTAAAAGGTTTAATATGAGTGAATGTAGGCTGGTAAATACTCCTATGGCGAAATTTGATTATGATGAATATAATTCAAGTGAGAAAGAGGAAAATTCATTATATCAAAGGTTAACTAGTAGCTTAATGTATTTGGCTGTATTAACACGACCTGACATTTCTTAGTGTGTAAATTTCTTGAGTCAATACAATAACTGTAGTAATACATATACTTGGAAATGTGTTAAGAGAGTACTACGATACTTGCAGGGTACTAAATATCATTGTATGATATTTACAAAGGATGATTTAGATTTGCAAGGGTATGTAGATGAAGATTAGGGATCTGATAAAAACGATCGTAGATCTTATATATTTTTGCATTGGCTTTTATATTTTGCAGTGGCAGTATATCATGGAAAAGCTGTAAGCAAAATACTGTGGCTCTCTCTAGCACAGAAGCTGAATATATGTGTCTAAGAGAATCTGCTAAAGAAGCCATGTATTTGAGAAATTTGCTTTCTGAGTTGACAGTAAAGTCAAAAAATAACCAAGCTGAACCATGAACAGTAAAGTTTACCAAGCCTTACATTAATAATTGAAAAAGTTGACTGAACGGAATAGGTCCTTTATCTCGGTTCATTATTTTCTCATATTTTTCTATTTGAATGCTTTCATATGCATTCAAAGCTCTATCATTAACACTTTTAATTAGTCTTAAATTACTAATATCTATAGTGTGGTCATGTTCGGTTGCATGTTGGGCAACACAAGATTCTTTATTTCTCCCATATCTAATGTGCGCAATATGTTCTTTATATCTTGTCAATATGGATCTTTTTGTTTGCCCAATATACCTTCGATCACAGTCTTGACCACTAATTTCATAAATCCCCAACTTTTCATGTTGATCTACTTTATCCTTTGGATTTCCCAGAACTTCTCTTAATTTATTATATGGTTTGTACACAACTTTAATGTCCACTTTTTCAAAATTTTACCTAGCCGTCTTGTTAATTGGGCATCAAATGATATTACCATGAATTTATTTGTGTTCTGATCCTTTTGAAAAATCAAAAATTCAATCAAAGACTCAAAAAGGAAGTTCAGAAAATTATTGTACTTAAAATAGATTATCTTAAACCAACTTAATCTAAACCAAACAAAATAAAAAAAGTAGATATCAAGAATGTAAAAAATTATAAAGGGCTCACACTAACAAATTTATCTGGAATAATATATATCAGAATATAGATAGATCCGAATAGAGCATAGTCTGAGAAAAAAATTAGAAGCAACATTAGAACCACAGCATGGTTTTAGAAAGGCTGGAAGCACACCAAAACTCATTTTTATAATTAGACAGCTAGGAGAAAAACTGTTAAGAAAAGAAATCGAAATCCATATTTGTTTCATTAACTTATAAAATGCATTTGATAGAGTACAAAGAAGGGACGGCTAGAAAGTCTAAAGAGAAGAGGAGTAATACAAATTATCAAGGCCTTATACAACAACAACAAGAATAAAGTAAGAACGCAAAACGATGAATCCACAGAAATTGAAACAGGAATGGGCTTAAGACAGGGCTGCGTACTGAGTCTACTGTTATTTTCAGTAGTTAATGACGATGTTCCAAAAAATAGCAAAGCAAAATGCAAGAATTCGAAAATAGGTTTTCGAAAAATGAAAACAGTGACAACACAAGAATTTCTGTTCCCTGATGATATGGTCCTAATGGCAGATTCTGTAGAAAAACTATAACATAACTTAGATATATAATGAAGAGCTAAGAAAAGTAAACATGGAAATAAATATCGATAAAAGCAAAATAATGATAATTGCAGACACACAAATAAAACATAAAATTGTAGTTGCCGGGAAGGTAATGGAGCAAGTCAAAAACTATAAGAATTTAGGCACAGTAATAGAAGGTAACAGAAAAATGGTCAGTGATATGAACGAAAAAATTGGAAAAGCTGACAGACTATACAGCACCCTAAAAACAACATTCCTAGGAAAAAAAAAGATACCGAAAAAGAAAAAAGAACAGGTTTATCAGAAAGTTGTGAGATCATCAATGATATACAGCAGCGAAGTTTGGACCCTAACAAAGAGAAACAAAAGTAGAATTACAGCGGCAGAAGTGAGATTCCTACGCAAAATAGAGGAAATTACAAGATAGGATAAAGTGAGAAATACGACACTAATGGAGCAACTAGAACCGAAACCAGTAAAAAGAGCTATACAATAAAGACAACTGAGCTGGCTAGGACATAACCGCAGAATGAATGAAGAGAGGTTAGCAAAACAAACCTATGTCGCAAAGAGACGAGGAAAAAATAAAGTTGGACGTCCAAGACTGAGATGGGAAGAACAAGTTCGACAAGCGGCAGAAAAACGGTGAATTCATTGGAGTGAGGCTAGAAAATTAGCACTGAACAGGGACATTAATTAAATAACATCATGCCGAAATGTAAACTGTCAGTCTTACACCTAACGGTACAACGGACTTTTAGATTAAATAAGATAAGAAGTAATAAAATTGTTAATTGAGTGTGTAAGAAATATTTATTTTAGTATATATTTTCCTACAGTAAATTGTAGTAATTATTCTAAATATTCCTTTGTCCATACAGATTTTTATATTTTTTCCTGCTCTTATTTTTCCTCTCAGATGTATTCAAGAAACTAAAATTACAGTTAACAGTAGGTACTTACAAAATAAAATGTTTTAAACCCGTCTTTGCAGAACTCGACAGAAATGTTGAATGAAACTGACACAAAAGTGTGAACAGAAAGAAGCAATGCTTCTTACCCTGCACTAGGATACGTGCGTTAACGCATGTAATAACACATAACGCATGTAATAATAAGTTGAAAGGCACGTTGAAACGCATGTTTAACGGAAAAGTTCAAGAATTGTGGACATACCATTAAATTGCCCTAGTTGGCTTATGTTGGGCATGTTGCCCTATTTGACTTATGCTTAGGTTGGGCATGCTTATGTTGGTTGTTATTTTTTTTCAATTAAAGTCAGTTCTTCGGCCGACCTTGCAAGAAGTTTAGTGTCATTGGCACATCTTAACTTAGTTATTTTAAAGCCGCCAATACTGGTATCACCCGTCCAATTCTCGAGAGTTTTACGCATGACATAGTCACCATAAATATTACATAAAATATGTGACAGGAATTACACAAATTAAGACAATCAGGTGACCTGATACTTCCATTTCCCGCAAAATTCGCCATAATTTCTCCCATTTTATGCTATCAAACACCTGTGGATAATCAAAGAAATAGAGGTATATAGGTTAACTTCTCTGGCTTTTCCGATTATTTGTCGAATGTTGAATATCAGTTCCCGTTTACCTCTCCCTGGAAGGAATACAGCCTGTTCTCGGGGAATCTGCTATATCTGTTATAAATAGGATTTTAAACTTTATTGATAATGTGAAGGAGGATTTCACTAGCTTGTTGAATGAGAGCGATAAAGCGGTAATTTTCGCATTTCTCTCTAGATCCTTTTTTGTGTAGAGGTATAATAAATGTTTATATCGACCAACCTTCTGGCTACAATCCAGTGCCCCACACTTTCTGGCAGATGATTGTGTTTCAGGTTGTGAAACTACCCCTGCTTCTCCCGTTGCTTTAATTACTTCTGCGGTGACTCCATCCAAATATGGGGCTTTATCGTTTTTTCAAACTGCGTATGGCATTTTTGATTTCTATTTTAAATATTTTAGGTTCACGTGTTTTCAAATTAGATATGCTGGAATTATACCCATATTGGAAGAGTTTGCTGCAATAGTCTTTTCATTCGGTTAAAATGTCATCGATATCTGTTATTTTTTCGCTTTGTGCATTCTGTATTATCCATGTACGTGAGGTATGTTTTCTTATTATTCTCTTCACAGCTCTATAGAGGTTTTTAATGTTGTTTAAATTAGTATGTGATTTGAGTTCTCGGCAAGTATTTTTAGATGCGATCATTTTTATCTCTCCTGCAGGCTCTCTGGATTTCTCGATTTAGAGAAAATATTTAAGACGATGTTCGTCTAACCACATACCCATCTTTTTCTGAGTGTGCGTCTTTTTTTGACTAAGTCAAGGGTGGTATCAGTCATCCAATGTTGATGTTTCTGAAGTCCTTGTGTTTGTTGTAATGGTAGATAGACTTAAACTAATGAAGAGAACATTACCAAAATTAAGGATCTTGTTCTGAGTAATTTCGTGAATCAATTCGAAAACATTTCCAGATTTGTTGCAAGATAATTCAAGATAAACACTATATTCATCAGATATGGCACCATGTGACTTCTTCTTGTTCCCTCAATTGAAAAAACCGTTGCGTGGTCGGCATTTTGAGTCCATAAAAGCCATTCAAAGGAGATCTATTGGCACTTTGAAGGAAATGCCAAAAGTCTAGTATAAAAATTATTTCAAAGCTTGAAAAAATAGTTGAAATAACTGTATGGCAGTGAGATGGGTTAGTTTAAAGGAGACAATTAACTAATTAAACTTAAGTAAAAGAGAGATTAAATTCGGGTGAATAATTAATATTTTATGTTTTATTTCAAAAGTAACCTTAGTTTTTGATCCTAGTAGGAACTACATTTTATCTCAATAAAATTCATGCATAGGCGTAATCCTATCTCTTTAAAGGAACGTTTTTATAATATGCTACAAACCACCAAAGAAGTTCGAAAAATATGGTAAATATCCTACAATTTCAAAAAAGTGTTTTTTTTATAGGAACTTACTAGTCGGGATATTATTTTCCAAAAAACAAACGGCCTTGATGTCTGTTTTTGCATTCATTGGCGCTCATATTAGTCTCCTAGACCACTGTTCCCTCTGAGCATATTTTCTTCTACCTTTTTTTAACTAAGTTTAAAAATAATACCTCCTGCTAACTTTTACTTCTGACCACAATTTTATAAAGACAAACTGTTTAAATTTATCAGGGGATACTAATAATTGGCTGGAATAATTCTAGAGACAAAAAGTAAAATACATTAATTATTGATTAATTTGTCCGTTACTTTGTCATAGTTCATTTTTTAAACCGAATAAAACAATTTTTTACTTTTGTTGTATATCACTTTAATTTTTAACTTTGTGTGATTATAGTTTCATAAAACGAGGTTACATCCTTAAACACTATTTTCAAAGTAAGGTATTACACAAAGCTAAAAATAAAAATGATCTATAACAAAGTAAAAAATTATTTCATTCTATTTAAAATGCATTAATATTTAGAAAGTAGCAAGTGAATGATAATTTCCACAACAGCAGTAACAAGTTAATAATAATTACCACAATAACGCAATGTATCTTTTTCTACAAGAAATATTCAAGATTAATTAAATTAAAAACTAATTTTAAAAGAGATTAATTAAAACTGTTGTCCTTTCTGTAATATATTATTCATGTTTAGAGGAATTGTCAAGGTATTTTTGTTGTATAATTATGAATGTTACATCTGCGATGAATTTTAGTACAGAATGTTCATTTAAATCTAGGAGATAGAAAGTGTACAAAATATCATTCTCAGAAATCAGGGTAGTATAATACCATGAAGAAATCTCAAAGGAAACGGAAAATGAATATTAAATTTTGACATTTAGAATACATAACCCAATCTAATCGAGTAAGCGAAAGCAAATTGAAATTCCGAAAGAATATTTCAGCAAAATTCTGATAAATTGTTAATGAACAACTGCTGGGAGTCAGCGTGGCCTTCACGTTTGCTCCAATTGCGTTCGTATTATTGCGAAGCACTTCTTTGCCGTACGTATTCATGTTTGATTTTCGTTCTCCAGATATTAAATTTTCTTCCGGGCACCGATGCCTTTTTGCCTTTAAAGTTATAATTTTAATTTTTTCCGGAAAAACGCAGTCATTTTCGTTCGACCTAAGAGAAACGTTGTCGAATTTCTTTATGGTTGACAGAAAGTTAGCCGGTCTTTTTTTCAATCGATGCTATATTGTTTGTATTCCATAAATACGAGGTGTGACGATTAAATAACGAGTCTAATGCTGTAAAACATTTTATTTTGATTTCATAGATATTTACATATTATCACCTTCAGTATAATTTGACTTTCATGAATCCAGTGAAGGTACACAATCTCATGAATATCGAAAAATAATAATCATCATTGCTTTGAATTTTGATTTGCTCTTTCGAGTTTTTTTGGCTCTCCACGAATTTGGACTCTTCCAGTGCATGGATTGGCGCTTCTTCGAGGTATCATTGATATCTGTCATGCTTGTGCAGCTGTTGTACATCATTTTCTACTACTCCCGGGAAGGTCCTTTATGCCATTTGTTTCCTGGAATTTGATATGAATTTTCGATACAACACTTTAGAAAACACCTGCAATTTTCGAGATATCACTTTCATTAAAACCCTGAGGTTACAAAACTATTACTCTTGATCTGTTAAAATAAGATATCTTTCTGGGCATTTTTAAACGGATTGATTGAAAATTGAAAAAGAACTGAAATAGTGTGTAAATGCCAGTATCAAAGGAATGTGCAAAAATCGAAGAACCTGTGTTATCAGCAAAACAATGCTTTTGTTATTTTCATTTAAAAGCGGCCTAAAATAAATATCCACACAATTTTTAGAGTACCATAGGCAGAGATATCCTATTTGAAAATATTTCAAACTTTTGGACGTATTTGTTCAAAGTAAATAGTGATTAATTATATCTTACCCAGAACTACTATACATGAAAATCGAAAAGAGCAATGAAAATAATTAGTAGAGATTGATAAAACTATACCAAGTAAAGAAAAAATAGTTCCTTTCGCATGAATGGTATTGTTCATTGAGAAAGGTAAAACTTTGGCCAAAGTAAATTATGTAGACCCTTTGAACAAACTGAATGAGAAATTCATGAACAGAAAAATTGCCCTTGCTTCTCTCCCACAACGATCCCCTCTTCATTATTCTCAATCACCTAGTCCCGCTGACCTTAAAAAACCACCCTCTTTAACTCCCCCTCTCTCTCTACCTACTCCTGGATCCTCCAACAAAAATCCTCCAACAAAACATTTCAGGCATCAGACTTAATGAGTGCCAAAAAACTCCCCTACAAATAGGAAATACCCTCCAAAGCCCGATCTAATACAGTCCCCCTTCTCTAGATCCTCTTCGGACTCTACAAGGAGTACCCTTTCCAACAAAAACTTGAGGAAAAAGGAAACCAATCCATCCAAACAAAGACCTCCTGAGTCTGTTCAGGACATGATTATCGATGATTTCTCTGATCAGCATATTCGAGACCTTCCACCTAAGGGAACCATTAAGAAGAACTAGATAATCATTTCTATCTCTTCAGATCTTACTCCACATTTTCTAACTTACCTCCATCCTAATACAATGGAACCTTGGAGGTTTCGCCACCCATATCGATGAGCTCAAGCTCATCTTTTCGCAATATAATCCTCTAGTCTTACTCCTGCAGGAGACAAACTTTAAACCTCACCAGATACAGGTTCAAAAGCTACAATATGTTTAGAAAGGGTAGAAAAGAACAGGCGGAGTAGCCATTCTGACTCACCCTTCGATAGACTGCTCGCCAGTTCATTTAAACTCTTCGTTGGAAATAATCGCCATTAGACTAGAACACGAGACGGCTCTCACCCTTTGCAGCATCTATCTTCCTCCTGCCTCCTCAATATCATATGAGGATTTACAGGAAGTAATTTATCAACTTCGCCACCCTTTTATAAAAAATCTGAAAAATCTGTTCTCCGCTCTGAATACAACCGTCATGGCTGCCCCATACCATGGTGGAACTCACAGGTTGCTAGAGCTATCTATAAGGCTCAGAAAGAGCTCCCTTAATAGGTTCAAACACACCTGTAGGTTAACCACAGAACTTTATCGAATTTAAACGAGCTAGGGCAGCTGCCAAAAGAACCATTCAAGCTTCCAGATAGCCTCCTGGTCTTCATTCGTTAGTTCCATCGGTGCTCAACAATCTAGTACCATATTCTGGAAAAAGATCAAGGTCTTCAAAAGAAGACCAACCAATCACATCCAGGGCTTACTACACAATGGAACCTGGATCACCACTGACATAGACCAAGCTAAGTGCTTTGCTGATCACTTTACTAGAGTCTTTAGCAACTCAGGCCTCCCTCCCGAATTCATCAGATACAAAGAACAAAATGAGTTCCCTCTCAACTTCAGAGAACCCCAACCTTCTCACTTCAAAAGAGCTACACTGAGCTTTGTCCAGATGCAGACCAAGTTCTCCAGGCCCTGATATAATACCCATTCCTGTCATACGACAATTACCACCCTCCGCTATCCAATTCCTTCTCGAGATATATAATGACATGGAGTTGCGCCATGTAGAGGAACAGTTGCAGAGTCACTGGAGCCAATTGGAAGGACACAACAAGCTTAAAGTCAAAACTTCCTCTTCCTCAACAATTTTCCGACCTTCTCCTCTAAAAGAATCTCCACCATCTGGTTCAGGATAAGAGCGGGACATTATGCTCTCACTCACCAGCACCTCTTGAGGAACGGACCCTTCTCCTAACTGCTCTTCTTGCGATGAACCTCAGACCGTCCACCATTTTCTGATAGAATGTCATGCCACATCAAACACCAGGACCAGACTCCCTCCCCAATGACCTCCCTACTCTCTTTTGACCCGGTTCCCTGGATGTTCTCCTCCTCTGTCTAAGAAAAATATCCATCACTGATCATATTTAGTCGCTGTTCTCGTTCTTCCTCTTTCACATCTCTTATCATCCATCCTCTCCATTACGGGTTCACCCCTCCACTATCCAAAAACCTGTCCTCTTCTTCAACACTCGCCCTCCTTAATCAAACCCAGAACCCTGAATCTCTAATGTCAGCCAACATCTGCCGAATGTCTCAATTAATAGACACACTATGGTCGCTAAATGATCCCTGTCACCGATGCGACCCTCATCCTAATCTAACTAACTAACTAACTCTTCGATTAATTCACATTTAAACCATGTTAAGCTTTTGATCTCCTGAAAAGCCTACAGCCTGATGAGTGCAAACGTAGAAAATCTTTCAGAAGGCATCCAGTTTCGTCCAGCCTAGTAACTTACATGACTGAGAAGATATTCTTTTGTGGGATTTTAAAGTCTTGTAGAAAGACATACACACATACACGCAACCACACCTAGGGCAGAAGTTCCACCAATACCACCAGAGTCGATGTATGCCTTATACACCGCAATTACCGAAGCTATCCAAGTATATTTAAATAAGTATATAGAAGAGTCAATAAAATATATTTCAAAACACGCTTCACAATCAATCAAATGGTTATTAAATTTCGCAGATATTTTAACTGTATTCAATTTATTCCTTTGTTCCAACTTTAGTTAGCTTTTCATTGTATATTTTCGGAACCAATCGCACCAATCAATAGCTAATTAAAGACAATGGAGGCTTACTTATCTAATGCATTCAGGTAGTTTGCAAACTTATAATTAATATAATAGAAAAGGAACTTAAGCTTCAGAGTAAGAATATATATTTAAGCGCTTTATAAGTATTAATTTTAAATATTTTAGTATTACATATATATATATATATATATATATATATATATATATATATATATATATATATATATATATATATATATATATATCATCATCATCATATCATCATCATCATCAGCCCGCATCGACCCACTGCAGGATGAAGGCCTCTTCAGCATGCTTCCAACCTTCACGGTCCTGGGCTTTCCTCTGCCACTCGGGTCCAATATACTTAACGATGTCATCAATCCATCGTGCTTTCGGTTTTCTATATATATATATATATATATATATATATATATATATATATATATATATATATATATATATATATATATATATATATACATATATATGGGCCCTGGTGGACCACGCGAAGTACAATTAGAGGCGTTTGTTGTTGTTAGCCTTCCTTTGCGCCCATACTAATTTCATTCTTTCGCTATGAGGTTTTTTCCTTTCGCCAGACCAAGTTGTTCCAGTCTTCCTACATTTTTCTCTCTGGCCAACCTTCCAAACGTTCGCCTTGTGTCTGAAACAGCCTCTATTACAGCCTGAATTTCACTTCGTGTAATATTTGCTGATCTTAGGTCCTCTTTAATTGCCGCAATCCATTTAATTATTTCTACTTTAGCTCTACTCCTATTTTCATAAAATTCAACTATTTGTCTAGTTCACCTACTCGGATTCATCCGTTTAATGTGTCCGTAAAACTTAAGTCTTCTTTTTTTAATATCGCTATGTATATCTGTGTATTGTTTGATTTCTTGGTTTTCTCGAAGTCAGTATGTTGTGCTATTTATTTGTTTGGGGCCTAGGATTTTTCTTATGATTTTTCTTTCCTTCTTTTCAATGTCCTCGATGTCCCTCTTTCTATTAAAAATGAGCGTTTCTGCAGCATATAGACATTCTGGCTTAATAACTGGGTTGTAATGTCTCAGTTTTGTGTTTTTAGATAGGCATTTTTTGTTTTAAATATTTTGTGTAAGTCTCAATGCCGATTCCATTTTTTAACATCTACCCTTATTGGCCTTATATATATATATATATATATATATATATATATATATATATATATATATATATATATATATATATATATATATATATGTGTGTGTGTGTGTGTATATATTTGCATCTTAACAATAAAGTGTAATGTAATGTAAAGTAAAATAACAATGAATCTTTAAACATTTATGCGTACTATATTATTTTCAGAATATTTTTAGAATAGCATAACATATTAGAAAATATACAGGATGTTCCGTATTGTCATATTCAGATTTTGGAAGCATAAAATAAAGTTCATAAAATGCTAAGTATAAAAAAGGCAAAACAGGTAAATCAAATTTTATTCATCTAGAAGTTATTGGTTAATAAAATTATAGACAATAAATAATCAGATTTAAATTCGTAAATCAAATAAACACTGATGTTATTTCAAAAATTGTTAATTAATGATATTTTCAAAATACTCTCCCCTTTACCATATAGACTTCCATATAGACGTCGATAAATGAAGTGACATTTGTTATTTCACGGTTGATCTCATAATTGTTGGGCAGCCTGCTATATAAGCTCTAATTTCGTTCCGATATTTGAAACTTGTGCGTACACTAAATCTTTTCCATGTACCACAATAAATAAAAATGTAGAGGACTTTGGTCATGGGATCTAGTTGGTTATACAACAGGACCACCACAATCCATCGTCAATAATTGTTCATGAAATTCCGGATAGCGATTCCGAAATTTGCTGGATACCAACCATTTGAAATCATATGTCCCTTTTTATGATCAGGGGAACATCCTCTAAAAGTTCTCGAAATTCCGCAATAAAGAACTGGGAATAATTCGTTTATTCAGATTCTTGATACCGCTTCTCGTAAATATAACCTCATTTGCCTAAGGTGCAGTTCTGAAAAAACGAAAACGCTCTCATATTTCAAAATTCGCCAAACAATGGTTTGTGCTACGTCAACTTGTCAAATAATTGACTACGTCATTGAAGGCTCTCCAAATACCGTTATTATGTCTTCATTGGTCCTTCTTCACCAATTTTCATCCTTGATATCACCGTATATTCTTCTCAGTACTTTACGCTCCCACACCTCCAACATTATTTCACTGCTATTGGTTAAGGTCTCTGCGGCATATATTACAGCTAGTCCCATTATTGTTTTATAAACTCTTACTTTGGCTTTTCTTGATATATTCTTGTTTCTCAGGAGTCTCTGCAGCATTGCTGCACATTTATTTCTTTTGCTATTCTGGCCTTAACATCCCTTTCCGTTCCATATTTGTCTGTGATGGTTAACCCACCGTAACCATCAATCATTTCAAAGTGTAGTGTTCTTCTCCTTCTTTAATTTTCAGGCCTTCCTTGCATATTTCGTCTTTTTTAATTTTCATTTTCATGTATTTTGTTTTGTTTGTATTTACTCGGAGCCCGAACTATCCTGCTTTTCTCATTAATCTTTGAATTACATTCTTCATTTCTCCCAATTCTCGTGTTATAATTGTTACATCGTAGGCGAAGGCTAGACATTGGTGTTTTTGTCATATATTAGCCCTATTCGATGCATCTGACTTCTCCTCATCACAGCTTCCAATATTAGATTATCACGCAGACGGGTCGGGTCTCCTTGTCTGAGGCCTGATCTTACTTTGAAGGGTTTTAAATGTTGGCCATTCACTTTAACTAAGCTGACTGTTTTTTCTATAGTCATTTTTGTTAGAGCTATTAGTTTTACATTAACCCTTAGTTATCCCATTGCTTTTAGTAGTTCCTTTCTATCGATGGAGTCGTAAGCCCTATGGAAATATATAAAGAGAATGTTCATGTTTAAGCCTTGTCTGTAGTGTCTTTCCTGCAGTTGCTTTAGTAACACTATCTGGTCTACTGTTGATCTGTAACTACTAAAACCACATTGGTACTCTCCCACTAGATCCTCTGAGGTATCCCTTATCCTGTTCTTGATTGCTGTCACTAGTATTTTCACTTTCAGCAACGCTATACCTCTATAGTTGTCACATGATATTCTATTCCCCTTCTTGTAAATTGGACACAATGGACCGCTCCTTTCCATTTCCTAGCCTATTATCTCCGTAATTTCCCGTAGTAGCTTTGGGCCGCCATATTTTATCAGCTCTATACTAATCTGGCTCTCGTATTTCCTTCTCATTTCCACGCTTTCCAGATTCTTTGTAAATATATGTTTTTTATTAATTTTCCTTTTTCTTTTGTTAGTATGTTCCCATTCCATTTTCACTCCTACCAAGAAATGATGCGTACTCAAATCCACTCCTCTACAACTCTTAATCTGGTATATGATCCATGTAGATTTTTTCTCTATCAGAACGTGGTCAACTTGGTTTATTGTCCTGTCATCGAGTGAAATCCACGTCCCTTTGTATAATTCTTTGTTTACAAAACATGTGCTCTTAATTATCATGTCGGTCTCCATTGCAAACTCTATGAGTTTCTGGTTTTCATTCGAAATTTCGTGTTTACTGTATTTTCCTTTTATAGAGAGATATTCTTGTTCCTTGCCGATTTTCGCATTAGCATCCCCCATAACTTTCTTAATATTGTAATTTAGTATTTTGTGTAGCTAGGTATTTTAAGTAGCGTAATAATTACCTGCGACAGGTAAAAACATGCTTTTTTTGAAAAACAGCGCAATCTGCTAGACGAAAAAGCAACACATGCTATATTAAATATTTTACGGCAATAGGAGTGACATCTGTTGAACGTAACAGAAACATACCCAATACTAAACATCGCTCGTGCCGAACAGCGTGTTTCTTGACAGCTGCTATCACTTAGCATTTTCAATGTTTCCGATTGCATTGTTAAATTGAATTTTCATAGATTTCAATTTATTTTCATTTTGATTTAATTATTTCGTGTGACATTGTGTTGGAATTGAGCTGAATCGCTTACCATAGCGTTCATTTTGTCAGTATAGTCACATACAAGTCTGTCGACACTGTTGTGGAAGCAGATGAACCGGTTAATTATTCAACAGAATTTTTGAATTCACTTGATCTGCCAGAAATGCCACCGCACATACTGCAATTGAAAATCGTGCCAATTATTATGTTGCGAAATATCAACCAGTCAAAGTTTTGCAATGGCAAAAACATTAATGAGCAACGTTGTAGAAGCAACAATCTTGACAGGACCTCTCAAGGGTGAAAATGTCCTCATTCATCGCATTCCTATGATCCCAACGGATATGTTATTTTAATTTAAGAGATTGCAATCCCTAATTCGATTGCATTTTTCAAGAACTTCTCAATAAAAATGTTGGTTTTCCATTTAACATTTAGGTACAAATTCCTTATGGGCTATCCTATGGCTATAAAAAAAGCAAATTAAGATTCTTTTGATCTTTGATTTGTTCAATGTGGCTATTTTGGGAGTGGGTTGTGAATTAGGATTCATTCCCTGCTCTGGCGCTTCGTTTCCGGACCGTATTCAAAAATTGTTACTCATCACCAAGGACATATTCTAGAAAATGAGTCATTTTTAATCCGCAAGAAACAGTCAAACATGTTTCTCTTCTGTTGTCCTCTTGATCATGCGAAAAGTTTTTCGAAACCATTTTCGTGCAGAGTTTCAAATTCATTGTTCATTCATTGTTCCTCAATTCATTGGTCAAACTCAGATGAAAGGTTGCATGAGTCAAATTCAACTCTTCTTCGATCAGTCTGATCATTAAGTAACGATCAAAATGCACAAAATTCCGTATTCAGTGCACATTTTCATCACTTCTGTCAATTAACCTTTAATTACCCGCGCCCTGGACTTTAACGTAACTGCCCGCGCAGTGTATTCTGTACATCACATCTATTACTGCGAGATTGAGTACATTTATTATTGTATTAGGACAAGAAAATGCATCGTCTTCATTCAAGAAAATGCATCGAAAAATTATGCTATTTATTAGAAACATAACCATAAATGAATATAATAATTATTGATAATTAACAAAGAGAAACTTATTAAATTAACTTTACATTTTTATTCGCTACATTCGCTGCTTCGTTCACCATTCTTGCATAAATCACATGTATAATAGTGGTTGTTTGCATACTGATTTATTGCAACTGCCGCGGATGATTGTTGTAACTAGATTCTTTTTTCTACCGCACATAAAGCATCTCGCTAGTATTTTTGCAGGTGGCTCCACTTCAGTTTCTTCTTCTGGTCTCTTGTATTTTTTCAGGATACATTTTATGTCACTTGGCAATGACTCTATACTGGCACGTTCAGAAAGATGTGGCTTCATCAAAGCTAAAGAGAGTACTTTCAAAAATTTCCTTCTGTGTTTGTAAGCTGCATCGACATGAGTAGCATTATAAAGCAGTTGACTATTGATTCCCGCAGTTGAGCAGTTGAGTATTGTTGAAATCAATAATACTGATTTTTTTTTGGTACATAGAAGACCTTCTACATTTCTTTGGAATCCAAATAATGAAGAACTCGTAGATCTGCTCTTATGGGGAATACATTCTGGCGGTATTTCGCGTTATTTTTGGAGGTTCCATCGTTGTAATTTTATTTCCTAATAATTCTTTTGCCAACGGATAGATTGAATACCAGTGATCTCATAACAAATTTCTGTTTCTACCTTTCAGTTCCTCGAGCAAGCGATGAACAATCGCAATGGGTATATTGAAAACCTGAGTACTTTGCTGACATGCTTGAAGATTTTTCAAAATATTGTCCACGACAGTTTTTAATATCCACTCCTAATTTTGTTAAAGTTTCCAAAATTTCTTATTCTAAGTATGAAGAGTTTTATTTCTTTGCTTCACAAAAGTAAGTTGGTCGAAAAGAGAAATATCGGAACTGGAGTTAACAATTATACTATAATAAGTCGCAGCTTTAACTTCTTATTATTTTAGCCCTTACTTGATTGCTAATAAAGCCTACAAATTCATCATAAATGTTGTGAGATAAAGTGTTGTAAAGTAAAATGTTGTGAGTTCACATTTCCTCGTCCTTGGTTGGCATATTTTTGTAGATGTAATTTCAAGAATCCATATTCGCTTAGGTAGTAAAGCAGGTTAAATAATTTGCTTTCCTATTGAAATCTTCGCCTTTATCGTGACTTCTAAATCGAAATCCTAAGCAACTCAATAATTTTACTTTTGACATAATTCTTTTCAACACTTCTCTCCAGTAACATTCTTAACATTCTTTTTCCAGTAACATTCTTAACATCCTATCATTCTTTTTTTTTCCTGTAATAGTTGAGTATCAATACTATTGAATTTTGTTGATCTTTTGTACACCATATACATGGCTAACATGTGTTTTTTTGAAACTTCGTGCTCCGATAAACTAACTGTAATTAATCTACAATTTTACAAACCAGGTATTAATTTAGACTTTGCTTTTGAAACGAATTTGCAAAGATTAGCAGTAAACACTTTTGCTTGTTTCTAAAAATATCAGCCAAGTTCTGTTTTCTAAAATTCCATTTGATTTATTTCTGTGGAAATAAACGTAAGAAAGTCCTCTATTAGAAACGTCATCTCTGTCTTTATACACTAATTTCAAATTCTCTATATTCCTGATATTGTTTGGCTTATGTTTAAGAATATGTTAAATAATACCATTTAAAAAAAATTGTTGGGTGTAAAGCTATATCATTTATTAATTCGATGACTATATTTAAGAGTTTGTCTGGACTATCTCTATCTTCTGGATCTTCAAACTCCCTTTTATCAGTAGCATTTTCAACCTCTTAATGCTCAACTTGTTCTTCTTTTTCTCTTTTTATGGACCTGTGTGGTTCAAAAGAAGTTTTAAACGCAGATAATTTATCTGAAGTAGATGTTGATGGCAACTTTGTCATTAAATTTACTGTTAAAAACTTATGCAATGCATTTCTTTGGCTCATAACAATTTCCAGGTTTTTCTTAATCTTATATCTCTCTTTTCTGCCCCACTGTGATGTCTCTTCATTTTTTACTGCGAAGAAAAAAGTTGTTTTAATTTTCTGTAAGTGTAAGTGAATTGATTTTTTTTGTAAAAAAAGTCAATGCTCCAAAATTCGGGAACCTATGGTATTCCGGGGCCCCATGCGGCCGCTCACTCCGCGTACTGTTAAACCCGCCAGTGCTTATAGGGAAAACGTGGTAGTCATTCGACGCAAAGTAGGTTTAAAATTCCCGATTATGCACTACGTCGTCAAATCGACCTTTCTGGTTATGGACTCCTCCACACGGGCGATATTTTCAGTGCTTCGCACTGTTCTTGGATCGCTGATGCAGCGCCTATTTCCAACTGTTCCCATTTCTAGAATAAACAATAAATTGCCACTTTGCCAAAATTCACGTTCAGTGGCAATAATCGACTTTTTTTAAAGTAAATTAGAACAATTTAACTACGTTGTTTTAGCGTGTGTTTATTCATAATAAAACCTGCACGTCTACACTTGCAGCAGTCACGTCCAAACTTTCACAAATATCACGAAATGTAATGGCGCTAAAATAAATGATAACGTGATACTTATCCCACCCAGTACGTAACACTTGAATTAATCTCCAAATATCAAATTCAATTCAAATTCGAATCTATAAACTAAAAATAAGGGCATTTAATTAAGTTTTGACTATCATTATAAAGGGTGTTCTCAAAGTTGAGTCATTTATTTCAACTGGTTGTAGAACTCGTAAAAATAAGTTATTTTTACCAAAAATCATTTATATAAAAGTTACAAAATAAATAAGTTATTAATAGTTACAAAATTTAAAAACAAACCTGACTTTTTGATATTCTCGACCACTGCGTTGTAAACACAAAGTATTTGTTCACTGCTGATACTAGGTATGACTAGTTTTTTGTATTATTGTACGATATTGGTATTGGTACTTGGGTATTGGCAGTGGTAGTAATTCCTTAATTCCTAAATGCCACACGTTTATGAAAACAATGAACTAGTGGACATGATATTAACTTACGGGGAGTGCTAATAAAATGCAGCCACAGCATGTCGTTTGTACGCGGAAAGCTTTCCTTTAAAAAATCATCCGGCTCCGCGGATGTTTGTAAATTTACTTACTTCTCAACTTAGAGGCACAACGAAGAGGTTACGCTGGAAGACCTCCTTCACGCGAAATGGTAGATATTGAAGAAGAAATTTTAGAAATTGTCGAAAATGAGTCACCAACGAGCAATAGGTCTATAATAGGTCAAGTTGAAGTTGGTCATAGTAAAGTATGGAAGATTATACGACAAGAACACTTTTATCCCTATCATTATCAAGGGGTACAAGCGTTACAACCCGAAGATTGTCAGTGGCTTTTACATCAGTACAACAGAAATGAAAATGTTACCAAATTTATTTTGGCAACCGACGAGGAGAAAGAACAAGAAATGGAGTAAACAAGTTTACAAGAAATGGAATAAATAATTTTCCCAATAACCATGTTTGGGCAGTAGAAAATCCGCATCCTGTGGAAAGAACCCATTTTCAGCACAGATTTTCAGTAAATGTTTCTGCTGGCGTAGTAAATGACATGCTTATTGGGTCTTTCTTTCTTCCAGGTCGACTGACAGGTGAAAATTATTTAGACTTTCTTCAAAAGAATCTGCCACAATTATTACAAGTGTTAGACAGAATATGGGGTTTCTACATGATGGACCTTCGCCACATTTTAGACGAGAAATTCACGAACATTTAAATAACGAATTTTCTAACATATGGATGGGGCGCAATGGACCCATTTCTTGGCCTGCACGCTCCCCGGATTTAACGTCTTGCGATTTTTTTTCTGTGGCTATTTAAAAAAGTTAGTTTATCACGATGGAGAAGTAAATACTGTCGAAGAACTACAACAGCGCATCGAAAACGCTTGTGATGTTATTCGTGGACACTCGGATTTTATTTTTGACGCGTGTAGTGACGCATGGGTACGTCGAGCAAGATTTTGTGCTAACCGAATAAATGATGACAATTTTGAACAATTTTTGTTTTTGTTATTCTGCAACTTTTATATAAATGATTTTTGCTAAATTAACTTCTCTTTGCGAGCTCTATAACGCAGTGATCAAGAATATCAAAAAGTCAGATCTGTTTTTAAATTTTGTAACTGTTAATAACTTCTTTATTTTGCAACTTTTATACAAATTATTTTTGGTAAAATTACTTCTCTTTACGAGTTCCACAACCTGTTAAAATAAATGACTCAACTTTGAGCACACAGTATAATCATCTCTATAATTTGATATTTTCGGTTTATCGGTAGGGTTCTTCGACATCATATAAATATGACCCCTGTAAAACTGCACTAAAGCAAGAAAAAACTGATGAAATATATTTTTTATAATTACCAAGCAGGTTTTTCTTATTATTCCCTAACGGCTGTTATTTTAATTCTAAATGAATATAAATTGCTAAAATGAATTTAAACTAATAGGTGCCAGCGTTAATTTACGTACTATGGACTATTTAAATGTATATAGGCCTTCTGAAAGCAAGATAATGTCAGTGCTATATCCATCAGTTATAATGCAAAGAGGGAACTAGACTACATCGAGTGTATATGTTTCATTAAATTGAAGCATATGCTCATAAAGACAATTCAATTTGGAGTTTACATTTATACATGTATTAGGGAGACAATTAATTTATGTCGTAATTTTAGAATTGAAAATGTGGCTTCTGCTTAGATAAACATTCGTGTCCAATACAAAAGCCTCACTATATGCTATTAAAATTAATTCTTGTTCGAGTTATTGTTTCAACGTTCATCATGTTTGAGGTTTTATTTGTTCCCGAACTACCTGAATGCATCATAATGGGTAAACAAGTATCCATTGTCTTTAACCAGCTATCGATCGGTAGGATATGTGTTTTTAATACCTCAAAATATTCGGAGAGGAACTTAATCAAGTGAGATTAAGTTCGAACAAACAAAGACATGGAATATGCCTGAATATCTAATGAAATTAATGAGTGTGTTACCATATAATTCCTTAGATAGTATGCCTAAAAGTTTTGTTGTAAAAAATGATGTTCCTGTGAAGTAATGACATCGACCTATTTGATGCGCTTAACAGTAATTAGTCTGCTAGGTTTCTGACTTGTAACGCCTGTTTCATCTATATTATATAATTACGGAGTGTCAATTATAACATGTTACAATTGCATCTCCTTGTTTTGTTTCTTTTGCACTACTGTGTATTTATATAAAATATATAAAATTTGACCACCTCCCATACCTGCACATGTAGCCTGGATGTATCTTCTTTGAAAATCACAACTGAACTATCGCAATATTGTTATATTTTAATATAATCAGATAAATAGTGCTGTATATTTTTTTTACGATAACTTAAGTTATGTCAAATTGTCATCTACTGATGGTGAATGCACGTACTGTTTAAGCTGTAAGTTCAGTCGCTAAAGCAATATTCGAGGAAGCTTCGACTGCCATCAAGAGCTATCGTTATTCGCCAATAGATGTCGTGTAGAAACAAATGTGGCAATTGCCTCCCCGTTACAATTAACACACCTCTCCTTACCTTTTCCATAGACGAAACATCATCATCAAAACTGCAGATAGTAGTATTTAGACATCCCGAGTATTTATCGTCTTTAATGAATGTGCGACCACATGTAAATTCCTAGCTCACTTTGTTACAGTTACGAATGAAGGGGAAGAATTCGTTAAGGAAGAATGATTAAACTCCTTAAAATAAAGTACTTTGTAAAATCTCTAACTTCAATATTATCTATTTTTAAGTAAATGTCAAAACTTGTTTGCATTATGTTAAAAAAAAGGGGTAGAGGTAAATGATAGGCTCCTGTCGATTGTTCGATGGTAAGTAATATATTCGTATGGTAAAATGACACGTTTGACATTTATATAATTAAGTAAGTGTCCACTAGATGTCTCTCATGAATTTTTGATATAAATTCCAACACTTTACGCGATTGGCCAAAATAAACAATCAAATGCACGCCACTACACTTAGAAGCATGTCATTTAAAAAATCGACAAAAAAACTTGACTAAAATAACAGCCATTTGATCCTACTTGGGCCATTTCTGCGTCAGGCTGATAATTTTTCAAGCGCCCTAGGTACAGAATCTATGGAAAAACGTAATTAATCCAAAATGAAATAATTTGTATAAAATTGTTATTATTATTTACTCAAAATAAACTTTATGCGAATCAATAAATACTGCAAACATTTTTAAATTTTTAAGTGGCACTCTAGCATCTATTTCTGAAAATTATATTCAAAACCCCATAAATCTATTTCATTTTTAACAATAACACAGGTCAACAAATTTAAACCTTTTTGTGTATATCAATAATTCTGTAGTCCTAAATCCGAAAATGATAAGCTAATTACTGTAATACGTAATTTTTTTTTGTTAGAGGTGATCGGTGGTGGGGAAAAGAACAATACATGTTTTTGCAATCTAATATATATTTAATATAAACATGCAAAACGTGTTAAATCTATGCAAAGATATTACTGAAGATTATGTGAATACAAAATATATTAGTTGAGATGTCATACAGCGACAAAATCTTTCACTTTTTCCTCCGGTGTACAGTAGCATCATCTCTTTTTAAAAACCAACAGTACTTGTCCAACATAGATGGTCCGCGTTATCTTGCTTCCATCCTCCTGATGTCCAAATGAAACCTCTCTCCTTGTTCATCGCTTACTGTACCCATATTTTCCGGAAAAAAGTCTAAATGGGAGTGTAAAAAAATACATTTTCAAGGACATGCGACACCCTAGTATTTTATAGTTTTCATATTTCTTGTTACTCAAAAATTCTTTCACTATACTCACAAAACACTTTTAAGCTGCCAATTCCATTTCATTTAAGTTTTCTAGAAAATGGAAATCACCTAGAAGCTTCCTTATTTGAGGTCCAATAAATATGCATTCTTTTAGTTTTTTATTTGGAAACCGTAATGTTTTATGTTGCCCTACTGTAAAACCCCTTTGAGTCCTGACAATATACCTATGACTTTTAAATCCTCACAAATATCCCACTGATACTGTTCATATTTAACGCGATTTAGTATGGTTGTTGCTAAGTTGTCATAGGTTTCTTTCATTGTTAAAGGGGCTAAAGAAATAGATGGATTTTTATTTCTATTATAAAGCAAGACCACTTATGGGTTGTATTTCAATGAATCTACAAAAATACGCCACTCGAAAGGTACATGTCCCATATTAAGCGCATTCGTTAAACCATCAATATCACAACAGACTCATAGTGATCTTTCCATTTTATAAAAACTTAAAAATGTTACATTTCGTTTTCGGTTAAGTGAAACACTCGCATTTTTATCTTACAGGTCGTACCGTTGAAGTCTGGAACCAAGAAGTTCCGATTTTTGTTTTGATAATACCAAAGTTAATACCAAAAGTCATTTATTTAATTCTGAATTAATTGAGGTTCACTGGTAGTTGTTAAAAATGTTGGGTCACAACTGGTGTTCTCAGGATGTTGTGGATCAGATGAAGACCTGATAAAGAATTAGAATTATTAGCAACATGTTGTTCAGGTTTAAAGGCACAATCGGTACTGGTAGTTCCATAACATTGTATTCAATGAATATTCATAACATTATACAGACCACTCAAAGTTAATTTCAATATTTGTAATCTACACTTATATTATTATTATTCACGTATGGGCGCTGGTGGACCACGCGAAGTACAATTAGAGGCGTTTGTTGTTGTTAGCCTTCCTTTGAGCCCATACTAATTTCATTCTTTCGCTATGAGCTTTTTTTCTTTCGTCAGACCAAGTTGTTCCAGTCTTCCTACATTTTTCTCTCTGGCCAACCTTCCAAACGTTAACCTTGTGTCTGAAACAACCTCTATCCTGAATTTCACTTTGTGTAATATTTGCTGATCTTAGGTCCTCTTTAATTGCCGCAATCCATTTAATTATTTCTGCTTTAGCTCTACTCCTATTTTCATAAAATTCGACTATTTGTCTAGTTAGCCTACTCGGATTCATGCGTTTGATGTGTCCGTAAAACTTAAGTCTTCTTTTTCTCATATCGCTATGTATATCTGTGTATTGTTTGATTTCTTGGTTTTCTCGAAGTCGGTATGTTGTGCTATTTATTTGTTTGGGGCCTAGGATTTTTCTTATGATTTTTCTTTCCTTCTTTTCAATGTCCTCGATGTCCCTCTTTCTATTCAAAATGAGCGTTTCTGCAGCATATAGACATTCTGGCTTAATAACCGTGTTGTAATGTCTCAGTTTTGTGTTTTTAGATAGGCATTTTTTGTTGTAAATATTTTGTGTAAGTCTCAATGCCGTTTCCATTTTTTGACATCTACACTTATTGGCCGCTTTTTCCAACCCATTTTCCATGATTATTTCACCCAAATATTTGAATTGAGAGACTCGTTGAGACAATTGAGTCGACGACAATTGAGGTACTTATATATTATATATATATATATATATATATATATATATATATATATATATATATATATATATATATATTATATATGTTTTATTTTGTACAGTTTAGAGGTGGATCGTTATTTAACGATCTGTTATTTTATAACTATTACCTCATATTAACATTTAACAACTATTATCGATGTGAAAAAATAACAGGTACACTGTTAATACCATATGGAGTTTCGTAGTGGCTGTTGCCGCGTCCCCGCTTCTAAACGAAATAACATCAGACATCACATCAGACAAATAACAGGTAGCGTATTTAATAACTGATAGAAAATAACAGTCGCGGTTGTTGTTTTCTTGTTGTTTGCTGTTGTCGCCTTTAGCAGTCTTAGAAAAGAACAGGAATGCGTTGTTAGAGATTGACAACATTAGGGATAAGTGTAGTTTTTTATTGCCAAATAAACACTTTGTTTTAATAAAATGTTTGGACATTTCCATATATTTTTTATATATAATAGTTATTTACCCATTTGGTTACTGGCATGTAAAAATTTAAACTTAAAAACAACCAATTATTATAATAACATTTTGGCCTGCAGAGTAATAAGAGTAACCCCGCATAATCCATTGCCAACCCTTAAACTATAAAATGACTAGACAACAATAGATACGAGCAACTACGGTTTGCACATTTCACATTTATACATTAACAGCATTTTAATGGTCGACTTCAAAATTATTTGTACTAGAACAGTCTTCAAGTCTTCAAACTGAAAGTAAATATATAGAAAATAGGAATATTAAAATTGCAATATTACAAAAGTGTAATTTATATGTGTTCACCGTTCAGATTATTAGAATCTTGCTTAATGATTTTTGTATTGTGGCTTTATACCTATTCCTTTTTCATATAATAAATCTGGCCTGTGCACATATTGTACGATTGTATTTCGTATTAGGCATTTATTTTAACAATTTAAAGAAAGGACTTAAAGTTGTTATTTTAGTAATTATTGTTATATGGTATAAACGCGTAAATATGGTTGTAAAATGACTGTTGCAAGAGCAAATGTAAGCAAAATGTAACAATATTTTTAAAATTACAAAAATAACAGTAACTTGTAATTCTAACTGTTACTTAAAAATAACAGTTTTTCCCATCTCTAGTGCAGTTGTAATATGTGGATCTGTGGAGTAAAAAGCACAAATTGGAATGTAGATTCAGATTATTCAAAAAGTTTATTTTCACTTACTTAATTTTCGCCTGTTCTACCCTATTGAGTGTAAAACTTTGAGCTCTCCATTAACCTCCTTTGTGGAATCTTCTCCATTTTTTCCTATATCTGGTCATCACCGGGGTTCCCTACCTAGTAATTTCTCATTGCGTGTTCAGGTTTTTTTCGACCTTCCTTTTTCTTTCCATACACTGCCATATTCCACACTTTTTTTACTATTATTACTTCCGACGTTCATACTAAGTGCCCAAACTGCCACAAAAAATTCTCCTGCAAAATTCCTTGGTAACGTTCTGCCAATTTGGAATAATATCTTATCATTAAGCGATCACCTTTTTGAAATCTTCTGAATTCGCTTTTCTCCGCCTTTGAATTGACTGGAATTTTGCATAGGCTTTAAAAATGCTTATTACAGTTACATAAAGATTTTATATAGATTTCTTTAATTTCACACAAAACCTAAACTGGCTCTAAGATTCATCGATAAACTACGATGGCGAAACAATTTTTTATATAGGGGTGTCTAAAAGGTTCGTAGGCTATTTTTTAAGGGAAGGAAAAATGCAAATAGTTTATGTAAATATTTATTAGTCTACTATGTAATTACCATTATTATTTACAACCTTTTGCTAATGTAGTGGTAGGTCCATAATGTATTTTTGCTAATGATTTTAATCTTTATTGCTAAAAAACCCATTGGTTTTCATATATTTTCGCGTTTCAAAAGATTTTTCTTTTAAACAATTCTGAAGGAGCTAGAATAGATGGTAGTCCGAGGGTTTTCTTCAATTGCTGTCTTCAGCCGATCTAATTGTGAATAGCAGAGGTGAGTGTTGATAGTTTGGTTGCGTTGAAGAAGCTCAAAGTGTATGGGTCCCTTCCAATCCCACAAAATGCAAAACATAATTTTCTTCTGATAAAAACTGCTCCTAACACCCATGATTATTTTCATTGCAAGTTGTTATACACAATAAACTTTTCATCCCCATTTACCATCCGCTCTAGAAATGATGACTCAAAAATTTTTTCCACCTAAAAATTTGCACGAAAATATTCGGCCCAGTAGATTTCACTGATTAAGTTCGTGAAGGATGCACACATCGTATCAAGTCATTTCATTTTTTTACAGATCGTCAAAAATGGTCGATTTGCTAATATTTAACTTATCTGCGATCTCGACCTTAGGCTTGAAGGGTAGATGCCGGTCTTCCATTATCTTACGTGCAAGATAAAACAAGCATTTACTTGCATAAATGCAGGTTATCGACAGAGATTTTCAATTTGAATAAACTTAACTATCTGAAGGCAAATTAAAGCGAATCTGAACGTAAGCATTGGAAACCCCGCAAGAATTATATTACGTGATATAGAAATCCGAACACACATTAAAAATGATTTAATGTCAATAATAATTTACATAATTAATTATAGGGTCATAATAAGCAAGATATTAAAATTACAGTTCAACCTGATAAACTTTAACCGCTGTTACCTTAAATAATGCATTGCTGAGCCATGTCTTCTTACACACTCATTAATGCGTCTGGGCATTGATTTGGTGAGGTGATTAATCCTGACGTACCTCATTCCAAACGACTTCCCCTCAGGGGGTCTGAGGGGGTCTCTCTCTCAGACACGGGTAGTGACGAACCCGAGGTACCCCAGTCATGTTTGTGTTTGTCCTGTGACGTCTATCTATGTAACTCTATCCCTTAAGCCATACTGTAGGGCGACCCGTGGTTAGGGCTGAATGGCAGCTGAGGGTATCAGCTGTCTTGAACGGGGCCTCCAAAGTACCTCCCGTCCCTTTGGAGTACGTAGGGTAACCGAGGTAAGGTGCACTGCCTCGGTGGTCATTTTTTTCATCCCGACTCGTGGGACTATAATGTCTAATTCAAGTTTTACTTCTTTTCCCTCCTTTCCTGGGTCTAAACGACCCCGGGTGGAATCACCACCCATTACCCCTGTACGTAGATCGTTTGATAAATTCTTTATTTTCAAGTGTGAATCAGGTTTTGCTGGAACTTCTCCATTTGCAATTCAGAGCGCCATTTCGAACAGTTTTGGAACAGCTAAATCAGTAAAGAAACTTAAGGATGGATCACTATTGATAGCAGTCGATTCTATATCTGCCTCCCAAAAGTGTAACAACTTAAAAGTTTTTTGTGGTATGGAAGTTACTGTAACCCCTCATGTCTCCTTAAACGTTTGTAAGGGGGTTATCTCTTCTAGAGACTTACTCCAATGCTCAGAAGATGAAATCTTAGAAGGATTGAAAGATCAGGGTGTTATTGAGGTCAAAAGAATGATGCAAAGAAAAGATGGAGTAATATCCCCTACTACCAACTTAATATTAACTTTTAAACTTCACTCCCTACCAGAAGAAATCAAGGCTGGATATCTGTCACTGCACGTTCGTCCATATATACCTAATCCAATGAGATGTTTTAAATGCCAACGCTTTGGACATATCTCTACTAACTGCCAATTTTCTGCTTTGTGTCCCTCCTGTGGCCACGCTGCTCATGAATTAAATTCCTGTACAACCCCATCTCATTGTGTAAACTGCTCAGAAGCACACTCACCACGATTTAAAGGATGCGCTCAGTTTAAGATAGAAATGGCCATACAAAAATTTAGAACACTAGAAAAAATTTCGTATTTTGAAGCCAGAGATAAGGTTAGGAAATCTACTCCTACCTTGAGTTCTTCTTATGCACAAATAGCATCAAAACCCAAAGTTACAGTATCTCGTGCAACCCAATGCAGCTTAGATTTTACTCATTTAAAATCAACCTCTGACTATCCAACCTCGTGAAAAATCCCTTCCACTTCCTTCCCCTTCTCCTCCAATCTCCCCCACTCCCCCTACTCCCTTAACTATACCTTCATCTCCATCAAAATTCCATCACCCTTCCTCCTCCTCAACAAATAAAAAAACAACACCCACTAGCGAGGTATTGCTTACACTCCCCTCTCACTCAACAAACCCTACCCCAGGTAACTGTAAAATGGATACAGATCTAAACCCTTCTACGCTTGAATCCATTCACTCCAAAATCCAACCAGAGCGAAGCAAATCCTAAGAACCCCCATCCAGAAGCTCCTCTACACTTTCAAAATCTTCTTCCTCGTCTTCCAAGAGCCATTCCCAGTCGCAGTCTAAGTCACTCCCACATCAAATCATCTTCAACCCAATAATCCAGTGGAACCTCAATGGTCTGATACAACGAAAGGAACAACTAAAATTACTTATAGGTAAATTTCAGCCTTCCATTATTTTAATCCAAGAAACAAACCTCAAACCCAATTCCTTAAGTTCCTTTAGTAAATATAATATCTCCAGAAAAGATCGTATTCATATCGATCGTGCCTCTGGAGACGTGGCCATCCTTTCCCATACCTCCTATGACATCACCCCTGTAACCCTCATCACTAATCTGGAGGCAATCGCTATTAGAACACATCTTGACTGTGAAGTCACACTATGTAATATTTACCTCCCACCATCTACCCCTGTTTCACATGATGATCTAATGGACCTTATTACACAACTCCCACCCCCATTTATTCTATGTGGCGATTTTAATGCCCATAATCCTATTTGGGGCTCCTCCCATATTGACCGCAGAGGCTCCATGATTCAATCCATAATGGTACTGTGTAACATATCCCTTCTTAATTCCCTGTCCCCCACCCATCTCAATATTCACTCGGGTAATTTTTCATCCATCGACCTAACCCTTTGCTCACCGTCTATTACCACCTCATTAATGTGGAGTCCCATAGAGGACTTACATGGTAGCGATCACCTCCCTATCCTACTCACTTCCAGTCAAGATCCTTTAACTAAACTACTTAAGACCATTTTTAGGATGGCAAAGGCTGACTGGAACCTCTACCGCTCTTCTTTTTCCTTACCGCAATTCATTAACGGTGATGTGGATGGCAATATTGATAGATTCACCTCGGCAATTTTTTCATCAGCTCGCATTGCAATTCCACGCATCACTATCAACCCCTCACGTCCGCCAGTTCCCTGGTGGAGCGCTGAATGCCATGCTGCAATAAAGGCACGCAAAACTGCTCTTAATAGATTTAAACACCATCCATCCCAAGAGAATCTTATCAATTTCAAGAAGCAGAGAGCAATGACCAAAAGAACTATTCTGGCGGCTAAGCGTCGCTCCTGGTCCTCAATGATTCTTTCCCTTCAATATAATTCATCCTCCCAAGATTTTTGGAACAAAATCCAACGCCTCAGGGCTAAACCCTGCGGCTATATAAATGGTATTCTTGTAAATGACTCATGGATCACAGACCGCTTAGAAGTGGCAAATTGCTTTGCCGAACATTTCTCTCACATTTCAAGTGACCAGAATCTTGATCCCCATTTCCTTACTAGTAGAACTCACATTGAGCACCCTCTAAACCCATATGAACCCCAACAATCCCCAATTAACACGCCTTTCACACTGAATGAACTCTCACGGGTCCTATCTAAAAGCAAGAATACCTCTCCAGGTTTTGACAATATTCTCGTTCCCTTTATCACTAATCTCCCCCCTCACGCTATGTCGCATTTACTAAAAATTTTTAACGACATTTGGTCCTCTGACCTTTATCCCACTGCATGGAAAAGCTCGGTCCTAATACCCCTATATAAACCAAACAAACCCAGATCCTCTCCATCTAGTTACCGTCCCATAGCCCTTACCAGTCACCTTGGCAAAACTCTTGAACGTATGGTCCACTCACGCCTTTCCTGGTTCCTTGAGTCCAATGCACTCTTACATCCTAACCAATTAGGTTTTAGACCATACAGATCTACCCAGGACCATCTTAACGGTCTTGAAAATGACATCTCGGCAGCTTTTTCGAAAGGTTATCACCTGGTTGCTGCCTCTTTAGACCTTAAAAATGCCTATGACACGGTATGGAAACACAATATTCTGTCCACTTTACATACATGGGGTATTAGAAGTTCACTCTTCTCATATATCAAAAACTTCCTTTCAGAGAGGACACTTCGAGTACGTATTAATGGAACTCTATCGGATTCTCGTTCCCTAGATAATGGGCTTCCTCAAGGCTCTGTTCTGGGTCCAATTTTATTCAACATAGCAATTAACAACATATGCCAACATATACCTCCGCAAACTTCTTTTAGACTATATGGCGACGATATCTTGATCTATTATTCACCAAGTCCTAGGGTTTGCAAGAGGGTAATACAACGTTCATTAAATTCACTCTCTAGATGGTCAAAGACACTTGGTTTCTCTTTTGCCCCAGAAAAATCATCCTCTATTCACTTTTGCAGAAAACGGTCTTGCCCACGCTTTCATCTTTTTAACATCGCTAATCGCCCAATTCCTTCAAATGATACTCTCAAATTCCTCGGGCTTACTTTTGATAGTAGACTTTGTTGGAAAAACCACCTCTCTCTCTTAAAAATCCGTTGCTCCAAAGACCTGTGTATGATCAGATGGCTCTCTCATTATAAGTGGGGTTGTGATCGCCGCACACTTCTTCATTTATATACAGCATTAATTAGACCTAAAATTGATTATGGTTGTGTCGCCTATATGTCAGCTCCTGCTTCTTATTTTCATAAAATCGATGTCATCCAGAACTCTGCACTAAGGCTGGCCATAGGAGCTTTTAAAACCAGCCCGATTCCTAGCATCCACTGTGAAGCAGAGGTAATTACCCTGAAATATCGTCGACTGGGCATTTTATTGAAATATGCTATTGGGCTAAGAAGTAGACCTTTTATTCCTACCTCCAAGATCTTCTTTGGTCCGTTAGACTTCTCAAATCCAGTCTATGATACCCGTTCTGACAGCTCTGGATGTTTTTTGGCTAAATCCCTTTTGGATCTTGGCATCTCCCTTCCCTTGTGCCACCTTATCTCTTTAACTTCTATTCCTCCTTGGACTCCCCCTCTTTGCATACCCAACCTAGTTATTCTGCCGTACAACAATCCTCTCCTTGGACTTCCTTCTCCCAACCGTATTTTTCCTCAAATAATTAGAGAAATTGCGCCTACTAATATCATATATACGGATGTGTCAAAATCTTGTGCTGGGGTCAGCTGTGCTTTCATTCACAATAATTACACTCATGCAACTCGCCTTCATCCCTGGAACGGAATCATTACGGCTGAACTCTCAGCAATAAGAAATGCTCTTTCTTACATCCTTAATCGCCCCTCTTCTGACTGGCTCATCTGCACAGACTCACTTAACGCCCTCAAATCCCTGGAAGGGGCTATTCCTTCTACTTTGGTATCTGAATGCCTCTTAAACCTAAGGGAAGCCCCATCTATGGGTTCACAAATTCGATTTCTATGTCCCAAAACTTTTCCCAATAAAACCCAACTTTTTTGATAAATCCCCCCTTCCCCCCTTGGATAGGCAATATGCGGTTGTATGGACTCGTCTCAGAATTGGTCACTGTTTTTTTCGCATGGTCACCTCCTGAAAAAAGAAGAGCCACAGATAACTTGCAACTTACCTCTTACAGTAAAACACATCCTCACCGAAAACAGAGCTCTCTGTTTCCTCAGACAAAAACATAATCTACCACAAGAACTATCACTCATATTGTCTTCTAATCATGCAACCTCCCTCTTTGCTGTTCTAAAGGAAACATCCCTTTTTTCAAAAATATGAATCCTGCCCCATGTATACATATGTGTGTATGTGCGTGTGTGTGTGTGTGTAAGTGCGCGTGGATGTGTATGTATACGAGTATAATTGCGTATTTGCATGTGCATACGCATATGTGCTTATTCCACACTTAATCTCAACTTACAGCATTTACTATGTAGAACATGGTTGTGTAACCTGTCTATTATACACTAATATAGAGTAATCCTGTTTTACCTATATTTTTGTGTCTCTATTTATACTAATTTTAACATGTAAATTTATTGGTTACTTTATTATTATATTGTCAACCTGCTTATCTATACTTACATTTTTGTTAATGCGTGTGTAATGTATTTTAAACTCCCTACACATTGGTATACTTTATGTCTATTTATACTATTTTTAACATGTATTTTATTAATTACTTCATTATTGCATTGTCAACCTGTTTAATACGCATATGTGCTTATTCCACACTTAATCTTAACTTACAGCATTTACTATGTAGAACACGGTTGTGTAACCTGTCTATTATACACTAATATAGAGTAATCCTGTTTTACCTATATATTTGTGTATCTATTTATACTAATTTTAACATGTATTTTTATTGCTTACTTTATTATTATATTGTCAACCTGCTTATCTATACTTTCGTTTTGCTAATGTGTGTGTAATGTATTTTACACTCCCTACACATTGGTATACTTTATGTCTTTATTTATACTAATTTTAACATGTATTTTATTAATTACTTTTATTATTGCATTGTCAACCTGTTTATCTATACTCACATTTTGTTAATGCGTGCATAATGTATTCTGCATTCCCTACACATTGTAATCACCAACTATATATGAACAAATTCGAAACAGACTTACAACCCCCCAAGCTACGGTCGCTAAATAGCCTTTATTGCTGATGCGGCTATATCAATCTCTAAATTCTCTCTCTCCCCCAAACGACTTCTACCTCATGTCGAAGTGACGCCAAAGTTTGAGAGAGTTATTGTAAACTTAGTAGCCTTCTATCGATCATATCCCATACATGTTCGCTTCGACATCGGGAGATGTTGGAGGCCATGGTAGTACATTAATTTCAGCATGGCCGAAGTAGTCCAATATGACTTTGGCTGCATGTGGCTGGCATTATCTTGTTGAAAAATTGGGTTTGGGAGTGTATGAGATGAGAGCTTACAATTTCTTGAACGTAACGAAGTGCGGTCATGCTTGCTTTGATGAACACTAAGGGTAACCTAGAGCCATAAGCAATGGCACCCCACACAATAATCCTAACAGTGTGATGAATATGCTCAACAAAAACTGTGAATCTCGTCGTTCACGTCGTTCTCACTCGTGCCCGGCCATCATGCATACCTAAACAAAACTGAGACTCATCATACTATTTTATTCTATTCGTGGTTCCACAATAGTAAAGATAATAGATTGTGTTTCTCTACATCACTCAAGTAGATTGCGTCGATACCCTGGAGTTAGGTAGCGCCCAATTCGGACGATATGAAAAAGGTCCAAAACTTCTTATCCGACGATAAACACTTCGCATTTCTATGGGTCTTCCGTGCTCTTGTGCACACCATTGATTTGCAATTGCCATAGTGGTAGAGAAACGGTATTTTAAAACCAACATCCTCAGGTGGAGATCTTGGTGGCCTGTTGTGCCTGGTTGCAATGCGTGACAACATCTTAACACAGTATCTAAGCTTTTGTTCACTCTGTGAATAATTTCCCGAAAAGAGAGACCAACCTCGCGTAGGCCCTGGCAAACACGGTAAATTGGTGAAAGTTCGCATTTCTTTGCACAGGTGTCATGGTAAACAATTGAAAAGAACGTTTAGTAACACACTGCAAAAATTGGATATCTGTTGCAGCTACAAATTTAACCTACTGCCCATGCGGCGCGAATCACAAAAACCGTTGTAAAAAAAGAAATTCCAAATTGATAAGGTTGAGAATTTAATAACATTTTGTTTTTACCATGGTAAACATTTACATAAAATATTATTAAAATTAAATCATTTTTATTAGGTATTCGGATTTCTAAGTTTAGGTTAAGGATTGGGGTTAGAGCTAGCTAAATAGCAGCAAGTACAAGACTATTTAGCTACTGAACCTACAGCATAACGTGGGTTCCACACCACGTTTAGCAGCCACCGACAACCCAGGCCAGCACCCCCTCAGGCTATCAATTGGGATATATATATATATATATATATATATATATATATATATATATATATATATATATATATATATATATATATATATATATATATATACACATATATATACATATATATATATATATATATATATATATATATATATATATATATATATATATATATATATATATATATATATATATATATATATATATATATATATATATGACTCCTTTGGAGAGCGTCCAAGGAGACAACAGTAGTTGAGTGTCACATACACCCAACCGCTGGGTTCCACAATCTCATGTGGAATACACAACAACCTGCGTTTTCGCCCAAATGAACATTTTGTTAGGTGCCTGACTGGAGACGAGCCCCACCCACCCGTTCAATTGAAGGGCATATGTTTCGCCTCGTGTGTGCGCATGTGTGTGCGTGTGTGTGTGCGTGCGTGTGGGTGCGCGTGCGCGTGTGTGGGTGTGTGTGTGTGTGTCTGCGTGTGTGTTGGTGTGCGTGTGTGTTGGTGTGTGTGTGTGTGCGTGTGTGTGTGTGCGTGTGCGTGTGCGTGTGCGTGTGCGTGTGCGTGTGCGTGTGCGTGTGCGTGTGCGTTTGCGTGTGCGTGTGCGTGTATATATATATATATATATATATATATATATATATATATATATATATATATATATATATATATATATATATATATATATATATATACATATATATATATATATATGTGTGTGTGTGTGTGTGTGTGTGTGTGTGTGTGTGTGGTAGGAAGTAAGACAAACAGAAGAATTAAAGAAAAACAACCATCCGAGCACTGGAGTCGAACCAACACGCCAATGCGGTTCGGCATAGCCGCGGCATACCGCCCCTCTATCGTCCACGCCAACACGACCAGCTATTCGGATTTTGAGGTCACGTAGTATAATAATAATTAAGTAAAAATTGCTAATCTAACAAATATTTTAGTTTACAAGCGTTAAAAGGGTAAATAATGGAAACTCCCTATGAACTCTCCGGAAAACCCGATATATCATTCAGGTTAATGTTTCTTGCAACAAGAGATGTTGATGGCCAAATTTCGCGAAATCCTTTAGGGTACACTTATACATTCACGCTTTAATTCTGCAAGCTAACTACATGTACTTCTATTAGATAGTTCACTAAAAGCATATTAAAGGTATTTAACAAATTGTTATTGCGTGACGTGACATGTAAACTTGTAATAAATCGTTACCAGAAAATGTTTCCGCGATAATTAATTATTTTGTCAATCTTTATTTTAATTGTTACGTGAATTACATAATTGGCTTATTTTTATTTGCAGTGGTTTTTTTTATATACATATTAATGTATATTCCAAAAATGTTTTTTTGGAATATACATTAATGCTGTAATGCCGATTTCAAAATTATCGAAACTAAAAACGAATGTTTAATAATGTTAATTTTATATATGGCTGACCTTCGTTTGGTTATTAACCCAAAAATGATTTATTGATCGAGATGGGTGCTTAGCCGTGTTTTGAAATTGCAATAATCTGTTCGTTGGCTTAAAACAACTGGTCAGGTCACCATATTCATCTTCTTAGCGAATGAAATATTATCTGACGGGGATTATGGTTTTACTGCATTCCTACATGATCGAACATTTTTTTCTCGTTTTGATAAAGTAAGTTGTGAATATTAGTAAAAACCCCATAAGAATTAAGTAATTTTCTTGAATATATGTTAATATTTTAAGATAATTACAGATTTCAAAATGTATGTATTAAAATGTTCTTGAGTTAAATATAGTGTATTAAAAATTACCTATATAGTTTATTAGTAAAGTAGGCAGTTTATTAATATAGTAAGAGGTTTTTAATAGGATATATTTCCTTTTCAAGCATTGAATATCCTTTTTGCAACTGTGAAGTCACGTTATAGTTTTCTTATTATCTATATTTCTGTAGTCAATTTTTGATGCGAGTTTGAAAAGTTAGCTAAACAATGACCCTGATTAACATAGCTGAACGAAAAACTAACCTAGTTGAAGGCAGATGTTTCGTCAGATGGTTCTGAGGGATCCTACATTGATATCCCACAACCTATCCAAAAACATATAGAAGAAAATAGACCTTCTGATCCACCTAATTCAATCCATTCTTTCTGTGTACTAGCTGTTGTTCTCTATTTGCCCTATAATGTTTGAGGCCATATTAACACATTATCTTATTGCCTAATTGTTTTTATTTCAAAACTAGATTTTCCCTTCTTCAAATTCAGCTCTTCCCCTATCATTCTGATCGTCAACCCATGATGAGAACGCATAAGATTCCGGATTCTGTGGACATTTTCATCACTTTATACCTTCCGCGGCGAGATTCATCTTCAATTAAGTCCCGGTCTTCTGAGAATGCCAGCTGAAAATAAATCAGCTGAAAAGCTGGGCTCTTTTCAAAATACTGCTTCGAAAGGCCTGTTGAAGTTTTGTAAAAGTTTCAGTCGCACTGTACCCAAGTATGAAACAAAACTTGATAGTGCACCTTGCCCGAAATTGTTATCACTCGTTTTCAGAACACACTAGAAAAATACTGTTCATAAAAAAATTGCAGTAGACCACCAAGTGATATTAGGAAGTTACTGAAGACGCATTGGATGTTGATTTGTCCCCCTTATAAAAGCGAAGCCAATAGTGTTGCCAGATCAATTTCAACATCACCAGTCCCTCACGACATCATTTACACACCTCATAGATTACATATTCTAATAATATAATTATATTTAATCTCTGAAGATTCTGATATCCTGAGGATGACAACAATGTTAACGAGATGTGCATCGAGGTATTGCAAATAGGCTTTTCTTGAAAAAAGTTGATAATTGTAGTTAATTTATATTATCAATAATATCTTACAGAAAACCTATTTAAATAAATTTGAATCATATTTGAGCATAATGAATAGTTAAAGTTATTATAGAACGTTGTTGGGATTAGTTTGTAAATTATTTCATCACCCTTGTTGACCAGCAAAACTATTATTACTACAAAATCAATTTCATTAACCCAGATAAGGCTGTCATCCTATATGTAGATCGACGGTTTAAACAGCCCCCCAAAATTTTCTTGCTATACATAGGTTATGCCACAACATAAAAATCAGCTGTGAGGGGGTGCGTGCATCGGTAGTAAACGCAGCTTTACGATAGTAGACCCATTTGTTGTTAAATTTTAATTGTTTACATTACGGAAAATGGACCACTGTGACGCGAATTTTGTTGGGTAAGTAATTAGTTATTAAATGTTGTTATAAGTGTTTTGGGGTGTTGGAGGTTAAAACTACTAACTTGTGATATTAGGTTATGTTTCTTTTTGATACGGGGTTACTTATAAAGGTAAATGTATAGCCTCCTATATGTAGGGCGCTAGGCATATAAAGTATGATGATTCTAATTTTTTTTTGTAAACTGAATTTTGAATTTTCTTTTTCCTGTTAATACGTGTTAAACATTTTAGCGGCCTTACATTGAATGAAGTCTCAACTATGGCTTAGGATGATAATATTCCTGAGACTGGAATAGATATTTATATGCTTCCGCGCGAAAATGCATGTGGCAATATTACCGATAAGCACTCAGGCGATGAGAACTCAACTAAGAGCACCTGTTGAATTAAATTTCAATAATATAGCTAACTCCTCACCTAATTCTGACTCTGATGATTAAGGATATATGATGCCACTTTCCAAATTGGTGAAACACCTATCTAAGAAAAGCGATTAAGTCCTCAAACGCAAGAAAACTGACTTCAAATGGGTAAAAAAATCTTGAAATTCACAGTAGTGTCACAGTAAGTCACAGCAGTGATAACCAAGAAACATCGTGTTAAATTATTTCAGAACATTTTTGACAACGACCTTATTGAACTTGAATTCAATTGATTGAGAAAGAAATCTTGGAATCCATCGAGAACACAATTTTCAATAATTCAGTTTCTATGATATAATGGTGTACAAAATTGACCTTGAAACCTGTAGAAATTCACTTAATAACTTTGAAATCGTAAATCGTCGGTTTCACGAACAAAATCTTCAGAAATTAGAAATCGGCCAGGGCGTGGCTGATCATGCACATTAGCCTGCCCGTCCATGAACATTCTCATCCATTTTCGAACTTTACTGTCACTCATAGCATTATCACCATAAACCTCACAAATCTGACGGTGTATTTCCGCTAGTGCCAAGTTTCTTGTACTCAAGAATCGAATTGCATCTCACAGTCGGCGGGCGACTCAAATTTCTTACACATTATAAACTTCTATACCTGAGCACACAAACAAACGATACTGTTGCATATAGCGCCTAAATGGCTACTGGGAGCAAGCGCCCTGCGGCGATTGCGCCTCATTCTCACTCTCATTCACAAACGGACCTTATTTCAAAAATACCCCTCGAATATATATATATATATATATATATATATATATATATATATATATATATATATATATCCAGTATACCTCGCCTAAGGTACTGGACGGGTCACGGGTGGTGGATAGTGAAAATTCCATTAGATATTAATGGATAGCTGCAAATATCTCAAAATAAGCAGCTCCGAACCAAGGCAAAAAACTAAATCCACTTAGCGTCTGACTTGTATGAAGCGGTTGAGTGATCAGCGTCTGTCTTAGCGTCTGTCTCCAGTCTTAACCTCTGAACCCTCATGGTTCAAACCTTTAATTCAAAGTATAAGATGAAGCGTTCTAGTAATTACAAAATTATCCCAGGAGGTAAACAATCCTCTGCCAGTTTTGCTAGTACAACCGGATTTTCGGATTCTGGGGCGTCCCGGCTTAAACGCAAAAAGGGAGTCGGAGACCTTTGGCCAACGTCTCAAACCGAAAACAAAAACATTCTTTGGAACGGCAAATATCAACTCCCTCCTGCGCCCAGGAAAACTACACGAATTGGGGCGAACATTGAGTAAGCAAAAAATAAAAATGTTAGCTCTGTAAAAAACCAGGTTGACAGATGACCTTTGGACTTCGGCAACTACAGACTTTTTAAAAGTAAAATGGCCAAAAGAATATTGAAAAATACACCAAATCTTGATGTTGCTATTCGTTATTATAGACTTACCAACAATCCACTTGCCTCTATAGATCTCAAGAAAACAAAAAAAAAGGTGAGATTATGAAAAGAGGAGATTACGAATGGCAATATTATTGAATGGCAGAAGAAAATAATATTGTTACTTTTCAATGGAACGACAATAACATTGACATAATATATCCCAATTATTTCGCGTCAAACTCATTCATATTGTGAAAAGATACTCACAACGTGACAAAAAGATTGTTCAAATTGAAGAACCATATATTGTGAAAAAAATATATTACGAATATGGGCGACGTAGCTCGCTGTTATGAGAACATAAGCCTTTATCTTACTTCAATTAGAGAAAAAAATGGTATTTTTCCCCAATTGTTCAGTGCATTGATATAGCCGTGCAAAACGCTTGGTAAATACATAAACATAATAGAGGTGCCATGAATCATTTACATTTTAGGAGTGTAGCACTTCTTCAGCTGAATAAAAAAACCATTTAGCAGTTCTAAGGGGAGACCCAGTCAAAATGAAAATATGGATATTCGTTTCGATAGAATTGACCTGTTTGTTATTCCACAGGAAAAACAAAGTGTCGCTACTGTTGCTTAAAGACTATTACCAAGTGTCGTAAGTATGATGTTGGTATTCAAATGTCAAATGTTTTGTTGCATACCACACATAATCATTTCATCTAAAATTATTATTAGTTATATAAGTACAGTATGTTATGTTCCTAACATCCAATATGTAGGCCTGACCCTTCCAGGTCCCATATGACTCTGGTATATGAGTAATATTTTTTTTATGTTCTATATCCTTAAAATTAATAAAAAAATTGAAAAAAAGTCCTTTGCTTTCACAAAAAGTGTTTTCAGGCATATCTGAGTTAAATAAATAAGCAGCTTGTTGAATTGACTTCCAAATGTTTTATTCTTTTTTTGGTTGAAAATTCAATTTAACTAACAAAATGATATCCCAGAATATTCAGGTGCACCTCTTATTCCCATGAAAATAGAAAATTAACGTTGATATATTATTTACCCTTTTCTCTATATCTCTACCTGTACCATTTTATCTGTACAATTTTAGCTCATTATAGCGACTTATCACTAGACTTATTTCCATGATTGGTAATAACATAGAACCTATGGTTACAAATGTCATAACTAAGTAAAAATGTCATAACTTAGATTCTGTTAAGTAAAGGGCGATTTTTTAGTATGTCCAAACATCCGATAGGAGTGGCTTTGAAAGGAATTGTGAGTTTGCACGCAAGTCTGTAAATCTGTATTTTAATAGTCTCAATAGTTTTATCATAGAACCTGTAATTACAAATATTATATCTAGTCCTGCTAATATAAAACATCAAAATATTTTTCTATGTAACTCAACTAAATTATTTGTATCAATAAGTACAATTAAGGGAGATTTATTTAGTGTGTCCGAACTTCCAGGGGTCGCTGTCAAGCGAACTATGAGTTTGCACGCATGTCTGTAGATCTGTATCTCAATAGTCTGGCAAATTATAATGGAACGTTTAACATTAGAGCAACGCTTGTATGTTGTCGAAATTTAATATCAAAATCAGTGTTCTGTACTTCAAACTTATAGAACACTTCGTGAATTTGAACGTCATGATGTATTCGCCAAATTCACTGCTCGATAGTAAAACAAAAACAAGACAAAAACTATGCGTTCCGGAGAAAATATTGCAGATGTTGCTAGCAGTGTTGACGATGATCCAAATTTATCAATTCGTCTCTGTTCGCACGAACTTGGACTTTGATATTCGACTATATGGATAATTTAATTCCGAATCTGAACAGAATTGATCTGGAGGCGATATTGTTGTAACAGGCTCCACATGTCATATAGCCAACATAATCGATTTATTGAGGGAATAATTAGGTGATAAAATTATTTCGAAGAACTGTTAATTGACCTTCAAGATCATGTGATTTAACGCCTTTAGATTACATTATTTGCTGTTATGTTAAATCTTTCCATCTTTCCAGATTCCAGCGATCGGATGATTATTTTTCTTTCTTCTGTCCGTTTATCTTTCCTACATGCTTGTGATTGTTTCTAGGCAAGAGTGTAAAATCCGACTACGAATTACCCCTCAGTCACACCAGTTAAAAGCTGGGTAAAGCCGGATGCCTTCTGAGAAGTGTTGGTCACTCGCCAGTCGGTAGGTTTCCTGATATACTTATGGGTAGGCACATAACCAAGGGTTTATAGCCCGAGGGGGGTGCTGGCCTGGGTTTGTCGGAATGTATTTATTTATTTATTTATTTATTTATTTATTTATTTATTTATTTATTTATTTATTTATTTATTTATTTATTTATTTATTTATTTATTTATTTATTTATTTATTTATTTATTTATTTATTTATTTATTTATTTATTTATTTATTTATTTATTTATTTATTTATTTATTTATTTATTTATTTATTTATTTATTTAATTATTTATTTATTCATTTATTTAATTATTTATTTATTTATTTATTTAATATTTATTGACTTATTTATTTATTTATTTATTTATTTATTTATTTATTTATTTATTTATTTATTCATTTATTTATTGCTGTAGGAAAACATCAGTGTTTAGACTGTTTTAGACATTAGTGTATTTGAAGATCCCCGGACTATCAAATAATTGATGTCTGGGGTCATCTAGAGAGAGCTATATAGAGTGGCTGCTGGCAGTTTCAGAACAATGTTGATTTTAAACGAGCAACTCAGGAAAAGTGTGGTAAATTCCAAGAGTCCATCCATCGTATCTATTGATACTAAGATGATTATTTATCTAATTACTGTAACTTTTAGCCGGTCGCGTTGGAGCGGACCGCCGAAACTGCATTGGGCGGTAGTTGCTTTGATTTCAGCGCTTGGATGCTTGTTTTCCTTTCTTTCTTCTGTCTGTTTACTTTTTAAATGTCTGTGATTGTTTCTAGGCAAGAGTGTAAAATCCGACAACGAATTACCCCTCAGTCACGCCAGTTAAAGGCTAGGTAAGGCCAGTCACTCGTCTACTACATTGGTCATTCGCCAGTCGGTAGACTTCCTGATAAACTTATGGGTAAGCACATAACCAAGGGTTGATAGCCTGAGGAGGGTGCTGGCCTGGGTTGTCGGTGGCTGATGACCGTGGTTTGGAACTCACGTTAAGCCTTGTAGTTGCTGATGGGTCTCTAACCGTAAATCATTTTTCCTTTCCTTTGTAACTTTTAATAAACCTGTAATATTTTAAATATTATGTATACTATCTATTTGTCTCACCTAAGAACTAATATTTTTAATTTCTCCTTAGATTTATCTTTAATATCTTCAAGAGGACAAAATATAGGGTTGTTCCATAAATTGCCGCTTTTTTCTTTTTGGTAAAAAGTTTTATTGGAAAAATCAACCCTTATAACAACAAATTACTTATTGATGTATTATCCGTTCTTATTCACAACATACTCCCATCTCCAGACCAATTGATTGATGCCGTTTCAACACAAAACTCCGCATCTGAAATGGTTGTTAAGCCAGTTTTTGAGGTTATCGTTGGCGAAGGTTACACCTCTCATTTGGTTGGACAACGAACAGAAGAGATGATAATCGGTTGACGCATGATCTGGAGAGTACAGCGGATACGGAAGAACCTCTCATTCGAGACCATTCAGACCCACCTTGACAGTGTTTGCAATATGAGCTCGTGTCGTGCATTGTGTGTCGTTTTTGTTCTGCACTGAGTGTATTGTGTTTTTTGTTCTCAAATACAGAAAAACATTTTGACCAAACCTACACACACCTATATAAATTATACATTTTAATTTTTAGAAAATAATTTTAAGGATTTATAACATTTATATGTTTTGGGAAAATTAAATAACTTTCTGTAATAAGCGAACTATTTACCAATATCCCCGCGTATTAGTAATAACAGTGGAAAATACGAATAACGTAAACGATTAAATTTAGGAAAATCCTTTTTTTTGGCAATGAAATTCTCATTTACTTGTGAGGTTATGCATTCATCCAAAAAAAAAAACAATGTTGAAATATTAATTTTCGCTCAACAAAACATTACGTTTCAAAAAGAACAAACAATTTATTTTCCATTTCAACTATGCAGAAAAAAAAACAAAAACTGTGGGGATTATAACCTCTGCCTGGAATTTAAAGCAATTTGAGGCGTATATACACGACGAACGTCGATTGCTATTTAATTATATACTTTCATTGTGCTATATAACCTGTCTACATTTACATCTCATTTTAATAAAAAATACCCATAATGATATATCTATGCAACCGTGCTATTTTCCTTCCCAGCACGCTTGATATTTGAATATTTTCTCTATTATAAACAAATAACAGAATACGGCACAATCGATAGTTATAAGACAAAGAAGGGTGTTTACGCCGTATGGTGCGTTCACACAATTTTCAAACAACTCACTACTAAGGCGGCATTTACAATGAACTCTGCATTTTATAGGCTATATCAGATATATATTATGTTCTTCCCATTCAAGGAAACTAGATTCATTATCTCCGTTCTACAGCATGCCTTTGTTTCAACATTGATCTATAACTCAGAAATGTCATGAACTAGAAAATTAATATTTTTTCTTGATATTATTCTAATCTTAGGTTTAAATGTATTTTATTATTTTATATATTTTACTATTAATATTTTTAATGCTATATCTATCTATCTTCTGCTGTAAGGATTTTTATTTAAATTGATTGTCCTGCAATATATTTCTATATCCCTTCCTTTTCCCTTTTCCTTTTCACTCTATTCCTTTACTTTTTGCTCCTTCTTTAAATCTTTCGATTCATCTTTTTTTGGCCCTCCTTTATAATTTTTCCTCGTTGATTTCGTTTCATACACTAAGTTCATGAACCTGTCATCTGGCATTCTGCACATCTATCTAAACCATTTAAGTGCCTGTATCAATTTTTTATTTATTGACCTTATTTGTAGATATTTTTTATTCTGTTTCTTCTTTTATTCTCGATCTTACGTAAGAATAGCGATTACATTGCATTAATTCATGTCTTATATTTTTCGGCCATTGTCCATATCTCCATATCTACTATATATAATATCTTTGGCCTTATTATTGTTTTAGCACTTCTGTTTTTATATGTGTTGAATGTGGTTTAAAGTGTCGAATGTATAAATGTAATAAAAAGTAATTGAAAATAATTTAAAAATATTTTGGCAATATAGGTATTTTCATAAATTGAAATAATGGGCGCACGCCATTGCATGAAATAATTTATTCAGTTATCTTATATAGCAAATATAGTATGTTATCATTATTTTCATTATCGTTCCTAAATACTAATAATTTTTAATCGGTTGTATCCCTTTGTCTTTCAATCATATTTTATGCAGTTTCTATTCTCTTGATATAATCATGCTAATAGTGCTATATTATGTTCTTCAACTTGATTGATGTCGTAACTTTATTTCCTTGATTTTTCAACATATTTTGTACAAATATCCTAAAAGTTACACGTCTAAAAAATATGAATTCAAATTATGATGTGAAATAGAGTAATTCAGTTCTTTTTAAAGCACATTAAGTTAATAAGAAATGCTGATCATTTATTTCTAATCTGAGTTTAAACATATTGTAGATTGTTTATATTAATATTAGTTACTTAAAGTATAAAGTATGTACAGCAAATTTTTTGAAAGCATATTTAAGATTCAAATTGACATCCAATCATATTTTACTCAACAGCCCTCTGTGGTTTTCTTCTACAAACTGGCTTCGTAGACAATATTCTGCTAGACATTTTATTAGCATCCATTCTGATGACATGTTCCATCCATCTGAGCAGTCTCAGTTTGATGCGAGATACAACGTCTCCTCCTCCAAACTAGGCATAAAGGTCGTAGTATACTTCGTGGTTGTAGCGGCGTCTCCACACTCCATCTTCGCAAACACCCCCAAATATTGCTCTCAGTAGCTTTATCTCGAAGATTGAGAGTAGATTTGCGTCGACTTCCCATGTTAAATGCGACTAATCAAGTGTTTAAACAAGCCAAAATAACATGGCTGTTTTTAGAATTAATTGTAGATCCGAGGTACAGTTGAACCGCCAAAAGATTACCCGTGCGTCATCAATTGTATTCATATGAATCAAATCAAAAATTATTCGTCAAATTAGTGCTAACTTTCATAATGGACGTGGTTGGTGCCTAGAAAGACCAACATTTATATTTATGATTTAAATCCACTATATATTTATTTTTATATATTTATAACATAAAATTATAAAACCTCCTGTTACAAATCCATATTTTAACGAAAAATTTCAAGTGTGTGTCATGAAATTGAAAAGTTTTATGTCATTGATCCAACGGAGAATTTTGTAGGTTAAAATTGTACGGAAAATTTCAAGTTATCAGGAAATTTTAGGGAAGTAACCAATGAATGAAATTGTTTTGTTATTAGTCAAAACAATAAATGAAATTATTTTGTTATTGGTCAAAATTATCATCTATTTATTATCTATCTTCTATCTATCTAGTAATTATTATCTATCTACTATCTATCTAGTAATTATCTTTTATCTACAAACTCATTTTTATATGATGAAAATGTTACCAAGCTGTGGGAATATACAGGTCGTTAAATTGTTGCATTACACATTTATTACAAACATATTATATAATTATATAAACATATTGTACAGGGTATTTCAAACTTCCATTTTACTTCCTTCGGGTAAGTCTGTTGTTTTGGGTTTTGCACGAAGTCAACTTGTTCCAGGAAAAGAAATAACTGGATTACGTCATTTTCTTCTCTTAATAGAATACACAGTTTTATTTTATTTTTTTTTTCTAAAACTATATTACGATATGATAATGCAAAATAAGTAAAACATAATCAAATTAATTATTCTATACCTCTTGAATGGTTAAAAGATGCTCTAAAGGTCCCTCATTCCGTTTTTCCTTTTCGAAATACTCATAAACATTGAGCACAAATTGGTGAGCTTGCGATTTCAGTGTTTTGTACTGATTTCAATGTTTAATTAAATATCTTAAAATAGATACCTTAAGGTTAAGTTCTATATTTACATTTGTAGCGTTCACAAATTCTTGATCGCTACAGATAGCATTCGTAAATTGTTGATCACCACTGGTAGATTTATTTCGGACAAATTCTTAACTGAAAGAGCTCCGGTATCGTTTGGACAAGGCAAGACAGTCTAACTCCAAATCTCCAGGTGAGCGGACGTTTTCGTGCCTTACCCTTCTGACCGAGGTACGTAGGGTTGCTGGCCAAGTCACGCTTGGGTTGATTTTTCTGATATTCTTATAGAGGGTTTTACGACCCGGCAGCAGAGAATCCGATCAACAGACATCAGGCCATTGAACGACCACCTATTACAGAGCCCGACCATCGTGGAAACCTCACACCTTTTTAGGACCACATGGCACAGTAACCGGTTGGTCAGATCGAGATTATTTCGGGACCCCCGCATAGGGATACCGGACTGCCCGCAGTCGTACTCAGTGTTTTTGGACACCCAGTACCGGATAGGCAAGGATAGACAATATCAGGAAATAAATATCGATAAACACTTTTTTTATTATATTTTCATATACCGTTAAGGATTGCAGTTACCATTAATTTTTCACAAATGCATTTTTACCATAATTTCTTATACTGATAATGGTCACGTTATCACCTTATATTTTGTATATATTTGCCGTCTGACCATTCTTGGTTGCCCTAGCGTTATATATTTATCTTTTTACTATTGTCAGAATAGAGGAAATCGCCTCTAATTTGTAAGTATAGGGACATAGAGACCAGCTGGTGTAATTCAGAGCTGTTTATTTGATTTTTGATTTCTTTCATGGTAAGGTTTGGAGAACCACCTTCCCTAAACCTTCCCGTGTCTTTTGTTTGATAGTTTTAGTTATTCCTTTTTTTTGTGTGCTTTGTGTCGTTCTTTTTTGAGTGTGCTTTTATAATATATATGTACAAAATTCTAGTAAACCGTTTTATTTAAGATAGACCCCTTCCCGGTTCCGGGGTCTTTTCCAATATATGAAGTAACCGGGTGGCGCTCAACTTTTGTCGTGGCTTCATTCTGTCCTGGACCTTCTTCCCGGTGCTCCCGGCGAACAGCTGCCGTCGCTGTGATCTATATATATTTTTATTTTGTTTCAAAAGAGAAAAAAATAGGTCACACATTATTATTTTGAAACGATTATTTATCTTTCAGTATGTTTTTAGAATTTCATCTCCTTCTCTCTCGTTCGGTAAAATAAAAAGAACAGAATCAGACAATGTCTATGATATAGGAATAATTTCATGATGCACGGGTAATCTTTCAGCGGTTGAACTGTAGGTGTCTTGTTGAGGATACAATTAGTTTGGTTTTGTTTGCATGGATGTTAAGACCTATACTATTTATAGCTTAGGAGGACAGGAGTAATTCCAGAAAAACGATAATATTCTAAGTGAGCCTGGAGCGATCACAAACGGTTTGGCATGCAGCTCTATGTAATATTGACGTTTGTGCATGGTCCAGTTGCTTAATAATATCGATTAGTCCCCGGCAACCTTGTTGCCACGGCAATATTGTGCGTTCTACTGCTCTTCTCGTGTGGTGTTTATGTTTCATTATGTGATCAGTGTATATTAATCCATTATACAGTGTATCATTAGATGACATCGATGACATCGTCATATTAGCGTCGAACTACTGGCTGTCTACTGGGCAGATGATTCCTAACACCGAAGGTTTCCTACAGGCACCACATGACAGGTCATCCCTGCCAGAAACTATTTTAAATACATAGTTCGGTACAGCAGGGTTGTGGACGATCGATGTCGCTATGAGTACGGTATCGGCCTCAGAGACAATTCCGCATATAACAGGGGGCTGTAAAGGATTTACAGAAACTGAATATACATTGATCCTAAAAATGTTTTGACAAGTATATTGCTATAAGTGTGCTTATAAAAATAAAAAAATAAAATACAGTAACAAATAATTTATTAGGAAAATTAATAAACAATTCTAGAACAACCATAATTTAAATCCTAAATAATTATAAATCCATATTAATAGTAAATACATCTATAAAAAAGTCAATTTGAAAATTTAGAGTCACAAAAATGTTCGGACAATAATTAAAATCAACATAAAAATTAACTGCAGAAAAAACTTAGCTTAAAATTAGTATAAGGTATGACCACGTTTGACTTTTAATCATATTTCCTAAAGGTTTTGGCATGCATACCACCAATTTTTTTAAATAATTTACGTCGATTTTATTCGATTCCTGCACTAATTTTAGTGTTTTTATGTATTTCTTTTAAAATAAAGCGTTAGTTTCTTTCATTTAATAATTTCGGACGGCCTGCTTGCTTCTTCGGAACAATTCTGTCCTCAATTTTGTAGCGTTGCGCGATATCTCCAACCGTACTTTTACTTAACTGAACTGAAGCATTTACCTAATTTTTCGGTAGGAATTTCCCCTTCAATGAAATATTTTATAATTATATATTTTCGGCACCAGGCTTCCAATTACTATTTGTAATACACAAAAGTTGCAGATTATCACTTATCTTAATTACCACATAATTCAGATTCATTTTTTGTTTGCGCATTCGAATATTTCTGATGTGTATAAATACAATATTTATGTTTTTTTCTTACAATTTTAGAATTAAACCGATGATTTGGCAACTTTTTTATACAAGAAATTAAAAAGAGGTAAGAACTATGAAATATATGGGAAGAAAAATTTTTGCTAGAATTTTATTTTAAATAGTGTGTCCAAATATTTTTAGGATCCACTGCAAATAAAAGTACGACGCAATGGCAATGAGAAAATTAACATGCTATAGTACAATCCGGAACCAATTTTGCAGAAGACCAGTTACAAAATTTATTGGGACCTAACAGCATTTACGAAATAGAAATTGAAAATGGAACACCGATATTATTATTGTCGATAACGCTTTAAGATAAATAACGTTGATAGATACAACTGCCAAAACAACAACAATTTAAAAGCAAAACATCTCGAAAAATCTTGAACTATAAAGAACTACAAGCAAAGACGAAATTGAACGAGATTGAATATGAATTGGGTCGAAACAGTACTGCTCATTCTGTCATCAACTGGAATAATTCGAAAAATCCGAAAGTTTTTGGATAATTACCATACCGCCCGAAAACATGGAATCGGGCTCCTACAAAGCTTATTCTTTTGACATCTAAAATATCTCGGATAAGTTTGTTCCCAATAGAGCAGTGCCATTAGAACAAAGTTTTACCAATAATAATTATTTACCCCAGTTAAAAATACGCTATGTATCTGATATAATGTGAGACTAAAACTGATTTGGCGATCTTAGCCATTGGAACTAGAGCCAAAGTTATTACCACTGGTAATATGGCTGTTCTACCACTGTAATACTTGAATTACGGCCCTTTGGCCTGGGCATTAGGAAAATCATGTGCATAAATCTGTGTCTGCATCCCGGAGCCTTTATTATTCAATTTTTACTACCACAACAATCATAACAGAAGGGAACGTTGGAGTCTGATGCAAGTCTATGGGACAATAAACTTTGATATATCAAGAAAAATATTGAGCAGCGAAGAACCCTTATTGAAATTAGTTAACATCGACGAAACAAAAAAATACAGTGACATATTTATTTAGATTAGGCATCATGGACCGTAACGGAAAGTATCAGACTTCATAATTTGAGCCCTAATACTGTAAGATTTGGGGCTTTAATACTCGGACACACAATGAATACCAAGTGAGCTAGAAAACTAAAAAGGGTCTAGGAGGAGAGGCTGATGCGGTAAAACATTGCGAGGAAGCTTCATACAGTTATGGTCTAGATGAAAATCCGGTTTTGCCCAACATCTCTTAGCAAATCAAGATACTCGTGTAAAACTTAAGATTTAGTGGAACGTAGCATTTCCCATTACTAGGAAGTTTGATGCAAGTAAACGAGAAATGTTTTTGATAATACCTCCATGATGTATATAATCGAATTCTGGTGCATTTCTCAAGAGGCAGATAGGTACCTTTCTTAAAGAAGCAGGGGACAAATCAAAATATTCTTTGTTTACGCTGATTTTCTTTCTGGTACTTGCGCCATTAAGGTACTTTCAATCTCTAGGAGGAGCGTTTTATGAAGATTGCGGGCCTCCACATCGTCATTGTTTAAGGCACGACCGAGAAAACGATCAGCTGGCTTCGAACATCCGCAAAAAGCATGCATCTCATAATAATTATGGTAATAATAAAGTTAGGATAATAATTTAATGAAACTAAGCAGCGTTAACGTGCAATTTAAAAAGATGAATAGGATCCCCGCCAATCTTAATATTTGAAGATATCCAGGATAAATTAATGTTCCCCTCAGAGAGAGAATGAGAGACTGCAATGCCGTCAAGCTAAATACCATAAAAATTGCAATGTTAATAATAACAATTAACAAAGGCTAAAGGTGTACTATTTAATCGTCGTAACATTTCTAAAGTTGCACAATTATGTGATTGAACAAGTATATGATATAACAATAATAATAAAGTTTCTACTCTTGCCGGTAAAACTTGGATTGGTTCAAACTATACGTGAAAATATGCACGCTTGATGTAGAATATAAGATAGAAACATCGATCCGTTTATTATATATAGAACACTAATATAGACAATTTATTCGAACTATTACAAAATTATATTGTACAAAAAAAAAGAAGATTAAGACTATTACAGTAAATACATTAGTTTTGTATCTACATAACTGATTGCAGCAAAAGTTTAAATATCAAGTTCATTATGATTTAAACCATATATTTCTTGTCCGGTGAAGAGTTTAACTAAAACTGCCTTAAAAACTGTCTTATAGGTCTGCAGATATGATCTAGATTATTTCACAACCATATATGACTGGAAGCTCGAGTTAGAAATGTAATAACAAATATTCCTACAAAATGCATACACCCGTTATAAGAAGTATCTATTTCTCTTATTGCTTATGCCATTAAATGAAGCAATAACTTAATTGAATAATGAACACTAAATAAAATACATTTTTACTTTGTTATTTATCACTATAATATTATATATATATATATAAAAAATAACATAAAAACATATTATAAGTGATAAATAACGTAGTAAAAATTTGTTTTAATTAATTTGAAAAATGAACTTTGGCTTCACAAACTAACGAATAAATCAATCAATTATTTGAATAATGCATAATTGAATATTCCAGACTGATTTAATTAAAATTTTACAAATGACATAGATTACACCATGAACCATGAACATGAGATTCTCAGGCGATAAAAGAAAACATTATTCGGTACTTAGACATTTATTATCATCATTTAAAAAAATTTCGTGGAAGCCAAAGAATAGGAGAGGGATTTTTTGTTATAATCAGAAATTAACTATGTTAGTAAAATACAGGCACTTTAGTAAAGATGTCTTATAGATAAGAAACAGTAATAAACTTAATATAATATGACTAGTAAGATGATAACTTATCTTTGGTCAGTCAATCCACGAAACTCCCCGATGAGTGTCGCACGGGCCACGTGAGGCGGAACGTTGGTCTGTCTACCCCTTACGGTTTCCGATATCCCGTGGGTCTGCTCCTGTGGGTCGTGAGGACTTCGAGGACACCCAAAGACGTGTGTGGAAAGAAGCCAAAGATTCACCCGGATTAACCACGTGTACAGGAAAATATGAAATTAGGGAATTAATCCACTACCAAAAAAAAACTAGAAAGAGGTTTTAGAAATATTGTGACAATTATTTTAATTAGGTTAAATTATTCTTACCCCTATCTGGGTTAAAAAAGAATTATTCGTCGGACGACAAATAATCGTACGGCCACGAGGGTTCTCTAACTACGATGATCCAAAATATACCTCGATAGGTTTCGGGGGCAGCTCGCAGTATGTTAGCAATAAAAATCCAGCAAAGCTGACAAATAAACTCGGCACTATTCCCAAAATATCCCGAACCCCAAGATTCTAATCAGCGGAAATTCTGCACTGGGTCAAGGCCTATTGCTGCACTGTCGACTGCTCTCGAAGGTGGTCGGAAGGAGAAGAGATAGGAGAAGACCAAAAATGGTTTTTGTAGCTCTCCGCTAGAGTACTGCCAATCAACCAAACTACCAGTACCGGACTGAGATGAATGAAAGTGAGTTAAAAGTGTTTTGTAGTGATTCCAGGAAGATAAACTAAACTAAAATAAAGATAAACTAACGAAACATGGTACCGACCCTCTGCCAAAGCCTAATCAAATATGAGCAAGAAAATACGTAATCAACTCTTACAAAGTCTCGATACGGTCGCAACAAAGTACGGCCCTGTATTCCAACTTACTACGCAGTACCGGATATGCAAAATAACCACGCATCAGGCTCGACGCAAAATGTACTCCATTTCTTTTTCAGTACCTTCGCCGAAATGGCAAAATATGGAAAGTCTAAGTAACTGAAATTCCAACACAATACAACCAAACCTGGTAAGCAAATATAACCGTAACAATATATATATATATATATATATATATATATATATATATATATATATATATATATATATATATATATATATATATACAGGGTGTAAGAGAAAATTATTTCGTAAATTTAACCAACAATTATTCACAGTTTTTTTGAACAAAAATTTTCCTTATCACATATATCCAAAATGCAACCATTTTCGCGGAAAACAGCTTTAATTTTCTTAACAACGGCAATGTCTATTTCGTCTTGTTTATTTCCATTTCTCGGAATTTAGTTTTTGTTGCATTGCCTCTGAAGGTATTATTTGAAAATAAAATATATTATTTTTATGATCATTTGTTCCATACGATTTCGCATAAATTTGGTTTGTTTTGTTACAAAAAAAAAAAGAGAAAAACTTACACACTATTCTCGTTTATTGTCAAAATTAAAATTACTTATAATTTTTCACATCATATTACTTTTTAAACGATTCACGTTTTACTGAGAAACACATGATTAATTGTTATACTAAATTACCTCTTAAAAATGTCCGCCAGCCCATTCTTCGTAAAAAAACTTCGTTGATTATTGTTTATAGCTTTTGTAACGGAATTCACGCAGTCTCTGAATATCAGCGTCGTTTCCCGAATCGAAGACTGTCAGATAAAAAAACTCCGTTGATTGATAAAATATTCAAGAATAAAATTTAGTTGAAGGCACTACTTTGGTTGAAGCCAATAAGATAAGAACTATACAAATAAAATTCACAATTTTTGTGCCTGTGTGTAAAATCACCGAGTAAGTGTGTTATTGTACATTATAAGGATAGAGCTGCTTTTAGTGTTCTATGAATATACATTCTAATTGGAAACTTCATCTTGTCGACCAACAGTTCGAGTACTTCTGTTAAAATCATCTTCAACAAGCTGGAAAATTCCTTATTCCATTTCAGGACCGATTTCTCGCCGCAGCCCATTGTCCTGAAATATTGAAACCACACTACTCTCGTCCTAAGTTTTTGAGGAACTTGGACAAATGTTTGCGGAACTGAAAGCGGCCCGTCGGGGTTTAGCTCGTTTTTGGAGAGATCCTCCGTAAATAAGAAGCATACCATAATATTCGCGTACAGAATATATATTTTGGACTCAAATACACGCACTGAAACACTGAAATAATTTTTGTCTCAATTTAGAAATAACAATCTTTAGCGTGGCAATATTTCATTCTTCAATCTTTGTTTCCGAATTTCCTTCCTAATTTGCGCTTAATAATTGATTAATATTTGCTAAATGGGCTTTTTCAAATATTTGCTTAAAATGTTTATTCCTATCGCAGCTTTTCGATTGGTGATTTAGTAACTTTACAATTTCTTTCTCGGCTGCAATTATGTTTTTGATCATTGCTCTAAGGAACTTTTTCTTCAAAAAGACGTGAAGAATTGTTGGTTAAATTTATGAAAGTACTTTCCCTTACACCCTGTATATTGGATTTAAGAAAAATAACTTTCGTAAATTTAACGAACGATTCTTTACATCATTTTAAATAAAAAGTTTCCTTAAAACATATCGCCAAAATGCAACCATTTTCGCGGAAAACAGGCCAAAACTTCTTGAAATTTTCTTTAAAATTCACCTCACATTGTCGTGTTTTTTTAGATATCCAATTTCGAAATTCAGTTTCTTGTTTGATTTGATATTTCTGCAAAATAAAATCAAATATTTTTAAAGTCGTTTATTCCATGAGTTCCAGCATACATTTGGTTTGTTTGTTACAAAAAAAAGCTTTTCGATTGATGGATATATAGAGGGTGATTCAGGAGGAAATGTCAATATTTCAGCTACATATTCATGAACCGAAAGTGAATATAAAAGGTTCTAAGCACGGGTCCTATTCTGTACTGTTACAGAGACACAGGGGTAAATATATTTATGGATGGCAAATGTAATAAAGAGTGAGAAAATTTACCTTTACTTTTTTTACTGGTAAGCAGCTATTGTTTATATCCGTTAATTATTCGTTTGTCATTAGCATTTTATTAGTTATTTCATTGATTTCGTTATGCCGTCGTTATTATCTCATCGTGAATATGCTGATATATTATTTGTTTATAGCTTTTGTAACGGAATTCACGCAGTCTCTGAATATCAGCGTCGTTTCCCGAATCGAAGACTGTCAGATAGAAGGGCCTTTGAAAAAGTTTTTATCACTGCTGGGGAATTTGGTATGTTTCCAAGTGCGAAAATTGTATCCGAATGTCAATTGAAACTTGATCCTGAACAAGTCTGCTTGAAGGACTCTTCACATGAATTGTTTATATGCATTTCATTTACAACCGGTGGCAACATTAGCAGAATGGTGATTTTGCGTTAAGGATGCAGTTTTGTAACTGGATATTTTCAAATCAGCGATTATACATGTACGTTCAGTTCACCGACAAAGCGCAGTTCACTCGGGATGGCATAAATAATCTCCATAATGAACATCGATGGTCCGATGAAAACCATCACGGTATGGCTGAACATAATTTTCAACATCAATTTAGCGTTAATATGTGGTATGGCATGCTAAAAAATGAATGAATCGGTCCACTCATATTCGACGGTTATCTCACAGGAGGAGTTTACCTATATTTCCAACAGAATCATTTGCAAAACCTATTAGAAAATGTTCCACTTTGTACAAAAAACATGTACTTACAACATGAATGGCCCCCGGATTCTACAGCTTACAAGTGAAAAATTTCTTAAACAACAGCTTCCAAACCGGGGCACTGGACGAGGTGGTCCGCATAATTCGCCAACTAGATTACCAGACCTTAATCCTCTGGATTATAGTATTTTGAGATGCGCTAAATCTTTCATATATGTAACTAAAGTAGACACTAGAGATGCATTACTCGACCGGATAGTAAATGTAACAGCAGTTATAAGGAACAGATCCGAATCCATACACAGAGCAACCCGAGCTGTTCATAAGAGTGCTGACAAATGTTTCGAAGTAAATGGTGGTATCTTGAAAATTACAAAACGTAGCCTAACTATTTAGTATAAAAGTAATATTAAAAAATCTTAAACCTTTTAATTTTTGTTTGACTCTAGTTGGACTCTTCAGTCGAAGCGGACAACACTTGAAAATGCCAAATGAGATTTTGGCGAAACGTCGTGACACTTCACGGAATGAACGGATCGACACCCGGAATGATTTAGAAACATTATCTACCATCCGTGAAAATATTAGATGTAACATACATGAAGGCCTCTTCAGCATGCTTCCAACTTTCACGGTCCTGGGCTTTCCTCAGTCACCCGGGTCGTATATACTTAACGATGTCATTACTTCATCGTGCTTTCGATCTTCTTCGCGTACGTTTGCGATCAAGCGGTATTCACTACAGGATTGGAATCCAGGTATCCACTACACCCATCTTCATTTTAATTGCTTTAATCTTCCAATGATGTCACACACTTTCGTTTGTTTCCTGAGTCTTTCTGTCCGCAGGTCTTTCTGTCGTTTTGTAATGCCAAGCATACATTTTCCATTCCCCTCTGTGCTACCCGAAGTTTTTGAATTGATTTCGATGTGGGTGTCTAGGTTTCAATTCCGTATGTCTTAACGGGTAGCACGCACTAATCAAAGACCTTTCTTTTCTTCAGGCTTTATTTTTCTTTTGCTTCAGACAAAGTGAGAGTCTGCTGTTAAACACCATGTTAAACCTACCAAATGCCTGCTAGCCACATTTATCGCGCCGCTCCCAGGCGGTATTCTCCTCCATTAAAATCCTCTGCCCAAGCAATATATAAAGTGGTCTACAATCTCCCTATCCCTTCCTAAAACTAAAATTCTTCTGCATTCAGCGAATTTATTGAACATAACCTGGCTCTTTTTCAGATTTAATTTTAAGCCAAATGGTTCGCCAGCCCTTTGCAGCTCTTGTACGCGTCTTTGCAACTCCTCTGGGTCTTGTGAAATGAGAACGGTATCATCTGCAAATCTAAGACAGTTTAAGTGTGCACCGTTGATCTTTACACCATTCGGTTTCCAATCCCGTTTACGGAATACTTCTTCAAGGCCAGCCGAAAAAAGAATAGGCGATATTGCGTCACACTACCGTACACCTCGTTCTACATTAATTCGCACTTCATGATCATCAAGGTCAATAGTCGCTGTAGCTCCGTATACACACACACACACACACATATATATATATATATATACATATATATATATATATATATATATATATATATATATATATATATATATATATATATATATATATATATATATATATATATATATATATATATATACATATATATATATATATATATATATATATATATATATATATATATACATATATATATATATATATATATATATATATATATATATATATATATATATATATATATATATATATATGTATATGTCCCTTATTTTTCAAAGTTTTAATTTTCTAACGCATAGGTTCTAGATTTATTTATTTGACCCTAAAACACTCAATTTTTTTCTTATTTTGAAGCAATGCAACCCGTGGCGACTTGCGTGGAAAACATGTACATTTGAGTGTTTTAGGGTCAAATAAATAAAACTAGAACCTATGCGTTACAAAATTAAAACTTTGAAAAACAAGGGACATATATATATATATATATATATATATATATATATATATATATATATATATATATATATATATATATATATATAGTCAAATATAACGAAACGATAAAATGAGCAATCGAGTTGCGCATGCGCGTAAATTGCAACACATTTCAAAACAAGCAAATTTTTTAGAACGGCTCCAAACGTGTGTTTGTGAAAATGACCATCACATGAGAGACATTATTATACGCAGTTAATCATTGAAAATTGCATAGTAATAATATTTGTTTTACAAGAAATTAATGGTTCTTTAAAAATCATCCGTTATCATTGGATCACCTTGCACAACATATAGAGGTAATATGCTGATCACAGATAAGCAGTGATGTAACATGTAAATGATAAAAGTAAATTTAAATGCGCAATATCTATGTACGTTGTAGAACTACCTTAAGCACGATTCGTGAATAACCTTCGACACTGTGCTTAAAGTGATCTTCTTTAGATAACAAAATGCCATATAAATACGAAATACCTACACTTTCCATTTCGTGTTATCGCCTTTGATGGAACTCTGAGATAATTGGTTAAACGGTAGTGCAGATTCATAAAAGAATGGGACGCGAAAAATAATAGATACTGATGCCGAGATATAATTCACATACGTTCATTTTATTTCACATTTTCTATGAGGTGTATAAATTAAGTAATGAGACAGCGTTTGATCTAATAATACTATGCGCTTCCGTTTTGAATGAGAAAGTCTAACATCTGATGTATCTTCAGTGCGAGTTCGAACTCTCTAGTCACTTGGTGACCGTAGTAAATCTTTTCGTGACCAGGATTTTTTTTTGTGGGTTCTGAAAATGAGTGAAAAGAATTTTGAACAACAGTACCCTATCAAGTTTTTTTTGAGAGTTAGGCACTGTGGAAGGAAAACTTTGGAAAACTTCAACAGGACTATGAGGTCTTCTTCAGGGTAAAGTTTTCGGGTATTTTGAGTCATTCTTAGGAAGTCGGGACTCCACGGAATATGAACCTCGCAGCGGAAGGCAATCGACGGTCAACCGATAACCAAAACGCACAAGATCCTGAATTATTTGAACATTTTCATCACTTCTTGCGGTTGAAGGCTTCAAAGGAAACTAATTTATTTACATATTATATTAACTACACGCTAATAAAAGTATTGGAAAACTTATATAACAACGGAACATTACAGTTGGTAATAACTAAATTAAATATAAAATTTACATAAATAAAGCTTTATGCCAAAGATGCTTTATATCGCCCACACTATTTAAAACAAACGCAGCTAAGGTGCTGATTCAATGGAAAAGATGATACGACTGTGTGGGTATTGAACTTGGAAGAAAATACTTATAGGCCTTATGATTTGCCGATTAAATTGTAACTGCAAATGAAAAGATGACCTAGAATATATAAAACGACCTCTTCGGGAAGAATGCAAAAAGTGGGAACTGGACCTGAACACAGATAAAGCTAAATGCCTTGTAGTAGGAGTATCAGTAGGATCTAACATCCAACTACAAACAACGGAAATAAACTACTGCGAACATACATATTTAGAAATTGAGTTGGATAAAACAGGAAAAAATGACAGGAACATCACAAAAAAACAAGTTAGGGAAACCATAAACTATATATATATATATATATATATATATATATATATATATATATATATATATATATATATATATATATATATTCATATATATATATATATTGAATGTTCTGATTGGAGTCGGGAACCGATAGTTAAAAGAAGAGAAAATTGAAGCTATAAGATGGACAAGCTCATAAGACATTCTAAAGCAGGCATATCTGTTTAAATTTTATTATAAAAAAAAAGTGATATTTTTATATAAAACCAAAAATATGTTCATTTTAATTCAGGAATTATCTTATATATATATATATATATATATATATATATATATATATATATATATATATATATTATATATATATATATATATATATATATATATATACGTTACCTGTTCTTAATTATATGTTTGTTAATTATTCCATTAGTGCATTGAGTTCTTCATAATATTTCTAGGTCTATGGATGCAGAACTTTACGCAACGAAAAAAGATACTAGGCCTTTCAAATTTTAGCAAAAGATCGTTATTTCGTTATTACTATTAGTTTAGTCCAAAAAATTTTACACGTAATTTGGAAAATTTGCTTCTAATAATAGTGTATTTTTGCATCGTCTCTTATAACGAACTCCATGCAGAATGACCAAATCCAAAACTCAACAATTATACATATGTCTTACAGATTATCGTTACACGAGCTGCTTACTTTGGTTGAAGATGATGAGGATTTCCATAACCAAACTGATCTGGACGTGTATATTGGACTTCCCGACAACTAGAGGGCAGACACCGAGGAAGATTGTGACAAATCTGACAACAAACACATTGGTGATGCAAATCAGCTGTGCCGTAGAATACTACAGTAAAACTGTGAAGTAAAAGATAGGAAGCAAGATGAGTTAGATGAAAAAAATCTGATACCTCTAGCATGACTATTTCCACGGTCTGGACCGAGTGATGGCCTCAAAGTAAGCACAAGCCGAAAACGTAAGTTGATAGAAAATAGAAGCAAAAAGCCTCCCTCACAAGTGGAACAAAAATCTCCTAACTTTTCTACAAATAAATTGTGTGTTAGGTTAAAGCTGAGGCTCTTAATAGGCTAAAGCTGCTCAAAGTCCTGTAGATTTTTGCTTCTATTTTTTGACGAAGAACTGACATCAACAATTGTTCAGAAAATAAATCGCTATGGATAACAAAAAAATAATCAGCTAAATTTTACTAAACACGAGCTTTACGTTTTACTTGGGGCTTTGGTTTTCTAAGGTTATCCGAACAAGAGGTTATATTGGAGTTCTCTGAAGACATGCCGAAGATCTTGTCTAACAGTAAGCGCTTGAATAGATTTGAAATATTACTGCGACATTTACATTTCAATGACAATGCTAATATTGTCCAAAATGACAGACTTTATAAACTCCTTTGCCTGAAGCACTGAATGGGAATTTTAGATATCATGGTGAATTAGAAGAAGCCCTATCAATCGAGAGCATGATTGCCTACAATGGCAAGCATTATGCCAAACAATATATAAAGGGAACATCCATACGTTTTTGATATAAAAACTGGGATATTTGTACCACTAGCGATTATATGATTCCTTTTGAAATCTATACGGTAAAACGCGACATCGAAAAACGTTTTGGTCTTGGTGAAAATGTGGTAATAAACTTTACTAGACAAGGCTCAGCTTCCTTCTAATAACGGATATAAACAATTTTTTGAAAATTACTTCACCTCTCGTCAATTCTTCAGTGGTTCAACAATTCGTCTCGAATTGTTGAACCACTTATCCGAAAATAATATATGTGCCACTGGAAGAATTAGAAAAAAGTGCAGAGAAAATTACCAATTTGCTGACACCAGCTCCTGAAAATAAAAACCAAGAGGAAGTTCCAACTTTATTTCATGTGAAAATGTTACGTTTGTGCAATGGAAGGATACGTGGTGGTGACTTTGGGTACGAATTTTGAGACCAATGATATCGAGACAACTTCCAGGTGGTGTAAGGAATCCAAAACTAAAAAACAGATTCCACAACCTAAAATTTTAGCAAATAACAACAAGCATATGGAGGATGGTGACAAGATGGATGAACTTATTGCATCGTATAGAACAAGAATTCGGCAACCAAAAATGGTATTGGCCGATAGCATCATATTTGTTAGATAATTGTGTTTCAAATGCATGGGTTCTCATGAAGAGACTTACACCATCCGATCCTAATTGTGCTTCGCTACTAGTTTTCTGCAGATATGATGCCCTTAGTTTCCTTACATCTTATGAACAAAAGCTAAGTAGGGGAAAAAGTACAACACCGTATCCAGTTGCGTTTAGACTTGACAATGGCATAATAAGGTACAATGAATGAGACAGGAAATGTCAAGTTTTAAGAAGGAAAGCAATTTCATAATAAAGCTATTAATCTAAGCTTTTTTTGAAACATACCATTCGAGTTAACATACTAATTATGTTAATGTTTAAAATATGTATTCATTTTGCATAGAAAACTGCCGATTCCTTGAAACTAGCTACTGCAAATCAAAACCAACAGCAAGTTCTAACTTTGTTTCATGTGAAAATGTTATGTTTGTGCATTGGAAGGATAATAAGGTGGTGACTTTGGATACGAATTTTGAGACCAATGATATAGTGACAATTTCCAGGTGCTATAAGGAATTCAAAACTAAAAAACAGATTTCACAACCTAAAATTCCCTTTGAATTTCCTTGACCCCGTAACAAGTTAATAAATATTGATAATTGCAGTTTTTCATTTTCCGACTACTTATTACAATCTCTTTAAATGTTTTATTGAAACCACTAACAAAAAAATATATTTTTGATACCTCTAGCATTAATGGGTTAAACGAGAATAATATATTTTTTTACTATAGTGTTTATTTTTATTATTTTTACTATTTTTTTTATAATAGATTGCATCTAAACTTATGCTGAAGGAGAAATGTTTCTAATCCAAAGGACAGTTATTGTACTATACAACATTCAACTAAACCATTTGTTAGCGAAAGTTTATAGTAATTATAAATAACTTAATAAATTGTCTGTTTTTTTCTTCTATCGAATATTCACGTTTGAATAAAGAATAATTTTTAAATTTAGTATTATTCTATCTAAAACACTATCGAGAAGTTTAGTGATATTACCCAAACTACTGTTAGCCAATTCATTGCAAAAGTAGTTAATGGTATTCTATTGTCAAATTTTATACAGCCATCTATTACTTGGAAACAATTTTGTGACGAAAGAAAGAGCTGAGAGTGCTATTCTGGACGTTGTTTTCCAGGGTGACAAAGAATGGGCGTCTGTAAACGAACGCTTTTACGCTATACCTTTTATTTCTTAATCTTATTTGTCTTGTTCCAACTGAAAATAATCCGGAAAAGTAGCCTTATTAATGGTATAATTAAACGAGGATAATACAAAAAAAAGAACACTACAAGAACAGCAAAGCTGTTTGCTTAAAAATGATTTTAAATGTTAAAATTAAAAAATCACTATTAGAATAAATATAACATGTAATGTATTATTATTTTTTTTCATTTTTTGGGTTTTTCGCCACGATCTAAAACTCAAAAATATATACAAAAATATCTGTTCTTATGTAAATAAAGAATCACTGGGTAAAAACAAAAAAAAAACACAACGGAGACAAATTTTTTAGTTATTCTTATTCTGTAATAAATTTGCTTAACGAACAAAATTTAAAATAATACAAAAAATTTCTAAAATAAATACAAACTTTTGAACGTTAACGTTTTTGGAGGTCTCCGGTTTTCAAAATGAATCTAAAAAAATTATTTTAATTTCTATATATACTGAAAAGATAGGAAGTAAATATATTTGGTGTATATGTTAATGATACTTACATTGACAATAATGTAATGCATTTATTACAGAAAAAGAATCACTGAGAAATTTGTCTCCGTTTTATGATTTTTTTGTTTTTTACCCAGTGATTTTGTATTTACATAAGAACAGATATTTTTTATATTTTTCTGAGTTTTATTAGTAGATTTATCAGTAGATTCTCCCAGACGGACTATCTTCGCGGTCATAACCAAGTAGTTATAGTCTACCAGAAGCTTGTAAGTTATAACAGTTTTATAACAGAACGAGTTCACCATTATAAATATACCACATTGGTCGTACTAGAATCAGCCGATTTCAGGTTATATTACAATTGAGCAATAATAACCGATAAAACCGCACATTGTAAATGGCCAGACATTTTATTGTTGGATAAAAAGAAGAAAACGGTATTTCTAATTGACATAGCTATTCCAAATATCCGCAATATTCAAAGACGGCTGAAGAGAAAGTATAGAAATATACAGACCTCAAGCTAGAAATAAAATGGATGTGGAAGTTGTTCCAGGTTCATTTAACTTACTACACTCACTCACACTACACTCTAAGAGGCTGAGATCCAATTTCAGGCTACATCAGGACAGAATAATAATAACCGAAAAAAGTGTGTACTGTAATAGGCCAGATATTATATTGTTGGACAAAACGAAGAAAACAGCATTCCTGATCGACATAGTTATCCCAAACACGCATAACATACAATGCATTGTTGAACAGAAGGTACAAAAGTAAAAAACCTCAAAAGTACAGACCTCAGTTTAGAAATAAAGGGAACATGGAAGTTCAACTAGATTTATATTGTGCCAATGACAATTTCAACTGGCATTATACCAATGAATCTGAAAAATATAAAAAATTCTAGGACTTGATAAAAATCTGTTTAGAATATTGCAGATGGCAATACAATTTTAGAGCAACGTAGTTGTGGCTAATATTCGCACTTTATTTGAATTCCAGTTTGGCTTCGAAAAAAAGGTGAAAAGGGATTATTATTATAATGACAAATTAATCATTAAAAGAAAAATCACTGCTCGGAACATATTAGCGTTAAAATACTGCCTGGACAGATGTTCAGGCAGTATTGTATCAGGCCAGTAGAGTTTCTACTGACAGTTCAAGATCGGATCATTCCAACTAGAAAATATTTACTGGGTGTGGCAAAAAAATGGATGACTATAAAATCCTATAGGTAATCGAAATACTTTATTTTAAAAATTATAAATGTACGACACAAAAATTAGAAATACTACAGTCCCTGTCCATAATAATGTGACTGATTACTCGTGATTTTCAAGCAAAATCCAAGTGATGCGTATTTCTAAAGCATTTTGAGTTACTGTATAAACTAAAAATGTTTACGAAACCATAGATTAACATTTATCTCAAACATAATGTCAATATTTTTTATATTGGCCACATTGACCGCGAATACCGCCATTTTTGAGTATTTGGTACGTTTGCTATTTCAAGTGTTATTTTCTCGTACATTTGAGTGAAGTTATTGACAAATGTTGATTCAATTATTGAGTTGAATAAGTATTTATTTTTTGCTTTAATACTGTATTTTAACATATTTCGTAATACAAATAAAGTTGTATATGCTTTTAAAGTAACTTTTTAGGTTACCAGTTACCTAACCTTACTTTTGTTCTAATTTTTAGAAATGGGTAGACCTAAATATATTTCCCCGACCAAAATTAGAGTTGCTAAGGGATTTTTGGCTCTAGGAACCATATCACAAACAGAAATTGGCAAGAGCAAAATGTACCTAGAGTAACCTTAACTCCTAAAGTCGGTGTAAGCGTGGCAGAAAACCATTAGTAACTCCCCGCGGTTTACGTATTTTGGCGAAGATGGTCAAAAATGATAGAACGGTGCAACCATAAAACATAATATAGCCGAGGCTGGAATCGATGTATACATTCATACAGTGCGACGAAAATTGGTTGACTTGAACTTAAACAGTCGCGGACCAGTGAAAAAGCCAAAACTTAACGGACCAGATGAAGAAAAAATGTTTAGCATGGGCTAAAACATATCAAGGTTTTACTGAGGATGATTGGGAAAGGGTATGTGGTAATATTTAGCAAGATAGAGACTTTCTATTATTCTAAAAATTTTAATAAATCGGTTATCTTATTTAACAAGTTTGTTTTAGTGATGAGAGCGCCATTCAAACCTTAACGAACAAAACCCAATAGGTTCGACCAAGACCTTCCGAAGAATATCATTCAAACTGTATGAAAAAAACTGTTAAACACCCACTTATGATTTGGTCGGTGATTAGCAGCATAGATCTTGGGAGACTTTACATTATTCAAGGGACCATGAAACAGCAGCAGTACAATTGAGAGATATATCTAATAATAAAAATATAATTTGCGTCAAGATGGAGCACCATGTCTTATTGCGAAATTAGTGAAAAAATTAATTAACGAACAGAATATTCAAAAATATTCACTTATTGGACTGGCTTGGAAACTCACCAGATATGAATACAATGGAGAATGCCTGAGAGCTTTTGAAATGTGAAATTGCCAAGGAAAATGTTACACATAAGACACAATCACTTAAGAGAATAACTATCCATTGAAATCATAATGAACCCTCAAAGAAATCGGTTTTAATTGCATTCGAAGTATGCCTCGACCAGTACGCGCAGTCATAGAGTCAAAGGGTGGTAAGACAAAATATTAAATAATACATAGATTTGTTTGCATATGCGTATTATTGTACTAAGTGAGTAGTGTAATAAAAAAGTATTTAACATAATGAGTAACTTTTATCATCCAAACATACACATTTTTCTAAAAATCAAGCCAAAAAAGTGATTTTACTTATCTGTACATATGGGGACATATGGGACTGTACATATCACATTAAGCAAAATCGAGGATTCTTTTTTAATCATATCTATTTGAATGAAAATGAATACTAATAATGTCAAAAGATGATATTGCACATCATAACGTAATCTTCGTAAGCAGTTTTTCATGCAAGTTGCAATAATAAAAGTCAGATCAATATCAACAAATGTGTTTATTAATCAAACTCAAAACCTACAAACGTGCTTTACGGTACATGAACAAATTTTGAATAAGGTTTTCTTTTAATTCCAAAGGAACTAGGAATTGACTAAAGAATAAATTCTTAGGATAGAGTAATAAAAATGCATGCAGTTAACTTGACCTTGATTTCACATTACAAACACTAACTAAATTTTGTATGAGTGCAATTTGTGTGTAATGAAACTACTGCATGACGAGGAACAGAATGCCGTGGATTACATTGAAAAATGGTTCCAGGAGCTTTTTTAAAATGCAAAGTTTACATAGTTTTGTCGATACATATTCATCGTTTCGAGATTTGGATAATTACCATATGCGTTTTGAATGTAATATCGCAAATGAGATAAATCTCCATAATTAGTTATGAAGCTGTTAGCTGGAACAGTGGTTCCAACATATGTATCGAATATCACAGCCTTATGATTTATCCGGCTCATGAGCGACAATAAACAAGTAATGTCCTCTTTAATTAATGTATTAGTAATTCGAATATTTTCAACCAGACCACATTCACTTTTCATCAACCATTCATTTGATAACCATTCATTTTCACTGACATTTCATTGTATAGTTAGAAAAATTGTCTATCATGTTACGTGCATCAAGATACCAGGTTCATAAACAGGACTGATTTAATTACGCCAAGGATGAAGAAAAAAGAAAGAAAATGCTTCAAAATATAAAATCTATTACATAATAGAGCCACTTGTATTCCTAATATAAAAATTAACTGTAAAAAGCTTCACATATGTATATAGAAAATGTACACACTGTTTTTTTTTATTTATAAATATATTTTTATTGGGTTCTCAACAAAACTAGTGTTTACCAGTTTTGAAAGCAACAAAAAACTTTCATAAAATTTCATTAATTAAAATTAAAAATTGCAATAAAATAAATTTTCGTTTATATTGGGAAATGCAGTTTATGAATAACATTTTGTGCTGTAATAAAATTAACTTAATACTTTGACAAACATCCCTGCCGTATAAAATTTGTTTATATTTCCAATATTTATACAATGCAAATTGTACTCTTGTTAATTATTTTTATTTTAATTTGGCCGGTGGTCGTTAAAAATGTACCGCTCAATATACTTATTGTTCCCTGTTTGTTCACCTAGAATATAAATAATGTTCAAGTACGTTTCGCTTTTTTGGGTAATTTATATTCAAATATGTTATCTTTAGTCATATGGTTAATTGAATAAAATGCCCAGTTTTGAAATAAAATATAAATTGGTTCATGTTTTAGGTGCTAAAATAAAATATAATTTATTAATATAAAGAGAAAAAAAAGTATCAATATAGGATGAATAAGATCTAATTGCTAATTAATCAAATAACTTTAATATATCTTCACCCCTTAATTATTAAAAGAAACACTACATTCTTATTTTAAAATTAAGAATATATGACCATAGAGGCGTTAAAAATTTATTATAACAAATTGAATTTCAATGATTAATGTAATCTTCAAATATACAAACTAAAACCAACTCTCATGAAACCTACTATTATACATTTATGTGATATGGATAAATTTACCTTCACGGTTCCACAAATGCTTCCTAGTGGGCTTCTCAAAATACCACCGTGATTGATATCTGAAACGAAAGTTAGATTAGATATGGTAAATCATTAAATGAAAAATATATGAAACGTCGTGAAAATCTGTCAGGTATACTCACTTCATTCACTTAAACAAATGATTTTATTCACCCTGTATATAGTATAACAAATGGAAAATTTTTACTTTATTTTTATTTAGGTTCGTACTAATATTGGTATTAGAGGTAACAAAATGGTAGATAAGGTAAGGCCTATTTTATACAGAATATACCTGTATCCTTTACAAAAACTATATATATATATATATATATATATATATATATATATATATATATATATATATATATATATATATATATATATATATATATATATGTATATACATATATATATATATATATATATATATATATATATATATATATATATATATATATATATATATATATATATATAGTATGTGGTTATTATGTGTGGTTACTGAAATATCAAACTAAAGCTATTAATAATTAATATCAACTTTCTACACAAAGTGAATGATTTAATATTTGAAGTTAGTGTTATTTAGCAATTATTAACTTAACAAAAATTACTGCTAGGAATAAAAAATTACCAAAACTAAAACAAAATTAACAAATGATAATATTATATTATATAATGATGTTAATTAATCTTTTAATATATTTCCTTTCCCTGCTGGAAAAGTCGACTGTGAAATCCTAACCACGGTTATCAGACTGATTAACTCCCATTAGCACTCCCCTCAGGCTATCAAACTTCAAGCTGATAATGACTTAAATGAACTTCGTGCAATGTACTTTTTAGAAGATCTACACTTGAACGAATAATATAGTCAATATGGGAAAATACGAATTGATACAAATTTTACAGAACAAATAAAGAAAAAATAATTGATACCAAAAATGGATGAAAATGGATGAGTGGTACAAAGAAATCGATGGCCTAGAAGATCACTGGGATGGAAAATGTAAAAAATAACAGGAAACTATGAGAGCTTGAACTATGATGTAGATGAAGCAAGAATTGGAGGCTGGGGGTGGAAAGGTTTTCGATAGCGCAAAAATCAGATCTAATAGTTCTAATTCTCAGAAATGAAGTTCAACTAATCCATAAAAACAGACAATATGGAATGTTGATCTAACAGGAAATAGCATAATCAAGGTTAAAAATAATAAAAATAATACTCAGTGATTTATAACTTTGCAAGCTAAACCACATAGTTGTTCAATATTCGATATTTTGTATACACAGCACGTATTTTTATCAAACTTTTAACTTGTTAATTAAAATAAACTTTGCCTCGACTAAAAAAAAAAATCCAAAAAAAGTTTCGGCCAAAAACTTCAAAATCAATTGAAACAAGTTTAATCAGAATTTTACGCCAGACAAAATTTTAATATTTATGAAAGACGACGGCAAAAAGTCGATCATAATTAACAAATTAAAATTGGAGGTCGTAATATTTTTCATTTTACGCAGAATTTTTCACCTTTGTACCATTAGGCAAAGTTAATTAGTCTTCTATATATATATATATATATATATATATATATATATATATATATATATATATATATATATATATATATATATATATATATATATATATATATATATATATATAAACAACTACAGAGGGCTATCTCTTCTCCCAGTTTGTTACAACATTCTATCTCAATGTCTACTAGACAGAGCACAGGGACAGTTCGAATCTAAAATTGGTGAATATCAAGCAGGTTTTCGACCGGGCAGATCCTGCCCTGAACAGATCCTGAATCGAAAGTTGATCCTAAGACATCAAAAACTGTACAATAAAAATCTCATCTGTACATTTGTGGATTTCAAAAAAGCATATAAATTCTATCTCAATGTCTACTAGACAGAGCACAGGGACAGTTAGAACCTAAAATTGGTGAATATCAAGCAGGTTTTCGACCGGACAGATCCTGCCCTGAACAGATCTTGAATCTAAAGTCGATCCTAAGACATCAAAAACTGTACAATAAAAATCTCGTCTGTACATTTGTGGATTTCAAAAAAGCATATAAATTCTATCTCAATGTCTACTAGACAGAGCACAGGGACAGTTAGAACCTAAAATTGGTGAATATCAAGCAGGTTTTCGACCGGGCAGATCCTGCCCTGAACAGACCCTAAATCTAAAGTTGATCCTAAGACATCAAAAACTATACAATACAAATCTCGTCTGTACATTTGTGGATTTCAAAAAAAGCATATAAATTCTATCTCAATGTCTACTAGACAGAGCACAGTGACAGATAGAACCTAAAATTGATGAATATAAGCAGGTTTTCGACCGGGCAGATCCTGCCCTGAACAGATCCTGAATCTACAGTTGATCCTAAGACATCAAAACCTGTACAATAAAAATCTCGTCTGTACATTTGTGGATTTCAAAAAAGCATATGATTCTATTGACCGCGAATCTTTATTCCAAAATTTGAAAGAACAAGGACTAGATCTGAAAACGCTGGCAATTATTAAAGCAACATTAACTAACATAAGGTCAAAAGTTAAATTCATGGGTCACATCTCAGAGCCCTTCGAAATTAAAACTAGAGTGAGACAAGGGGATAGACTCTCGCCACTCTTATTTAAGTGTGTTCTAGAAAAAGTAATACAGGAGTGGCGTGACAAAATGTCGGCCCTGAATATTGACCAGCCCATTAAACTGGCGAGAACCAACATCAAAATAGATTGTCTTGCGTTTGCTGATGATCTAGCAATTTTGACTCAAGATATATTAACGGCACAAAAACAGATTGAAATCCTAAAAGAAACAGCAGAAAAGGTAGGACTCCAAATTTCCTTTGAAAAGACAATATATGACCTGCAACAGACTAAGAACACCATTTCTAAAAACAAAATATGGTAACATTAGACGAGTCTCTCAGTTCAAATATTTGGGTGAAATAATCATGGAAAATGGGTTGGAAAAAGCAGCCTATAAGGGTAAATGTCAATAAATGGAAATGGCATTAAGACTTACACAAAATATTTACAACAAAAAATGCATATATAAAAACACGAAATTGAGACATTACAACACAGTTATTAAACCAGAATGTCTATATGGGGCAGAAACACTCATTATGAATAGAAAGAGAGACATCGAGGACATTGAAAAGAAGGAATGAAAAATCATAAGAAAAATCTTAGGCCCCAAACAAATAAATGGCACAACATACCCACTTCGAGAAAACCAAGAAATCAAACAATACACTGATATACATAGCGACATGAGAAAAAGAAGACTTAGGTATTACGGACACATAAAATGGATGAATCCGAATAGATTAACTAGACAAATAGTCGAATTTTATGAAAATAGGAGTACAGCTAAAGTAGAAATAATTAAATGGATTGCTGCAATTACAGAGGATCTAAGGATATATATGTATATATATATATATATATATATATATATATATATATATATATATATATATATATATATATATATATATATATATATATATATATATATATATATACTATTTACGTATGGGCCCTGGTGGACCACGCGAAGTACGAAGTTGTTGTTAGCTTTCCTTTGCGCCCATACTAATTTATTTCTTTCGCTATGAGCTTTTTTCCTTTCGGCAGACCAAGTTGTTCCAGTCTTCCTACATTTTTCTCTTTCGCCAACCTTCCAAACGTCAATCTTGTGGCTGAAACAGCCTCTATCCTGAATTTCACTTTGTGTAATATTTGCTGATCTTAGGTCCTCTTTAATTGCAGCAATCCATTTAATTATTTCTACTTTAGCTCCACTATTTGTCCAGTTAGCCTACTCGAATTCATACGTTGTATGTGTCCGTAAAAATTAAGTCTTCTTTTTCTCGTATCGCTATGTATATCTGTGTATTGTTTGATTTCTTGGTTTTCTCGAAGTCGCTATGCTATTGTATTTATTTGTTTGGCAGCAAAGACTTTGGGGTTGATAGTCTGTTAATTTAGTTCTAAATGTTTTATAAAAGTTTCGGGTGTTATTTTTTGGATTTGAACCGGAATTCGGCAACTACAGACTTTTTAAAAGTAAAACGGACAAAAGAATACTCAAAAATACACCACATCTCGGTCTTGCTTTCCCTGTCTCAAGAAACATTCTTGGTTCTATAACTAATGTCCAGCCAGTAAATACTCGACTTATGACACTATCCCTCAAGTGTGCTAGCAAAAACTATACATGAATCAATGCACACCTCCCAGTTAACGAAGAAAATAAATCTAATCCTGAAAAAGTAAATAAGTCCTGGGAAAGACTATCTGGAATAGACTTTTCTGGAAAAGACTATCTCTAAAATTCCCTCTAACCACGTAAAAATCCTATTGGGTGATTTCAACGCTCAACTAGGGAAAGAAAAAAGTATAGGAAAACAGTAGGCAGTTTTCCCGTTCATAAATGGACTAACCATAATGGTAGAGGATTGGTTGAACTATGTTCGCAGATTTATCTAAAAATAATTTCAACCCATTTTAAGAAGAAAATAACAAAACAAAAGACCTGGAGGTGCCCAAACACGAACATGGGTGAATTTCAAATTGACCATGTTACCTTTTCGTACCCAAATTATAAAGATATTTTGAATGTTCAAGTCAGGAAAGGAGCTAACATAGACACGGATCACTACTTGACTAAAATCAAACTTAGATTAAAACCTCGAAAACTTATTCAAAAGGGGCTGCTAATACCAAAGTTTGACCCAACGAAAATAAAACCAGCCCTAACAGAAGAGCTTGATAAAAACCCGCAAAGAACTGGCAAGAATTGAAACAGACAAAATATTAAAACAGCCCTAAAGTTGGTCCCTTTACAAAAACGTAGAAAACATCCGTGGTGGGATGAAGTTTGTGAGCAAGCAATATTAAGCCGAAGTAAAGCATTCAAAGATTGGAACAGTCAAAACACAGCAATAAATTATAACATATTTTTGGAAGCAAGAAAAGAAACATCGAAGCTAATTTAGCAAACTAAAAGAAAATATGAAAACAATCAACTTAATGAAATAGAAAAAAATTTCCAAAAAAATAACTCCCGAAACTTTTACAAAACATTTAAAACTAAATTAACAGGCTATCAACTGCATAGCCTTTGCTTCCAAAAGGAAAACGGACAATTAGGTCTAGTAATCAAGACAACTGCTAAGAACTTGCGAAATATTTTGAACACATACTAAACTGTCCTGAGCCCTTAAACAAATTACCAACGCTAAACCCTAAACAAACAAACCCAGATTCATTAACAACGAATGAAGATGAAATAGTTAGGCAAATCAAGCGGCTTAAAAATAACAAACCTTCTGGTGAAGATGGAATCACTGCTGAACTTTTGAAATCCGCTAGTCCAGTTACAATCGAGGAAATAACCAAAACTTTACAAGAAGTTTGGCGAGCCGAACGGACTCCGGAAGATTGGAAAGATGCTCCAATCCATCCACTACACAAGAAATGAGATAGAACGGATGTAAACTATAGAGGGATATCTTCGGCTTCGGAGGAAAATCGGCCAATACGGGTAGATGTCAAAAAATGGAAACGGCATTGAGACTTACACAAAATATTTACAACAAAAATGCCTATCTAAAAACACAAAACTGAGACATTACAACACAGTTATTAAACCAGAATGCCTTTATGAGGCAGAAACGCTCATTTTGAATAGAAAGAGAGACATTGAGGACATTGAAAAGAAGGAAAGAAAAATCATAAGAAAAATCCTAGGCCCCTAACAAATAAAAATGGCACAACATACCGACTTCGAGAAAATCAAGAAATTAAACAATACACAGATATACATAGCCATATGAGAAAAAGAAGACTTAAGTTTTACGGACACATGAAACGGATGAATCCGAGTAGGCTAACTAGACAAATAGTGGAATTTTATGAAAATAGGAGTAGAGCTAAAGTAGAAATAATTAAATGGGTTGCTGCAATTAAAGAGGATCTAAGATCAGCAAATATTACCCAAAGTGAAACTCAGGATAGAGGCTGTTTCAGACACAAGGGTAACGTTTGGAAAGTTGGCCGGAGAGAAAAATGTAGGAAGACTGGAACAACTTGGTCCGACGAAAGAAAAAAAGCTCATAGCGAAAGAATTGAATTAGTATGGGCTCAAAGGCTAACAACAACAAACGCCTCTAATTGTACTTGGTCCGGGGTCCACTAGGGCCCATACATGGATAATAATAATAATATGTATTAATATTGATGTTGTATTGAAGTGGAACGTCAAAAAAATATCAACATTTTTCTTAGTTTTTCCGTAAAGAAGTTTAAAAACAACTTGTCTTAAAAATGGTTCCAGTTTGGGCGTACATCTTTTTTCCATATAGGTTAAAGTGTTAAGATCCCTTATCTAGAGAAATACCACAGTCATATGCAAATTGAAAGTAAAATATGGATTTACAACACTTGCGTAAGACCCGTACTAACCTATACTATTGAGACCCGAGTTTCCACAAACAAAACTAAAAACATTCTTCAAACAACAGATATGAAAACTCTAAGAGCAATATAAGGAAAGATCCTAAGATATTAACTGAGAAACAGCGATATAAGAATAATATGCAGAGTAAAGGTTATAGTGGATGTAGCAGAAAAAGACGGAGATATTGAAGACATCACCAGCTCACAAGACGGAAAACGAGGAGGACGCAAAGCGGGGGGCACCTAAGAGATGGAAAAATAGTTTGGTATCTATGGTATATCTCAGGAAAACTACCAAACTTAAATAACCTGCAAAAGATCAAACAGATCGTTAGGACTCATTAAAGAATTAGAATAAGAAAAAAATTTTCCTTACTGATACTTCCTAGGCGAAACCCAATAACTTAACTGTAAAATGATCCAGAAATAATCACGGGATTTATAATATTTTATTTTCAATTTCTAATGTACGGTTGCAACGAGAATATGAATGCAGAAAGTTTTTGAATTATTCTAACATGAATACGTTTTTGAATGCTAATATTCATAATTAGAGCTTATAATTTTTCGAAACACCTTCGTATAACAATTCAACTACATTAATCATCAGTTACAAATTACATACATAGGGTCCATTTACAAACCAGATATTCGTTGGTTTTGTTGTGTTTTTAATCAAAAAAGCTATCTCTCCGATACACTCATTTACAAGCGAATGTTATAATTTTTCTTTATTTCGCTATCAGCACAATAGTTGTCGTTTTTTGCACATTTTGAAAAATTACAACTAAAATAAACATAAACGCAACCACAATAAAAATTACTTCTTGTCATAGGGAACGGGACCTTATCTATGGCTGGCAGAAACGTGCGTTCTTTGTATTGACACACCCTCTGTGCCTTATCACGAGATGTGTTTTGTGTCAATAGTACAAAAGGTGAGTATAGCGTCTCAGATAACGTCTAATCTGAACTTCAATATAGACAAAATATATATCCTTGTTTACTTTACTTAAAGGGATCGGTATTGGCAAGGGACTTTTATTCAGACAAAAGAAAAAACTTTATTTTCGTGTTTGTTTTTGGCATTCAATCTTTTATTTAATTTTATCTGACAGAATATCCGAAATGTAAGTATTTCTTACTTCAATCAATACTGTTTTAGAAACTTGCAACTTTTTTCCTTTTACGTTAAGAATATTTGAAACTGAATGATCCATAATATTTTATTCTTACTTCAAGTTTGCCATTTGAGATTGCTATTAAATTTGCATGATGATTATATTCAAGCAAAAGTTTTGTAAATATATCTTTCAGAGTGGAGTAAAATCAGACTAATTATAAGAGGAAAGTTATTGTTATTGTCAGTTATCTGGTCTTTCATTTTAATAAATTTAATGATAATAGTTGTCAACTCGATACGAGCAATATATCCGCCATGGTTATCTGCTTTGCTGGGCCATTGTTGATGTTCTGAAGGATACAGAATCTGTATTCGCGGCCCAGCCTGTTTGGTCTTTAGTGCCTGACGCGTCCAATAGATTATTCTCCTCAGGAAGCAGTTTTTTACCATTCAGACACACTTGACATGAAGTTCTTTAGAGGCGATTTTATGATGTCTGTATATTCTCTTTTGGAGCACCCAGATTTCGTTTCTTGTTCTATAATTCGCCACAGGAAATCTGCTTTGACATTCTACGTCATTTGGCATTGACCTAAGCAATGTCAGCAGAGTTTCTATGATCTGGGATACTATGATACTGTTGGCTTTTCCAGGTACCTCCACATTGGTTTAATAGTCCTGCTATTTTATTCCCAAAAATTTTCTAAGGGAGCCTTGATGAAATATCCCAAATTGTTTAAATTGCTTTTGATACAGGATCCGGGATTCAATTCTATACAGAAGAGTGGGAATTATGATGGCCAATAAATGTAATACAACTAAAAGTTTGCTTTAGTAATACTACTAAAATCAAGCAATAAATATCGTTAACCAAACGCCTTTAAACGTTTTTTCTTGTTATTGTTTTAATATAGAACATCATTTGTTGAAATTAGATGGGAGATTATCCAGTTTGACACACACAAATGTGTACGGTAATACCTCGGTATGCTCGGATTTGATATTCACGGTTTAGTACAAGCGTACGAAACTTTCGGAGGTTAGCTGAAGCACTGGTTGAAACATGCATACACGTAAGCGTGAAACCTTGTCGAAAAGGGTTTATATTTTTACGGGTGTAGACTGTACAAACGCTTTTATTTATTTCTAAATAGATTACCGGAGAAAACAGAGCTTATCGTTGCATAAAAACGTGTCGTTTAAACATAAACAATTAAATTGCAGAACACTGTAAAATGATTTCAAAACTAAAAAGAAAACGTTAAGTGGTCAGCATTAGTAAAAATCAAAACATTTTAATATGATTAACTAAAAAAAATCTATTGCAGACTGTTGCCAAGATCTATAATAAACAGTATCGTCGAAAGTATTAAAAAAAAGAGAAAAATTCGAACCATTGTGGTTTGGATTAAAGCAAATTTAAATCAGTCATGGAATGTAAAAATGCCCACCTTTCATAGTATGACCCATAGACTTCTAACGATTGCACTTAAAAATGACAACTATCAAAAAGAACTTAATATAATAAAAAATATCGCAAAGAATAATGCATATTAGCCCAGCATTATAGATAAATTGATAATAAACTAAATTAAGAAAAACAACATCAAATATTTTTATGCCGCAACACCCGAAAAAGATTCTAAAAATTGGCATGCTATAAACTATATTCATAAATTAGGTTCCAGAATCATATATTAATATTATCTCTGTTAATAAGAATAATCTAGCATCGATGTTAAATAATAACAAAGAAAGAGCAAAATTATGTGACAATCGAGAGTATACGAAATAAAATGTAATATGTGTGATGCTATATACAGAGTGCCCCGAAACTTAACGTCAAGCGGGTGCCGGGCGAGTTCTGGCAAAAATAAGAAAAAAATCCATGTCACCGTGTTAAGTGATAATAGGCATATTTTTGAAAATATTGAAATTCGACAACCTATGTTTTATCTTTAGGTACTGTAATCGCAAATTTCCCAATTTTTCAGTGTTATTTTTTATAACGTAATTCTAAATAATTATGCTATTAATCGCAGTCACAAATCAAACAATGAACGTTGTTAATTTAGTAAAAAAAAGTTTGGTTAAGTCGTGGTTTAAAAAAATTATATCAGCTAACTTTGACACTTCATTTTTAAAAAGAAATATATTACACTACCCTGTACAAGTTATTTCAAAAGATGTCCCATTTAGTCAAGATTTCAAAATAGTATAACAATTGGCACTTTTCTTTCCACTAAAAAATAGTATTGCTTATTTTTTGCAAAAGGATTACATTTCAAAAAACTCATACCATGATAAAATGTACTTTTGTGTGCTCAAAAATAGACTTCACTAGTGTAAGTGAAATAAACAGATGTGATAGAGTGAGATAAATAGTGACGCTGTTCGACGATGAATTAGAGAGACAGATTGACATTCAATTTTAAAATTTAGTGAAGATTTCAAAACGATACAACAATTGGCATTTTTCTTTCCACAAAAAATATTATTGCCTTTTGCAAAAGAACCTTATTTCAAAAAAACTCAACTGAAAGGAAATGTGTGTGAGTCAAATGAATTATTGGTCTATTATTTTATTAAGATAAAACTTAATCAAAACGCAATAAAAGGAATTATTGTAATACTTCGGCACGAATACATTTCGGCACGAATAACTTCGGCACGAATACATTTTCTGCATCACCTCGAAAATGATCTTTTCACCAGTCGTACGAATCTCCTTGCATTTATTTCTTGTGCTGCTTCAACAATTCTGTGAAGCAGTTAGGCTACATTTTGTATGCATTTTGAATACAGTTTTTCTTTTATGCAGCAGCAGTAAAATAAATCAAGGGACTTTAGGTTCGGAGGACGAGGATGCCACTCAATTGAACCACGGCGCTCGATCCACCTTTTGGGATATTCTTTGTTCAAATAATCCCATACAGGATGAGAATAATGCGCTGGGCAACCATTTGTTAAAACCACATTTCTCTGTAGATATTGAGTGATATATCTTCTAACATAGTCTGGAAATCGTTTTGGAGAAAATCCAAGTAGTTGGCGTCATTGAAAGTATTTTTTATCATGGTATGAGTTTTCCGAACAGTGGCCCTTTTACAAAAAAAGGAATAATATTTTTTTATGGAAAGAAATGTGCCAATTGTTGTATCATTTTGAAATATAGACTAAATGCGCTATCTTTTGAAATAACTTACCCAGGGTAGTACAATACATTTTTTTAAAGATGAAGTGTCAAAGTTAGCTGACATAATTTAATTAACCAGCCATTTTTTAAACCAGGACTCAATGAAACCATTTTTCTTTTTACTAAATTAACAACGTTCATTGGTTGTTTTGTCACTGCGATTAACAGCATGGTTAGTTAGGATCACGTTATAAAAAATAACACTGAAAAATTGGAAAATTTGTGATCATAGTACCCAAAGATATAGTCTAGGGTGTCCAATTTCAAGATTTTTAAAAATATACCTATTATCACTTAACATAGTGGCATGGATTTGTTTTCTTTTTGCCAGAAGTGGTATAACCTGGCTTTTTGCCCGACATGTGTGTGTGCGGCATTACAAAACGAGACAGAAAGCCCTGCGCATGAATCAGGGAACAAACAAAAGTATATGACATAATTGGAAGAGTAAAGCAATTGAAATGGAGATGAGCAGGCCATATAACAAGGCGATGGGCCGAAAGATGGACCAAGACAATTCTGGAGTGGATAACGCTTGATCGCAAACATCCGCGAAGAAGACTGAAAGCATGATGGACTGATGACATCGTTAAGTATATTGACCCGAGTGGCAGAGGAAAGTCCAGGACCGTAAAAGTTGGAAGCATGCTGAAGAGGCCTCCATCCTGCAGTGGATCGACACGGGTCGATGACGATGATTATATATATATATATATATATATATATATATATATATATATATATATATATATATATATATATATATATATATATACAGGTCAAACGGACTGATCTCTCAATAATATGCTAAAAGAACATATATGCTCAATTTTACATAATCAAAGAAAGACGGGTTTCACCGAACATCGTATAGACCAGAAACATTTTTTTTTTAACATCAATAATGCTAAATTAATACATAACTGCAATATAAGCAGGCTGTTATATTACTTGGAAATTTCCGAAATAAAAAAGCCATATAAGTCTTATAAATTTAAGGAGACAATCTAAGAAAAAAACCGACCTCCATTAGACAGATCTGCAAAACTTTAGTTTAGTTTATACATAACTCTCTTTTAAAATGGTCGCAAGGCCGAAACATAACGAAAACAGAGAATATCTTGAATATATTGCGAAATAAAACCGAATTAAATTCTTTTAATCATTATCGAATTAAAAGTCTTTTAATCATTATCATTGTTACTATATTTCAACAAGAGGCAACCGCGCAATAAATCGAAACTATATTAATGCAGTTAATTATTGGATATTAACAATAGTAGTTAATAATAGTAGGACTTTGGATGGTTATGAAAGTATTCAAATAGGAAAATATAGGAAAACCGTGAACCGCCATAAAGGACTAATTCCTTAAAAAAGGAATAAAACAATTTTTTACTTTGTTATCTATCACTTTAATTTTTAAAGTAGTGTTTAAGAATGTAGTCGTTTTACGAAACTATAGTCACACAAATTTTGCCACAAAGTAACGGACAAATCAATCAATAATAAAGGACTAATTCCATTCATTCAACATTTTAAATTATTGATGTAACGCTAAGTTCATGTAACTGTAACTTCACGGTTTATGATTTTTACACACTCCATTAGGTACGGTTGTCATATAAATAAAACATAATTTAGTTTTAGAATTAAACCAACATCAAAAACCTATTTGAAAAAATAAGTTGCTTTAAACAAACTAAACTTTTATTTTATCTGTGTTCTCGCGGATTAATGCAATATTTTAGGTCAGTAAGTTATTTACTTTGCTTAATGAAAACTGACAACATATTTTGGAATAAGAAATATTTTAGAAATCAATTACCTTGGCTATACAAAGCGATGTAAATAACATTTTTCGGCCCCACTATGAATCAATCTCGACCCTTTCTCAACAATTAAAATTAAAAGACAGGAAAGATCTCGCTTTTCACGCCAAACTTTATGCATGCCATTACTTTTTGTCACGTTTCGTCGTGTTTATCTTTTTCCCGGGTTTTCTTCATCCGGACACTTCGCCACGAGTGTAAACAGCCCCTTCGATTAATTAAAAAAGTTCCTGTGATCCGTATCGTCGGTTGTGGGGCTAGCGGCGCTTAATCTTGCTAGGTCAGTGATTTTTCCGACTTTTGTTCCCTTTTTACACGGGACGAAGGTAAATGTATGACCGAGGCGGCTCAAAGCGGAAGGCCGTTGTTGGTTTTGTCTCGGAAAATGAAAATTTATTTTCGTAATGCCGTGCATATCCGCAGCTTTGTCGCGGCAAGAACGTGGAGAAAAAATTACATAATTTTGGTTAGCTTTTTACGCAAATGAGAAAAACGTTGAATGTTGAATTTCGGACAAGGGATATTTGTATATAAACAATAGAATTATTGCGCCATAATGGTCAATGATAAATATACAGAGTACGTTTAAAAATGTTAAATAGACACACAAATAATAAAATCAGCAATAAAACAATCTCAGCAACTAAGGCTATTTAGAGACTGGATTTACAACTTAACTTAACTGGGTTCTGAATCGCCAACAGAAGCAGAAGCCTACATGCTGGCGAATTACTGCAATAGAATAGCTCTTAGAAGGCATCCGGCCTTACCGCGCTCAAACTGGTATGACTGAGAGGCAATTCTTTGTCAGACTTTACACTCTTGCTTGTTAAATGCAGTACTCAAGCCTAGTCTCGTCCCAGAGGGTCACCTATCCAAGTACTGACGGCAAGAAGCGACACTCCATTTCGACCTCGGAGTTGCCGGATTACAGAAGATGCCAACCTCCCGGTCATTGACGAATTATAACGTTCCACTTTTTCTTTAATTATACCTCTAGATAGTCCATTGTACTCTCAGGTAACCGGCTAAAGCATATATTTGTCCTCTATATACATCATCATTGTAAAGGATTAACCACTAGAACGTTATACAACATGCGCTTACAATTTATTATAAAAATAATATTTATTTCACCTATTGGAACCCTCGATGTGAAACACTAAACTCGAAGAGATTTACTACAAAAACCCAAACCACTTCTTTAAACTTCGCTCGTCTAGTGGTTTAAAAAAGCCAAAAATAGTTTAGTAAAAAATAATGGTTGTATTATGACAAAAGAATGGATATGTCGTCGCCAATTTAATATTAACCGTAAAAATCCGATACCGTCTAGTTATGCTATGAAAATATTAGATAGTAATTTTGAAGGAAGGTACTTAAAACTGGTACTCCAGTTAAATGAACCATTGAGGTAGAGAAAGAAATACACGCACATATATATATATAGAAATATAAGGTGTGTCGGAGTTATTCGAATAATATTTTACATGACGTTCCACTAACCTCATATATCTTCATAGAATATTCCTACAGTAGCTTAGGAAGTATTTTGCATTAAGATTTGAAATTCCACCCACTCAAAATGCAAATAGTGCATATATTAAGAGATCGAGATTCCGTAGAGCAGTAGCACTTTTTCTTCTTCAAACGAGGTTATTTTTTACCAGCTCTTCCTAAAATTTAATTTATAGTGCAGCATAATACTCTCCTTTCTTTCGCTGTTCCAAATAATGGATAAAGTTAATGTTTTGAAAATCCCAGAATATGGTGGCCATGGTCTTTCCGGCCAGTATCTTTTTATTCTTCCGAGCACATTCGTCGAGTAAAAAATTTCAGGTTTGTACGATTTGCGATATATATTGTCATTCTTAAGTCACTGTTAATAAAAATTTTAATTAAAATATTTTAATTTTAATTTTAAATATATAAAACAATTTAATATAGCCATCAGAGAATGTTAAAATGTTCACAATAAATTCATATTTAAAGAATGCAAAAGTCTAAACCCACTATAACTATTAGTAATATTACATATTTACACATAATGCATTTATTATCTTGCGCTAATTTATATTCGCGTGATGGAAATAAAAGCATTATTTTCCTGAATGTCATCTATTTTCATTGATAGCATTAACAAACAGGCCGTATTTTTTTCTGAAAGTTTTCATTGCATACAAAGTAATTGATTTGTTATGTTACTAGTTTGAACCAACGGAAATGCAATTCTGATAAATTACTAATTTATTAATATTAATTGAGAGATAAAATATTGTAATATTTTCCATTTGATATTATTGTAAAATTTACAATAAAAGAAGTAATTAAAAATTAAATACTGGAAATGAATGAAATATGTTATTGGCCTACTGTTAATTTAATTAACATAGGTTCATATCATCAGTTAATTTCATGCCTTACACAAAAACCCAAGAAAAGCATAAAACGCTCAAAGCATATCTAACAACACCCTTATATATATATATATATATATATATATATATATATATATATATATATATATATATATATATATATATATATATATGATCGAAAAATTGAGAACTGGACCGGTGGAGAAAAGTATTAAGAAGCTAAGGAAGTTCACCCGTGCTCCACGTCGTGCTTTACCATTCCTTCATCCGCTATCCACAGCGCCAGCAAGCGTCTTCCAAGACCGGTTTCTGGCCTTAAACCCTCATCAGTTCAGCTCAAGCTGGACACCTGAAGAGCGGATGAAGGAACGACTAAAGCCATGACCATTTAAATTGGCCATGTCGAATGGAGGTCCTCAAGCTGGACACCTGAATGACAACTCCATTCCATGGACAATTTAAACGGTCATTTAAAATGGTAAATTTAAATGGAGACGCTTGCTAGCGCTTTGGATGGCGGATGATGGAATTACAAAGCACAACGTGGAGCACGGATGAACTTCTTTAGCTTTTTAATAGATATATATATATATATATATATATATATATATATATATATATATATATATATATATATATATATATATATATATATATATATATATATATAAAGGGGGCACTCTGAAGATGGTTTTTTCGCAATATTTTCGAAACGGTTTGTGATAAAGTCGTGAAATTCAGCATACTTCAATAAATTGGAATCAAAAAACGTTTTTTGTATTAATAATTGAATATTTTAGTCAGGAGCGTCACATTAGGGCGTCTCCTTGCTAAATACTGCCATAACATTTTGTTTGTAATATTTTTTAAATTAAATTATTGAATCGTAAAGATTTCTAAGTAAAAAAGGTCCTCTTATTTTACCTCGTTCGGATAAACTGTTTTCCAGAATACTGACCTTTTCTAAATCGATGTACGATTATATGGATATCGAAATGCATCTTAATAATGGCACCCTTGTACGAAAATTTTTATTTACTAGCCAACGAGACAAATTACTATTAAGGATTTAGCACTTATTCACAACAGATATTGAAAATGACCTCCATTCATCCCAATGCACCCTCTAATTATATTCTTAAGATTTTGCCCTGCCGAAAATACCAGACTTATTTTTGATACAATCACAATCAGTAAATACACATTGCTGCAATTCCTTTACAGCGCCAATGGGGATAGCATAGACCAGTGCCTTCAAGTATCCCCACAGAAAGTAATCGAGAAAATTTTAATCTGGAGAACTTGGTGGCCAATGCACTGGTCCACCACGTCCTATCCATCGTCCTGGATATAACAGATCTAAACGTACTAGATTTACAGAAAAATCAGGCGGAGCCCCATCGTGCATAAAAACATGAAATACCTGAACTGATATGGCACATCTTCTCTTAGGTCCAGCAAAAGGTTTTCTAGGAAGTCCAAATACTGTTCGATTTAAACGGTTGGGAAGCACTAACGATCGAATCAAAAATTCCCTAGCATCCCTGCCCAGATATTGATAGAAAACTTGCCCTGATGCCCCGATTCGAAAAATGCATGTGGATTTGCAACCGCCCACACATGAGTATTGTGGGGATTAAAAATTTCATTGCATACGAACATAGCTTCGTCTATAAAGAGAATGTTCTGTACAAAATTTTACATTGGCAAAACTGGATTCTTTATGGCAGGTCATCAGGCTTTAAATATTGAACTGTCTGCAAATGATATGGATAGAGCGGTTGCTCTCTAACAATTTTCCACATAGTACTGTTAGGAATGCCTTCTTAAACAGCACTATATATATATATATATATATATATATATATATATATATATATATATATATATATATATATATATATATATATATATATATTACATTTACACATTCTGTTTATTTCAGCAAAAGTTTTTAAAGTTTTTTTTGTAAGACATTTTCAGATGGACCATACCTCATTACAAAACATTTCTGGAAGTGCACAAACAGTTTCCAGAATGCAGATAATGCCATTATCGGCGATAATACGATAAGATTTAGTATGCAAGTTTATTTTATGCTCCTAAAGTTCCCTCCAGAGATCACCTTCCTCTTTTTAGAAATAATAAGCAAAATACGATATTTCACCTAATTAGTGTCACAGATACGTAAAACATACTGATAAGTGAAACATACTGATAAGTGAAACATACTGAAACATAACTGTTGTAATAGAAACGTTACACTTACAGATTATTTAAAATCAGGGCTCAAATATACATAAATCAAACAAAGCCAATATCTAATACCAAGCGATCGATGATTGACATTTAATGATACAACTCAATGTGTCAGATTTTAGTTTGGGCCATGTCAAACTGCCTTTTCCGATGATAAAGGAATATTGATTATTTTCAATTATTGCTATCACTATCAATTATTAGAACAAATGGATTAAATTACATGCGTTGGTATACAATTAAAATAATTGCTCTTTTATAATGTAATGAATTAAATGGCTGATATTTAAAAAATAACGCTTTAATTTCCTTGATGTAAAATTATTTTAACTTAATTGGAAAAATGCATTTTGGGGAAATGTGCAGTTTTGCTAATAGCCTGGCATTTTAAATCGACATTTCAAATCGTTTAAAAGTTTTATACATTCATTTTTATATATGTATTTAGGTTTTTAATTTAGTATGTGTTTTTCGAAAAGAAATAAAATAGGATTTAATTGTTCAAAGCAACAACTATACAAAAATGCAATTTAAATGTATTATTCAATAATTAATTTAATATATATATATATATATATATATATATATATATATATATATATATATATATATATATATATATATATATATATATATATATATATATATATATATAGATATATATATATATATATATATATATATATATATATATATATATATATATATATATATATATATATATATATATATATATATATATATATATATATATATATATATATATATATATATATATATATATATATATATATAAGTGAAACATACTGAAACATAATAGAAACGTTACACTTACAGATTATTTAAAATCAGGGCTCAAATATACATAAATCAAACAAAGCCAATATCTAATACCGAGCGATCGATGATTGACATTTAATGATACAACTCAATGTGTCAGATTTTAGTTAGGGTCATGTCAAACTGCCTTTTCCTTATAAATATATATATATATATATATATATATATATATATATATATATATATATATATATATATATATATATATATTATATATATATATATATATATATATATATATATATATATATATATATATATATATATATATATATATTTCATGCGTCTCACAAACACAGTAGCTTTGTCGTGACCAATAATTATTTGACTATAAATATATTATTTTTCAACATCATTTTGATAAAGCTACTGTGTTCGCGAAACACGTCAAATATAAACATATTAGAGTAGAAATTACATAAGAAATATATTTCAATAAATATTTGTGGTGAATTTCCATCAAGTAAAAGCCAACAGAATCCTAAAACGAGAATTATTCAATAAATTAAATGACGATTGGTTATTTAAATATGTTAGGTAAATTATCCTTTATATAGTCGCATCAATTTTATATACATACTCACGTGACGCCTCATGTTCACTATAAATAATATAGTGACCTAACACATTGGTCTGATAAATATTACACACTTTTTTTTGCAAATTTCGACATTATTCGTCAATATATCTATTCCCATTGAAGACCAATACAATTCCAACGCTTGTCCAACATTTCTACAACTTTTTTTATGGAATGATTTCGATTTGCCTTCAAAACACCCTTCAGTTTCGGCAATTACATCTTCATTGAAGCGGAATTGGTTTCCAGTGAGCATTTTTGTGACGTCTGAAAACAGGAAATTATCGCTGGGGACCAGATCGAGAAATCGGAATCAGAATACAGTGGATGAGGAAGCAATTCAAATTGCAATTCATGCAATTTTGTCATCGATGCCAACGATTTGTGACATGGTGCATTGTCTTGGTAAAACAGTACTTTTTTGTTCATTTCAAACCTTTTTCTGCGATCTCGTCCTTCAAACGAGAGGCCATAACCTTGCCTGCCGATGGTTGTGTTTTTGGTCGCTTTCAATGGCTTTCAGCGGCTGCCATCCACTCAGCTGACTGCCGATTTGACTCCTGCGTGTAGTGATGGATCCATGTTTCATCACTTATCACATACCGCGTGAACAAAATCCTTTTAATTTCGTTTAAACTGCTCCAAATAATGCTTAGAATCAACAATACGTTGTTGTTTTCGGTTCGCTGTGAGCATACGCGGTACCCATTTCGATAGAAATTTATGCATTCCCAAATGGACATAAAATGGTGTAAACACTTTCTTTCAATGCCTTCACAATTTAGATATCTCCTGCATCTTTACTTTATGGTTTTATGAAATAATTTTTTGAATGTTTCTGATGTTGCGCGGTGTAACCACCTGATTTGGACATCCAGAGCATTTAGCAACATCGGTACTTGTACGGCCACGTTTGAATTCAGTATAGTAATCAATTATGGTTGAGTTTCCTGGAGCAGAGTCCGAATAATGTTTATCAAGCCATTGTTTTGTTTCAAGGGTATTTTTCTTCATTAAAAAGCAATGCTTAATCAACATATGATTTTTTTCCGTTGTTTTGAAAATAACAAAAGTAGTGTCCCTTAAAGTACAATAACTCAGAAATTAGTAGACGGATTGTCATGAAACTTTTACACATGACGTTTCAAGATTGGCACAGTTGACCACTGGTAAGCTTTTATCGTTAGTGACGCAATCTATATGTCAGACCGGAGACTTATTGACGACATATATTTTGTAACAAAATCCGTTTTTAACAAAAAAAAAATAGTTATTTTAAGCTGACATATTATATTCAAATTATCTAAATTTTAATAAATCTTCACTTGTGCATTAAAAACATTTTAGGAAAACAATAATTTACATTTTTTTGAACCAAAAGTTTCGTTGAAACATGGATTCAAAATGAAGGCATTTCCGCGGAAAACAGGTCAGAACTTTTCAGAAAAGATCAAAAATTTTCTTAATAATTGGCAGCTTAGCCAATCGTTATTTCTATTATCATGTTTATTTCGATGGAAATAATTCAATTTTTGTTGTATGGCCTCTTATGGCTTTACTTGAATAAAAAATAGCTATTTACTCCATACGTTTCAATAAACATCTGGTTTGTTTTGTTTAAAAAAAAGGAAAACTTACACATTATTGTCGTTTAGTGGCTAGGTTGAAAATACTAGCACTCATTTTTCATACCAAAATACGATTTAAACGTTTCACGTCACATTTAGAAACATATGATTAATTGTTATATTTAATTAACTGTTCAAAGTGCCCAACATTCCATTTCTGATGAAAGAAACTTCATCGGTTGACAACATATTAAATAAATATTTGCCAAGCTGGGAGCGGTCTTTCTGAGTATCGTTGCCCGTAAATACATCTAGTCCCTTTGGAATTTTGGAGAGCTTCTGCTTAAATACGCTTAAATACGTCAAAAAGCAAATCGTAACATTCGCGTACAAACATTTTTGGTTTTAAATCGAACTTAAATACACGCACTAACTTACACCAATAATGTTTGCCCCAATGTTCAAATAGCATTGTTTGCAACGTTACCGCTGGTATTGACGATCAATATTGGCTGATATATTATGTGATTCTTAATATTTAAAAGATTTTAACAATGTTAATTATTCTATTTGTAGCTTATTCGTTAATTAATAAACAATTAATATTTGCCAAATATGCTTTTACACCTATTTGCTTGTCTTCATCTGACCCTGGGTCTCTCTCTCGGTCTGCACTGTGCTAGCTTCCTTGTCGTTACCTCGCTTATTGACGTATCTCTGTCTCTTCTCATTATGTGTCCGTACCATCTTATTCTTTGTGCTTTAATTATTCTCACTATATTTTCCCCTCCTAACAACTTGTTGATTTCAAAGTTGATCAGGGTTCTGTACTCGTTGTTTCCCACTTTATTTGCTCCTAATATATTGCTTCTCATTATTTTGCATTTACAAATATTTAATTTGTCTTCCTCTTTATTATGAGTGTTATAATCCCTGCGGCATATGTTACTACTGACCTTTTTATTGTTTTGTATACTCCTAATTTATTCCTTTTGAACAATCTCTTGTATTTAAGTAATTTCTTGTTGCTATGGAATGATCTATATCCTTTATGTATATTTTCTTCTATATCAAGTCCCTCATTCCTTCTACCTATTATGACCCCCAGGTATTAAATATTTTCATTTCATCGAATTTCTAGCTTCCACATCCTAAATTTCTCAATTTTCCATCTTTTTTACTGCATTACATATACTTTGCTTTTTTGCTCATTTATGTCCAGCCCTTTTTTTTTAAACTCGCGGTCAATTATTTTTATTGCACGCTTTAACTCTCTCTGTTCTCTAGCAATGTTTACAACATCATCCGCATATACCACTATTTGTACTAGGTGTTTCTTTAATGCTCCTATATTTTCAGTTTTCTGTATTATGCTACTTCTATTATAAGTAATAGTGCCGATTCTTCGATGTTTTTTAAGTCTTCCATTCCATCCAGCAGTTCAAGTCAAAAATCATCGGTGAGGTAAACCCTTACAGTCTGCTTATTTTACGCTATTTTAACTTTTAAACAGAGTCCTAGCAGTAGTCAGCTTGTTGCTTTCAGCTTTCACGCTTTCAAGCTTTTTTGACCATAAAAACACTCGTATATCAGAAATACATTATTATATTATTTCCATTTTTATCAAATCGTTGAATGAGATGCAAAACTATATCTTGCGGAAAATTACTGACTTTATAGATCACCTAAAGTATCCTGAAACAACTTATATATCAATCAATTCTTTTATTAGAACCTTTGGTGTGAAGTACTAATCTCAAAGAGAGAAAATAATTTTAAATTAAACGCACTTTTTTAAACTTCTCGGTGCACATTTCGCTAACCATATTAGCATTATCAGGAGCTGATTCAACCTAATTCTAAAACAAAACTATGTTTTAGTTATATAACAACCGTACCGAATGAAGCGGGCAAAAAATCAATGACCTGGTAGTTAGCTAAGCGTAACTTTAATGATTGAAAAGTTGACTGAAAAGAATAGGTTCTTTATCCAGGTTCCTTATATTTTTCTATTTGAATGCTTTCATACACATTCAAAGCCTTATTATTACTTAACAAAACTAAATTACTAATATCTATATTATGGTTATGCTCAAATACATGTTGAGCAGCACAAGACTTTTCAGTTCCCTCATATCTAATGTGAGCAATGTGATCTTTATATATGGTTAAAATGAATCTTTTAATTTTCGCTCACAATCGTCACAACTAGTTTTATAAATCTCCGATTTTTCATGTTGATATACTTTATCCTTTAGATTACCCAGGATTTCTCTTAATTTATTAGATGGTTTGTAAACTACCTTAATGTCTACTTTTTCCCTAATCGAACTATAAATTTGTTACACAAAATTTTAACTGAAAATCTCGATTTTTAATCGCGTTTTTATAAGACATCTAAAATTTTGGAGTACCAGATTTGTCACGACACTATTTTCTAAGATAGGTATATATCATTTTCTTATGCGAAACTTAATTTACGATTGTATATTGATTATATACCATTCAGTCTAGATTAAAATAAATAAGCACCATAAAATTCCATTTTGTGACACTTTATAGCAAGTTATTTCTATAGTAAATGAATCTGCATAGATATTCCGTTTCGATACATGACCAAATTAAATGTGTGAACCTTGACTGAAGTTTAAAAAGCAAACTATTAACAATAATGTACTGATAAATATAATTTTCTATGGGTTTAAAAATATCTGTGAGGCATAATTCTAAAACCTTCCATACTTAATAATAAAGTAATTAATTTAACAAGTGAATTGAAAATTATTTAAATGTATGCTTAATATGTCTCTAATTTACTCGTTCAGTATCTGTATATTTCATACTAAATGACAAAATCATTAATTATATATTAATTGGAATATTGAAATCGATTATCGTCGAAGCGGACTAAAATATCCATAATAAACATTTGCATATTTAATAAATATACATCTGTCGTAAGTTAAAATTTTATAATTTGCATTAATAATTATAGCAATGTTTCCTAGTACAAAAATATTCTAGGAAAGTATGTATTGGTCGTGTCACAAATAACTTTCGATGGAGCTAAGTATAATCTATCGTTCATATCTACCCACCATGTGACACCTCAACAAACGAGTTTTTGCTTTTACTAAATAGATAAGGATTCAATTAGTCTTCTGTCAACTGTTCTGTATGATGCACGTCACATTAAACTGTTGTTCCTAAAATGGAAAGTAAAAAAAGTGCTTACTTACCACGTAATACTTGGAAATTTAAACAAGGCAATAGCGCTAAGGCAGCAGCTAAAACAATATACAGTGTATACTATGAAAGACTAATAACCCATCGGGCAGTTAGAGTTTGAAATTTGTATGCCAAATTCCGTTCTGGAAATACCACCTTGCGGAACGTACTTAAATTTGGACTATGTTTAGCTCACTATTTCAATGAAAGGAATCGCATGTCGTTTTTTTAGACAGGATTATAACAGGCAATGAAGAATATGTTACCTGTGACAATATCGTTCGCAAAATACAGTGGCTTGATAAAGATCAATCACCCCTACCAGATCCGAAAGCAAACATCCATGGAACAAAGACTTTTATTGTGTATATGGTGGGATTGTCAAGATATAATTCATCACGAGTTATTGAAGTCAAATTTAACTATTACTGCAGGTACATACGTTCAGTAGCTGCAAAGAGTAAAAGAGAAACTCCATGAAAAGCGTCCTGCACTCGTCAGTCGCAAATACCTCATTATTTTAAATGACAATGCGCGCTCACATAGAGCAAGGGTGGCTCTAAAAAAAATTTTGAGCTTTGATGGTATATTATACTACACCCACCTTACACCCCGAACCCTGATCCAACAAACTACCACCTTTTCTGTTCCTTTTTGAATGGAAAGTTTTCAATTCTAAAGAGCCAGTCAGTCATGTTGTCGATTTTTTTTTCCAATCCAAACCAACTACATTTTACAAGGAAGGAATTGATAAGCTGCCCGGAAAATAGGAGAAGGTCATACATAATAGCGGTAAATAAACATTAAATGAATATAATTTTGTTATTTAAAGAAAGCAAAAATGTTTTTGCCAAAAAGTTATTTATGACTCGACCTATAAAACCCCGTATACAAATTTTAATGAATTTGAAAATATGCTCACTGTATAACACATCGAATGCTAAAAGATACACTTTTTGCTTGTTTATCTTTAGGTATCTGTCCACAATTGCCAAAAATGTGCATAAAAATATACGTTTTAAAAATCTAGCTTTTATCATATTCAGGGATATTTTTCATAAGCTAATACGCTAAGCAGTATTCTTATGGTTCTGTTGAAAGTACTAAAGTGCAACGAATTCGTGGATTACATCATGCACTTTGAAGTAATAAAGAGTATATCTGCGAAATACATACAAACGTATTCATGCTTTGATATGTCTCCATATGATTTAGCGGTTTTAATATCGATGAGCACTAAAACAAATCCTGAAGCAGGTATACCAATGTTCTGTTAAAAAAAAAATGGAAACAGTTTAGATGTCATATTAAGAAAAATCAAAATTTACAAGTAATCTTAAAGAAAGCCAAAGATATTGAAGACAGTGACGAAAAATGTATACAAATTATTCAATAGGCAGCGTGAAATTCTACACCATTACACAGTAAGTAAATCTCTGCGTGATAAAGTAAAACTTAATCAAGGTGTAAAAGAACTAAAGCAAAGGAAGAATGAAAAACAAATGGCAAGACACATACCTAAAGAATTTATCACCAACAGAAGCCACAGATTATTCGTAATGGAGAGACCACTAGAAATTTTAAACGTCCATAAATAATTTTCTAACCATTAATGAATTAAAAAATCAAATGAACCAAAAAAATATATATAATATATAAAAAAAGCTGTATTTGAAGAACACTTCAGTGAAGTTTTCAAACCTTTCAGCTCTTAGATGTTCACAGAAGAGGAAAAAGAATTCTACAAACACCAGACGCCCTTGGGTATAAAATACTAGCAGTAAGAGCTGCAATATATTAATTAAAAACAAAGCTCCAGACTATAATCTTATGATAGGAAAAATACTTTACCTGACGGGTTTGTATACTTTGCAACCTGAGTTGCCTGATATCGAAACAAAATATATAACATAAATTCCATGTCAAGAATTGAATATTTCCCTGGTAAATGGAAGGTGGCTATGCTTATCGCTATCTCGAAACCAGAATAAGGAGCAAAATCTTACAGCCCAATAAGTTTACTTACCATCCCTTCCAAACTTTTTGAGAACCTGTCAATCAAAAAAGTTAAACCTATTTTAGAAGAAAAACAAATTGTTCCGAACCACTAATTTGAATTTAGACAAACATATGTAACTATCGAACAAATATACATCATTAATTAAATCAATAAAGCATTGGAAGGTAAAAATAATGTACAGCAGCATTCAGACATCAGCCAGCCCTTTGATAAGATCTGGCACGAGGAGCTCCAGTAAAAAATAATCAAGATATTCCCCGATAATCTGTGCCTTAAAAATATACATCTCTGTGCCTCATCAAAGCTGGTGTGCGCCAAAGTATTGTATTAGACTATTATTATATCTACTCTGTACTACTGATCTACCGACTACAGTAAAGAATATGAGACAAACACAAATGGTACCACCCTTTTGGCTACCCACGAAAATACAGAAATAGTACCAGGTGCTTTCACTATGAAAAAAGATACATGCCTCCATAGAATGAAATAACCAACAAACTAACTCAAGCTAAAGACGAAAAACATTTCAGCATCCATCTAGATCGAAAGCTTCTGTGGAGCTATGGGAATCAGCGTCAAACTCAAACTTTGAAATCATTGAAAGGTTCTAGTCAAGTCTGTTTACGATTATCGTTAACTCACAGTGGTTTGTACCCTCAGTGGAACTCACAGTACTTTGTAGAGGGTCTTTAAAGTGCGGTTTCTTTAATTCTTGAATAAAACACAGAATTTGCGGTAATTTCAAAACATTTTGTATTGGTAACTGAAGCATAGTGTATGACATTTAAACACGAAAGACAATATCTGTCAAATAGCCCCATCTTGCAGCTCCACAGACGTCCTCTCTTTTGTCAAAACTTTGGATGACATTTTGCCATAATCGTGGCTCTATCTCACCAATGACTTGAATAATTTCATCTTTTAGTTCAGAAATCAATTGTGGATTATTCTTATAGACCTGGCCTTTCACTTAACCCTAAAGAAAATAGCACAACGATGTCAAATCACATGATCTTGGAGGCAGTGGCGGCTCGTGGGTTTTAAAGTTAAACTCCTTCTTTTTACTTTTCGTGCTATTAAAACCCTATACAGAAGGTGAACCAGGAAAACATTAAAATTTTGTATTGTTACTACTTACAAAAACATTAAATGATGGATTGTTGCTTGTTACACAGATAAAGGAATATACTTACCATTTCCCGAAGTGTAAACCATTCAAATTGTTTATTGTAACTGCAAATCAATAGAGAAATTTCGAAAAAGTTCATGAGAAGTTCGAAAAGTTTTAAAAAATATCAAAGTTTTCTGACAAAAAAGGGTTATTGTACACATTTTTATCGGTGAATAGCACCTCCTAGTTTTTAAAGTGAAATTCCATTCGCATGTTTTTGTCCAAAATAAATTTTTGAAAAACTTTTTCATTAAAGTCCGAAATTAGTTCGACCATAGGATTCTCAATATTTAACATACCTAACCTACTCATTTAGTCTATATTTCCTTATTGAATTTCTTAAATATGTTTTAATCAAGTTCAAAGTCGAAAAAACCTTTCGGCTTCGGCTGTGGTCATCGGTATAGTCACTAGTATTCTCAATGCCTTAGTGATTTCTTTAAAAGCTATATCCAGTCCAATATTCAAAATAAAATTGATTTTCTATAAACAGCCTTTAATGTCTCCATTTTGACAAATCTCGGGCCTTTGTAATAAAAAAATTCCAATTCGGTCTTCAAATCTTCTTTTTCTATCTTCGGAAAAGTTTCACAAATTTTTTCTATATCATTAATTGGAAGTGTTTTTTGATATTCTGGATAAATATCAAATACGAAAAGTCTTGCTTGAATTTGAAACGCCCATTAATTTGAAAAGTTATTATATCACAAACTTCTCTAGCAGAGATGTTCAAATTTTCATACATTTATGTTCGTTTTTTCTTAAAATGTATACTATCTTGGTCAAAAGTATATGTCAGCAGATGGTAAATGATTTCTGATCTGCCTAATTTTTTGTTCAAAATATTCTATTGCCATTTGAATTTTTAAAGGATCTGTTTAAATTAACTGAAATTGATCATACATAATATCCACATGTGGCATAACCTTTGCAAAAAAAATTTACCAAAACCAAATAATATCGTCCTCCAACCATTTGAGGAACCCAGCGGCTTGCAAGGTGGTTTCGGCATTATATTTTTTTGTTTCCCTTGTTGGATGTTCTCAAAACATGTCTGAATTTCTTTTTAAAACCTAAAAATGGTGGCTATTATATGGGATTGAGAAATCCAACTTGTTTGTGATGATCTGGGTATTCATTTGTCATAAATTTGTCTTAATGCCGCGGTTCTATCTGACGAATGTGCAAAAAAACCGGAAATCATATTTATGTTAAAAAAAAAACAAAAAAATGTCAAACTTGTGCTTGAAACAGCTTGCTCCACTAATTTATTAAGTTGATGAGCATAGCAATATATAAAGTGTGCATTTTTATACACATTTTTGTTGTTACATTCAAACCTCCCAAATGACCATGCATAACAGCAGCTCCATCATAGGTTTGGAGCTATTAATGTATCTGGGAAAGTTCTAAAAATAGGTTCTAATTGTTGCAAAATGCATTCCGAAAGCTGCCCAGCATCTTGTACTGTTGGATTTGAAAAAGACCAAAATCGTTCATAAATGCAACCATTTAACTCGTATTGGAACACTAAAGCAATTTTCGTTTAAATCAAAATGTCGGTGGTATCATCAGCCATTATTGCAGTAAAAGGTGATTTTTCAATTTCTTTCACAATATGTTGACTGTAAATTTCCAACATACACTGCAGTAATTAATTCTCAATGTTTTTGGAAGCCCCTTTAAAAACTTTCGAGTCATTCATATGTTTTTCTAAAATGGAATCAATTTATGTACTATACTTTATTAATCCTAGAAATAAGCTTCTATTTAACGAATCATCTTTTTCGTCATGCCCTCGAAGAGGAAGGTTTTTTAACTACAAAATTTCAAAATGTCAATGATTTTGGAAAGTACCAAGCGGTTTTTTTTTAATTTTCATTATGCTCGCTTATTGTTTTAGCATATGCAGAACTTAATGATGAACCAATGTTTACTTTACCCACCATCTGGAAGCTCACTAGGTTGCTTTTATGTTTAGGTAATTTCTCGTGCTTTTTATTTTTGCCTAACTAGTGTTTTAGATCTATCACTCCTTCGCGAGTCAATTGCTACTCACCATCAAACAATAAACACACTAAACAAAACTGAGAATTAGTGTCTTTACAGCCACATAACCACAAGATACTATTGTATAGTTTATTGTCCAATTTTCGCGTATAACTTGCCGTATTTTTACATTCTTTTTGATTTTGACTCAAATTCAACATGGGCATGGGATGACCGACTCAGTATGTACACACGTAGCAAATCCTAAATCAAAAGAAGTATTTGCGAGGTGAACGAAATACGCGACGCGATACATATCAAACGCTCCGTACACGTCAAATCAGCGTTTAAAACTAATTACCGATAGCTCGGTCGCAGGGAATCTACGTCCAAATCGCATGTTTTAGAAAGCAGTTAAACCCCCGATTTCTGGCAACCAACAAAACATGTAACGACAAGGACGCGATAAAATGACGTGGCGTACAGTCGCTGGAGATAAACGTCCGACCAATGATGTAAAAATTGTGGCGAGAGAATGGAATTTCTATCCGCATTATTTGGTGTGATGGGTCGACGGACGTTTTTCTACATTTGGAGATTTAAATTTTTAATAATATCTTAAAATGAGTTAAAGGAAAGAATCTAAACAGAAATAAAATATGGTGTTTTGCTCTGAAAAATTATTTACTGTGATCATCACTGTTTCAACCACCATCACTGTTTCAAAATCATCACTGTTTGATGATCTGATCATCACTGATCATCACTGATCATCACTGATTTCACTGATCATCACTGTTTCAACATCACCGTTTCTTGCAATAACTCATCCAGGAAATGTTTCTCTCAATAAATCAATTGTTTCATTAGCAGAGTGTAGCGCCATCCTGTGGGAATCACATATCCTTCAGATCAATATTACCCACAAAAATCTAGTTATCATTTTACGATTACATTTAGAGCTTGACCAGCAGCATTTTGAAAGAAATACGGCCATATTAAATCTTCCGACCACTATTACACACTACATAGTGACTCGTTTAGGATGTAAAGGTTTTCATGAATCAACCGTGGCAGTGGCGGCTCGTGAGGGAAGGCGTTGTGGCACTGTCCCTCCAGCATATATCAAAGCAAACAATTTTTCAGAGCAAAACACTGTTTTATTTCCGTTCAGTTTCTTTTATTTAACCCAATTTCCTAGTTAACCTCCTGCAGAGAGTTTCAATAGCATGAAAAGTAAAAAGGAGGAAGTGAAAAGCAAAAAACATTTTTCAGCAGCACTATTTTCTTCTACGCCTCTCACTTTAAAAATCCACGTACCGCCACTGAATCGTGGATATTTCTCACCCTAACTGCTACAATTTTGTTTATTAACACAGCCACCAATTTTAAAATGTGCTTTATCTGAAAAGATGATTTTTTGAGAAGAATCATCTGTTTATCCTTTGGTCCAATTGACAAATGCACGAAGTTATTAATGATCCAGTGGCTTTAATTCCTGAATTATTTGAGCCTTATATACCTTCAGACTTAAATCATTTCGTAAAATACGCCATGGATCATGATTTGCATTCTCTGAGTCCAAATTATTGTGAACGTCGAGTAATGGAAATTTCATTCACCGAACCAGCTTCTTGAAATTTTTGAACAATTCAATTGATAGTGCTTTCAGATTGACGATTGTGCAAACCGTAAATGTCACGAAATTTTCTAAAAACATTTTTCATTGAAAGCCCATTTTCATAAAACAATTCAACACTTTTAACGAATTGTTGTTGATTAGACCTAAGCAAATTCACAATATCATATGTGTTTTGTGATCAGCTACACATGAACTGAGGGACTATAGTGATAAGTACAAACAAAGGCTCGAAAATCACCTCAATAAACTAGCAAAATATTTATTTAAAGGAAACAGTTGTAATCGTAGGCTGAAGCGGTATCATATAGCAGACTTGATAACTAGATTTTAATTATTTATTATTAGATGATTCTGTTCCAATGAACAATAACAGCTAATTATGACTTGAGTTAATAAGAAATAAATCATTCGACCTTATTCCTATATGTCATTAGTACAACCATACCATCACGAGTAGTTAAATATCCTCGAACAGCAATTGATATAAATGAAACTGATTTAAGTTTTCAGGAAATAGGATGAAGATTGGGGATTGCTGCTTTTTGCTTATGAGGCAATGAATAAGATAGTTTGAGTCATGGGCGACTACGAGGTTCTAGTTAACCTGGGAGCATCCAAGGACCTGACTAGCATCATTTTAGGCTTCTTGCTCTACGAAATCGACATAAAAATACCCAGCAAGTGCATGATGTTTTTGTTGCAACTACAGCTATGACATTTACTTCCAATCATTGAGTCCATATTTACATTCGATGGAGAAGCGTGTTTATAAAAATAATCCTTCATAAAAATTGTGCATAAAAATCATATTTATTTTAATTTTTGAATTTCAAACGCTTAAAAATTTCCTGACAATCTAATTAAAAAAAAAACAAACATGTTTCGTAAACATGTATGTCTATAAAGTTTTTAAGCTCAAGTACCCAGTGCTCCCTACCTAACAATTAAAAATAATTAATGTAAAGCAAATTTTAAAATTCTCCGAATTATTAAAATACAAAAAAATCAATCAGGTAAAGATGATTGGCAAATTTTTGCTAGTAATTAAGAATGGAGCCATGCGAGTTAATTATAATCAATTTCTTAAGCTTTGCATATATTTGTGGTCAGGTTTAATTAGTTTTTAATGCGGTGTTTTCTTATTAATGACTCATTATATTAACTTGATTTCAAAGGAAGCTCTCTAATTTTAATCCAATTAGATTTTAAAATGTGTAGAATGTTGACCTGTCGGTACTCCTTAAAAACCGAGTAACAATTTAATAGACTACACTCAACTCATATATTTTTCTTTCTCCAGGAATATTTTGGTCAGAGATGGATGGATTGGATAAATTTTGGACAGAGATGAAATAAAATCAAAAGAATATGGTCTATGATCTACAGTTTCAAAAAGGGATTTTATTGATTTTTTGTAAGCCAATGTGAACCTTGTAGACAAGCAACATGTAAACCTTGTAGACAAGCAACATCCTGTAAGAACGAGTTGTGGTTTCTTTCCGAAATTTAGTCAATAATTAAAGTTTAATTTTAGTTTTTTTTTTAGAAATTTAGTTTAGTAAATGTTTTTTAATAAATAATTAATAAATTATTTACTAATTTATTACTAGTTTTACTCATTTATTATATACTAGTTGGCCCGGAGGATGTTGTACTGCCGATCACTAACAGACGCACCAACAATTATATATAATGCGTGCATCTGTTAGTGATCGTGTAACCTCTGAATGACTTGACCGATTGAGGTCATATTCCCACAATATATTTGTTTTGTGCAGACGATGGTTCATAGCTATGCTAGGATCCGATAGAGGATGCTGCAGTCAAGTAATTAACAAATTTTATATATTTATAAAACGAAGTGATTCATATTTACATAAGATGACATATGAACATAATTTCTGTGTTATTGCGTTAATCAACTTAACATTTCCATTATTTATTGTTAAAGCAAGGAATTTAATAGCAATTATTAAAAAAAACCAAAGTAATATAATCAAAATAAAAGGGAAATTATTTAAATATAAATTTTGAATAATGTAAAGTGACACTGCGATGTGCCTATTACAATCCATACAATGGTTCAATCTTATACAGGAATTTTAACCAAATCAAATGCATCGCACCATCTACCGGAAAGGACAGAACATCTGCCGGGCCAGCTAGTATATAATAAATGAGTAAAACTAGTAGTAAATGGGTAAATAATTTATTAATTATTTATTAAAAAACATTTTACTAAATTTCAGAAAGAAACCACATCTCGTTTCTGCAGGGTGTTGCTTGTCTACAAAGCTCACATTGTCTTACCAAAAAATCAATGAAATCGCTTTTGAAACTGTAGTTCATCCACTGATTCTCTCCATTCTAATTTAATTTCGTCTCTGTCCAAAATTTTTAAATATTCCTGGAGAGAGAAAAATATACATGTTGAGTGTATTTGATGCGGTAGAGTCGTAGTCTCTTTAACTATCACTCGGTTTTCAAGGAGTACCGACCGGCCAACATGAGTCACTAATAAGAAAACACCGCATTAAAAACTAATTAAACTTGACCACAAATATATGCAAACCTTAAGAAATTGATTATAATTAACTCGCATGGCTCAATTCTTTATTACTAGTAAAAATTTGCCAATCATCTTTACCTGATTGATTTTCTTTGTATTTTAATAATTAAAAGAATTTTAAAATTTGCTTTACATTAATTAATTTTAAATGTTATGTGGAGAGCACTGGATAATCGTGCTTAAAAACTTAATTATAGACGGACATACATGTTTAGGAAACATGTTTGTTTTTTTTTTTAATTATATTGTCAGGAAATTTTTAAGCGTTTGAAATTCAAAAATTAAAATAAATATGATTTTTATGTACATTTTTTATGAAGGACTATTTTTATATATCTTCTCAAAGAATCATCTTTTCAGATGAAGCACATTTTAAAATTGGTCGATATGTTAATAAACAAAATTGCCCAAGTTGGGGTGAGGCATATCCACGATTGATTAATGAAAAACCTTTACGTCCTAAACGAGTCACTGTTTAGTGTATATTATGATCAGAAGATTTAATACGGTCGTATTTCTTTCAGAATGCTGCTAGTGAAGCTCTAAATGTGAATGATGTTTGATATCGTGAGATGATAACTGGATTTTTATGGACTGAATTGAATAATATTGATCTGGATGATATGTGGTTCCAACAGGTAAGCGCTACACCTCACTTTGCTAATGAAATAATTGATTTATTGAGAGAAACATTTCCTGGACGGGTTATTGCAAGAAACGGTGATGTTAATTGGCCACCAAAATCATGTGAATTGACACCGATAGGCTATTTTTTTGGGTTAAGTGAAAAGCCAGGTTTATAGAAATAATCCAGAATCGATTCCTCAACTAAAGGATGAAATTATTCGAGTCATTGGTGAGATAGAGCTACGGTTATGCCAAAATGTTATCCAACTTTTTGACAAAAGAGTGGACGTCTGTGGAGCTGCAAGAGGTGGTCATTTGGCAGATACTCTTTTTCGTGGTTAAATGTCATACACTATGCTTCAATTATCAATTAAAAGCTTTTTTAAAACAGCGCAAATTCTGTGTTTTATTCGAGAATTAAAGAAACCGCTCAATTTGAAAGACCCTTTACAAAACACCACTAAGGGTGAGTTAACGATCATAGTAAACACAGTAATAGTAGAAACTTTCAAGGATCTCATAGTTTGAGTTTGACGCTGATTCCCATAGCTCCTTAGAAGCTCTCAATCTAGATGGATGCTGAAATATTTTGCATCTTTAGCGTGAGTTAGTTTGTTGGTTGTTTCATTCGACGGGGGCACGTATCGTTTTTCATAGTGAAGGCACCTAGTACTATTTCGGGATTTTGGTGGGTAGCCAAAACGACGGAATTATTTGTGTTTGTCTCATATTCTTTACTGTAGTCGGTAGATCAGTAGTACAGAGTAGATAGAGTAATAATCTAATACAATATCTTGGCGCACACCAGCTTTGATGAGGCCCAGAGCTGTATATTCTTAAGGCAGATATTATCCTCCAGGCGTTCAGCCTGAGCCCAGCTGACGACGGCTTAAGTCCAGAAATCGGTCCTGAGAAACGCTTGCTGGCGCTTTGGATGGCGGATGGGGGAACGACAAAACACCACCGTGGGGCTCGGGTGTATTTTCTTTGGTTTTAATATTTCACGAGCCCACTTAATTCTTTTTTGAACAGACCTGGTACTTACCCGAGGTTGAACGGGCCACGAACGGTCTCGCATAGTTTATGTGTCGCGGCCGTTTACCACAGGATGGTAGTGCATGTCATTGAAGCCACAATTCGACATGGCCGATTTATATGGTCATGGCTTTAGTCGTTCCCTTCATCTACTATCCAGGTGTTCAGCCTGAGTCCAGCTGATGACGGCTTAAAGCCAGAAACCGGTCCTGGGAGACACTGGCTGGCGCTTTGGATGGCGGATAGTGTAACGACAAAGCACCAACGGGGAGCGTGGGTGTATTTTCTTTGTTTTTAACATATATATATATATATATATATATATATATATATATATATATATATATATATATATATATATATATATATATATATGGGTATAATAAGAAATGTTAACTGTTTATTAATTATAAATAGTATCTATGTTTAATATATATATATATATATATATATTTATTGAGGGGATTAGGAAATCTTCTAGACAGGAGGAAGACATCATATATATATATATATATATATATATATATATATATATATATATATATATATATATATATATATATATATATATATATTTATTGAGGGGATTAGGAAATCTTCTAGACAGGAGGAAGACATCCATGTGTTCGATGTTCAGTGTCATGGGAATGTCGGGTTCATGTCCTTGTTGGAGTCATGCCTACCGACTAAAACCCTTCCCCCTCAAGGATATTTTATTCTCCTGCTCGTGCCCTGGAAACCGCCGTTAGGCATTACTTCAGGACACACAAAAGATTGTTAGTCCAAATTTGCCTTACGTCTTCTCTCGTCCTCTATTTTTGTCCTCATTATTTTCTCCACCATGCCCATTATTCTTGCCCAGTGTCTTTTTCCCTCTAGAAGCAGAATGCCGATATTGTGTTTCGTCACTTCTACATTGCATTCGGCAGTAGTAGCCATCCGAAGCGGTTCCCATCTCGGGCAGTGGAAGATTGTGTGATCCCTTGTATCCACCATCCCACAATAGCGACAATCCTTGTCCTCTGACTTTCCCATTCTGTATAAATAGTATTTGAATTATCCATGGCCCGTTATTGCTTGTATTGTGTAGAAATTTATCTCCCCTAATTTTCTGTTGTGCCACTCTCTCACGTCTCGGATAAATGTTTTTGCCTTTCCCTCATAGTCGTTCCATTCTTTGTGCCAGGCTTCCAGTAATTTCTGCTCTTGCTTGGGTTTTTTATTCCTTTCCCCTTTCGAATATTGATATGCTTTCCATGATTCGGAGTCTTATTGGTGGTAGACCATCAACGGCTAGGATGACTATTGTGGGCACGGTTCTATATGCACTTGAAATGCGTATTGCCATTTTTCTGTTTACTCTTTCGAGCATTGCCTCGTAGTGCTTGTACCTTAAGACCATTGCCCAAATAGGCGCCCCATACAAAATAGTTGATATAGTGGCATCCACCAATACACGGCTCTTCCAGGCCCTTGGTCCTCCTATTTTTGGGGTTATTTTATTTAGTATCATCAATGTTTTATTTGCTTTTTCACATGTCAGTTTGATATGAGTGGTCATTTAGCGTCTTTGTCCATGAGAATCCACATATATTTAGTTGCTCTTGTACTGTTTATTGTGGCACCCTGAATATTGATTTGGAGGTTTATGAGTTTTCTTCTCCCCGCCAATATTACCATTTCAGTTTTTTTTGCTGATGTTTTAATGCCCATTTGATTCATCTCCAGGGCTATTTTGTTAACAATATGCTGTGCCATTTCTTCCAGAACAGACCTGGTCCTTGCTCTTACCCCCACCGCCAAGTCATCAGCGTACGCCACCATGGTAACTACTTTCCCTGATTCTCAGGATTTGATCATAGAAGATATTAAATAGTAAAGGTCCGATGATCGATCCTTGCGGTACTCCGCAGGTTATTGATATTTTGTCCCGCCACTGGGTTAATATATATCTATCTGAGAGGTATGATTGAATCATTTTAATTAGGTACGGGCTGATTTTTGCCCGATGTAAGGCATTCACTATCTTTTCCCAGGGGGCTAAGTTAAAGGCATTTTCTATGTCCAACGTGACCATTGCGCAGAATTCTCGGTTATTTTAGGCCTTTGTTTTTATTTCTTCAGGAGTTTCCATAATCTTCTATAGTTCATTTAAAGTTGATTTCCCTTTTCCTAATTCCAAATTGGTTATCGTGTAAGATTTTACGGTCTGTTATTTCTTTCTCTAGTCTGCTTTTGATCAACGCATCTAGAGGTTTTCCGGCAGCATCCAGTAGGCATATGGGTCTATATGATGTAGGATTTAGTAGTTCCTTTTTAGGCTTCTCAATAAGTACCAACTTTGCTTCTTTCCATATATCTGGAAAATGGCCTTTGGCTAAGCACGTGTTCGTAACACTGGCAATATTATCTGGATTATGCAGGGTAACGACCTTCATGATCTCTGGAGGAATGTGATCTGGTCCTGCGGCTTTGCCTATCTTTATTTTGTTTGCTGCATTTATGATTTCTTCTGATGTGAAAAGCGTAATGGCTCTCTCCAGGAGGTCTATGTCTGGCCATTTAATTACTGGGCGCTTTGGAAACAGTTTGTTCACTTGTTCTTGTATTTCGCGTTTATCTATTGTCCCCTATGTCTTTTCAATTTAATTTTTTTTGTTACAATCTGATATCCTTTCCCCACATGTCATTTTCTAGCTCTTCGCTTAAGTCTTCCCACATTTTACTTTTCTGTGTCTTTATTGCTTTTTTCAGATCATTCTTTGCTATTTTATATGCCTACTCTTTTGTGTAATCGTTGTTGTCTCTTAGTTTTCTAGAACGTACAAGTGATCTTCTTTGAGCTAAGCATCGTCTTCCCTTTTCAGCAATTTCTGATGTCCACCAGTAAACTGGGGAATGACCGTATTTCGGTTGTCTCTTTCTTGAGAGATACTTATTGCAGAGATGTTTTATTTGCTGAATGAGGTCATATGACTCGCTAACCAGTGTCTCCTTATTTTGACTTGTCGCTAAGTTGTTCTTAAAAGTTTCTAGAATATCTGGAGATATTTGCCATCCTCGCTTGTCGCTTGTATGTTCTCTTTCATTGTTCAATTCTCTCCGTGTGACTTCAAAACATATATTACGGTGGTCGGACATATTTTCGGACTCTGCTTCTACTCGCCAATTAGTAATACAATTGCTTAATCCACTTAACGCCATGGTAATGTCGATGAAAGAACTGCCAGTTGGAGCATAGAAAGTAGGAGTATCTCCTTCATTCACTGTAATTAGATCATTCACCTCTAACCATTCCTCCAGAATATACCCTCTTTAGTTTTTTGTTTTTGACCCGAAAACGGTTGTTTTTGCGTTTAGATCAGCTCCTATAATTATATTTTTTTGAGTTCAGCATATATCTGTTTCGAGATTATGTAATAATTCCTCAAATTCATTTATAGGTCTGTTTGGCGAAAAGTAGCACGAGAATATAGCCAGGCCCTGGGTTTCTACGCTTGTGAAGCCATTTCCCTTAAAGTGATGGGTCATCGATGTTGGCGGTTCACGCGGATAAAACAATTGCCATCAAGATCGCAAAAATCGGCTGCCTCCTTGTTTATGTTGGGTTCCTGACGGATTACTATATCGATTTATTTTTTATAAATCGTTTGGTTTAAGAGACCATGGGCTACATAACACCGATTACGGTTTATCTGCAGGAATTTAATTTCTTTTTGAATGGTGTTTTTTTTTCATTGTTTTTTTAGTCCTGTTTTCTAGCTAGGGATAGTGCGCGTCTGAAGGCTTTACACTGCATTGTACCGTACTTGATCAGCGCATAACATGAAAATTGTTGGAGAAAAAGAATGTTAAACAAAACTCTTATAGAAGTGAAAAGTCTTCCGCTTATTGTAAGGCCACAAAAAAGAGTTACAGTGCTGCACTGTTCTAATTCATCAGGAGATTGTTTAATTAAGCCACTTATGTTTTATAGATCGCTAAATCCTCGTGCTTTAATAAACAAGGATAAGCTACCAGTGCTTTGGTATTCAAAGAGGAAAGCGTGGCTTAGAAGTGTCTTAGAAAAACCTTAATATAAAACATGTCTCAAATTGGTATGATAATACCCAGTTATTGAGATCATCACTAAATTGCCATGTTTGAATTATGTGCTGCAATGCTTCTCTTGTGAATAACCAGAACAAACCTGGATTCTATTTTTAAAATAAACTTGCTCCAAGTTTTTGAATGATTAAAGATATCATATAACTTGCCATTTGTATTTCGATGAGCTACGATTTCAACATAACAAATCGTAAACGATGTCCATATATTAGGAATTATTCAGTTCAACTTAGAAATGCAGCATTAAATGTACACTAGGGCAACTATCAAAAATGATTCTTGTTAAATGATCCTTTATTAATATTCATTCTACAACAAATAATATTCAATTTAGTTTCTTTTATTTAAATAAAAATTGGCGATAAATATTTGGCGAAATAAAAAATATTAGATAATTATTATAACGATTTGTGATTAAGCAAAATTTCATTGTTAGGATATCTAGAATCTTCCTAAATAATCATATATGGAAATATACATCAATAAAATTAACACTAATTCTTATTATATAGAGCCTTCATTTAATCCCGAAGTTCAGGTGAGCTATAAAGGCGGACAGCCAACACGACAAGTTGATAATGATTAACAGGAAAACACGAATTTTCTTAAACTACGACATACGTTTTTCTTCATACAAAAAAATCTTTTTGATGAAATGCAAACAACGAAAATTATGTCTTTTAAATAATCAAATATATTTAAGGGGGTTCGAGCAAATCTTAAAATGGATCTCCAAGTCTAAAACTTGAAATTCTGTAATTGGCAATTGTAAAATTTAAACATTATTCACAGTCTAGTTTTTTAGAACAAATTTGAAATCGTTTGTATACACAGTCTCTTGTGGTCCTTTCTGTTAAAAACGGAGGGGTAGCGGTAAATGATACGCTCCTGTCGAATGTTCGATGCTAACTATATTCCTATGGTAACATGACTAGTTTGACATTTGTATAATTGAGTAAGTGTCCGCTAGATGTCTCTCATGAATTTTTGATATAAATTCCAACACCCCCACTTATCAAAAATTAAACAAATACTTTCAAGTATGTTTAGTCCTAATTTTGACACAAACTTCACATTTGTTACACAGGTAAACTTTTGGTCAGAATATCAGCAATCATATCATTATCGGCAAATACTTTATATTTATAATGTTTGCTGATACACCATCCCTTACAAAGTGATGTCTTGTTCATTCTTTCAAGCATCCCATTTTGTTGTGGAGTATAAGGGTCAGTCTTTTGATGCAATATGCCAGATCTTCGATCGAATCTCGAATCTTCGAAGAATTTTTTAAATTGTTCGCTACAATCATCAAGGACTTGTCATCCTTCTTCGTATATAGGCATGGTTCAAAGTTTGAACTTTATGATTCCACACCCTTGATGACTGCTTTAAACCATAAATTGCCTTATTCAATTTACAAACCTTATTATTTTCAATAACAAAACTTTGAGGTTGTGTCATGTAAACTTTTTCTTGCAAATGTCCATTTAAGAATGCAGTCTTAACATCAATGTGAGTTATTTGCAAGTTCAGTTTCAATGACAAAGCCAGCTTAGCAACCTTAAACTACTAAATCTAATCAATGGCGCAAATGTCTCATCATAATCAATACCTGCCTTTTGTAAAAAACCTGTTACCACTAACCGAGCACGATAATTGATTTTATTCTGACTGTCACACTTCTTTTTGAAGACCCACATGCACTGAACCACTGTTCCACTGTCTAGATGATCTACCAGATCCCATGCATGATTTTCTTCTAATGAACTCATTTCCTCCTCCATTGCTTGCTGCCAACATAGCCTATCTGGTCTGGAAAACGCTTCCGACACCGTTATGGGAACATCTTCTAGATCTATATCACCCTACACATGTATGTAACATAGTCATCAAAATTCTTCGGTTTTCTTTCCCTTTTTGACCGTCTAGTGGGCTCACACTGGTTTACTGTGTCATCTGATACAAGAAAATAACTATCATTAGAATTATCCATGTAACTTTCAGAGTCATCATCTATGTGGTCCTTGCTGTCTTTAGATGTCTCCCCCACTGGTTCAATATTCTCTGAAGGATTATCAGTGATCATGATTGAAGTTTTAATGTTATAGTGACATCTCTGCTTGTAATAATGTCTTTTGTGTTTGGATCATAGAGTCGGTAACCTTTTATATTTTCATCAAATCCAACAAGTATCATCTCTCTGTATTTTTTGTAAAATTTTCTAGGCTTTTCTTTTGGAATATTGTGACCTATTATTTTTCTCTTTTGAAACAAAATAAAAAATATATAGAGCCGGGAGCACCGGGAAGAAGGTCCAGGACAGAATGAAGCCACGACAAAAGTTGAGCGCCACCCGGTTACTTCATATATCGGAAAAGACCCTGGAACCGGGAAGGGGTCTATCTTAAATAAAGCGGTTTACTGGAATTTTATACATATATATTATAAAAGCACACTCAAAAACGAACGACACAAAGCACACAAAAAAATGGAATAACTAAAACTATCAAACAAAAGACACGGGAAGATTTAGGGAAGGTGGTTCTCCAAACCTTACCGTGAAAGAAATCAAAAATCAAATACACAGCTCCAAATTACACCAGCTGGTCTCTATGTCCCTATACTTACAAATTAGAGGTTATTTCCTATAGAGGAATAGTGACAATAGTAAAAAGATAAATATATAACGCTAGGTTAACCAAGAATGGTCAGACGGCAAATAGATACAAAACATAAGATGATAACGTGACCATTATCAGTATAAGAAATTATGGTAATAATGTATTTGTGAAAAATAACTGGTAATTGCAATCCTTAACGGTACTTTAAAATATTAAAAAAAAGTGTTTATCTGGCCTTATTTCCTGATGTTGTCTATCCTTGCCTATCAAGGTACTGGGTGTCCAAAAAGGCTGAGTACGACTGCGGGCAGTCCGGTATCCCTATGCGGGGGCCCTGAAATAATCTCGATCTGATCAACCGGTTACTGTGCCATGTGGCCCCAAAAAGGTGTAAGGTTTCCACGATGGTTGGGCTCTGTAATAGGTGGTCGTTCAATGGCCTGGTGTCTGTTGATCGGATTCTCTGCTGCCGGGCCGTAAAACCCTCTATAAGAATATCAGAAAAATCAACCCAAGCGTGACTTGGCCAGCAAACCTACGTACCTCGGTCGGAAGGGTAAGGCGCGAAAACGTCCGCTCACCTGGAGATTTGGAGTTAGACTGTCTTGCCTTATCCGAACGATACCGGAGCTCTTTCAGTTAAGAATTTGTCCGAAATAAACCTACCAGTGGTGATCAACAATTTACGAATGCTACCTGTAGCGATCAAGAATTTGTGAACGCTACAATATGAACCATTACTTTACTTCCAAATATGCGTATATGGCTTACATTTGGTTTCTTACCATTCAATATAGTAAAAGGTGTACTCTTATTTAAACCCACTGCCACACTGCGATTACGCAAGTAGACTGCAGTATAAACGGCCTCTACCCAAAAACTTTTTGACAAATCTGCATCGAAAATCATACATCTTGCCTTTTCCACAATTATCCTGAGTTGTTTTTGCTTCTTTCACATGTGAATATATCGATGTATCTAAGATCAGCACTAATTTGGCATTCGCTTTCGCAATTTGCACTGAATCTGTCTCTTTGCCACTGAGAGCATTTTCTAAACCCTCTAACACGAGAAAATTCTCAACTGCAAAAGCCCAATCATCGTAATTTTTTATTGGTGTACTGAATGCGCATTGTCATCAGTCTATTGTTTATGGGGGTAATTTCCTTAATAGAGTTAACTATCCCTGTACCACAAAGGCCATGCCCAGAAGCGGAGCACCCCTGGCGACTCATTTGTCTATACATACATATATATATCCTTCTCCACGAGCTCATTCAATTGTTTTTCGAACTGACCTGGTACTTATCCGAGGTCAGACGGACCACAAACGGTCTCGCAGAGTTTATCTGTCGTAGCCGCTTACCACAGGATGGCAGTGCTGCATGTGATTGCAGCCACCATTCGACATGGCCGATTTATTTGATCATTGCTTTAGTCGTTCCTTTTATTCGCTCTCCAGGCGTTCAGCCTGAGCCCAGCTGATGACGGCTCAAGGCCAGAAACCAGTCCTGGGAGACGGTTGCTGACGCTTTGGACGGCGGATGATGGAACGACAAAGCACCAACGTGGTGCGCGGGTGTATTTTCTTTTTTTTTAATATATATATATATATATATATATATATATATATATATATATATATATATATATATATATATATATATATATATATATATATATATATATATATATATATATATATATATATATATATATATATATATATATATATATATATATATATATATATATATATATATATATATATATATTGCTGCGGCGATAATTTATAAATGATGTTTCTACAGCTCTTTGGCACTACTTTTATGCCTCGATATTGCCCTTTAACGGTAGTGTGGGATACTTCCAATTCCTCTAAAAGTTTCCTAGTTCTTGCTCCAGTACCTGCACTTATAGAGGCTCCTAAAACGTCGGCATCGAGAGACCCTAGAAGATCTGATCTCTCCCTATCTTCAAGACTCATATTTCCCTCCCGAAACTCCCGAAAATTTCTGTATGTATAATATTTAAATTTTTAGGAAAACAAAAAATTCATTATTATTTTGACTCGCTTAAAATATTTTTTGTTGTTCACTGAGCATAGAAACTAATGTTGTTTTATTACACTACATTAAAATCAGGCGACAGATCTAGAGAAAATTTTAGATTTTTTTTGACAAATGCTAATGTTTAAATAATTACCATCTTTAAATAATTCAATATAAAAAAAATTAAAATTCCTAAGTTTAAATAAATCTTCAGTCACGTGGGTTACAGGATTAAATGAATGGCCCTGTATTTATAATAACAGTTTTTGTCAGTTAAAAAGTACTATTAGCTGCACAAAAGCAGGAATAAGATACGTCGGTTTCATTCGAGCAAAGCGTAATATAGTGTCAGGGTCAGTCCGATTTGGCCACCGGCTTCGTCCGAAAGGGATTCCCATCAATATCCCAGTTTAGGAAACGTCCCAAACTTCTGATTTACTTAGCACGTACAACTGACGGATATTCTGGCGAATCTGGACCGCCGCCTAGGCCATACTTGATCTTGATACCTTGATAGGGATTGAGATTAACCTTTGTGACAAGTTGGGTCGATGTCGAAACGAGGGTGGATTTTTTAGTTAAGATAGTAGGGCAGGATCACCTATCGTGGACGAGATTTAGATGGACCTTTGACAATGCTAAAAATAGAGTCCGTGTTCAAATCGTGAAATTCCCGTTTCAGTTAGCTTTTCTTAATAAGAGATTTATTCGATTTTATTGGATTGTTCAAATGTTTTGAAAAATAAAAATATTGAAGATTAATTCAAATCATTTTCATTTCATAAAAGTTATTCGTACCAGGTCAGTTCAAAAAACAATTGAATGGGCTCGTGGAGATGGATATTAAAAACAAAGAAAATACACCCGTCATCCAAAGCGTCTCTCAGGACCGGTTTCTGGCCATCAGCCGTCATCAGCTGAACTCAGGGGGAACGACAAAGCATCAACGTCGAGCGCGGGTGTATTTTCTTTGTTTTTAATATATATATATATATATATATATATATATATATATATATATATATATATATATATATATATATATATATATATATATATATACCGCACAGTTTATCTGTTGCGACTGTTTACCACAGGATGGCAGTGCTGCATTTGATTGCAACCACCATTCGACATGGCCGATTTATATGGTTATGAGTTTAGTCGTTCCCTTCATCCGCTCTCCAGGCGTTCAGCCTGAGCCCAGCTGATGACCGCTTAAGGCAAGAAAGCGGGGCCAGAAACGCTTGCTGGCGCTGTGGATGGCGGAAGGGTGAACGACAAAACACCAACGTGGAGCACGGGTGTATTTTCTTTCTTTGTTTTTAATATATTTCTCCACGAGTCCACTCAATTATTTTTTGAACATGATCACGTGACAGTTAGAGACGTTTATTTGTTGTTAGCCTTCCTTTGCGCCCATACTGATTTCATTCTTTCACTATGAGCTTTTTTCCTTTCATCAAGTTGTGCCTGTCTTCTTACATTTTTCTCTCTGACCAAACGCGTAAACGTTAACTTTGTGTCTGAAATAGTTTCTATCCTGAATTTCACTTTGTGTGATAGTTGCTAATCTTAGGTTCTCTTTAATTGCATCAATCCATTTAATTGTTTCTATTTTAGCTCTATTATTTAAGTTAAGTTTTCTAATTATATTAATTTAAGTTTTCTTTTTCTCATATCGCTATGTATATCAGTATATTTTTTGATTTTTTTTTTTCGAAGTCGGTATGTTGTGCTATTTATCTGTTTGTCTAAGATTTTTTTATAAAATATTTTTATAAAAATATTTTTTTCAAAATTGTAGGCTTTCTTGTAAAAAACTGGTTATACATATATTATTCAAAATATTGTCCATCGTTGGCCACTACTTTCTCTCATCTTTCAGGTAGCGTTCGAATCCCGCGTTGAAAAACTAGTTATGACTTCTTCATAAGAGCGGAAGTGCTGATCAGCCAAGTCGTGTGCTATCGATCAAAACAGGTGATAGCCAGAGGGAGCAACGTCTGGAGAATACGGCGGATGGGATAAGACCTCTTATTTCAACGTTTCCAAGTATGTTTTGATCAATTGGACAACATGGGGTCGAGCATTGTCATGCTGCAAAATCACTTTATCGTATTTTTCGCTGTATTGCGACCATTTATCTTTCAATGCTCAGCTCAAACACATTAATTACGTTTGATAATAGTCCCCTGTGATGGTTTCAGTCAGTTTTAAAAGCTCATAATACATTACACCGAGCTGGTCCCACCAAATACAGAATAAGACCTTGGAGACTTGAATATTCGGTTTCGTCGTCCGCGTGGAAGCGTGGCCGGGATATCCCCATGATTTTCGATACTTGGGGTTATCGTAATAAATCAATTTTTCGTCCTCAATCACAATTCGATGCAGAAATTCCTTCCGTTTCTGACTTTCAAGCAACTGCAAACAACAAGCGAACAAATGGCGTTCAATATATCCTGCTTTCAACTCGTTTGGCATCCAATACCTGCCCAGGTCTTTGAGGCATTTTGAATTTGCTTGATGAGTTACTCCCAATGATCTTACCAACTCTTCTTGTCTTTGACACGAGTCTTCATTAAGTAATGCCTTTAATTCTTCATCTTCAAAAACTTGCACTCTTCCACCGCTATGCTGGTGACGTGACGTGAAAATCACCACTCTTGAAGTATTGAAACCACTCATGACACGTTCTTTAATTCATAAAGGCTTCAACATAACTGTCTGAGAGTATTCGGTAAGCCTCAGTCGTAGATTTCTTCATATTAAAGAAATAAATTAACACCTTCCCCAAATGACGAAAATTTGGCTGATATACTGACATTTTTAATCGCGAATAACTTTATGATGTAAAAACAAATTGACTACTGGTGCTATGGGGTTATGTTTACAAGATGCCCAAAGGTATTGCATGTCACCTATGATGTATTTATTTCTCGACTTCTTACCGCTAACGCCATCTATAGTTCTATACCTCTATATTCATTAATTGCCCCACAGACTGAGTTGTTAATTTTTCTAATATACCATAATATTTTTTTTCTTGAATCATATGATTCTGTTTAAGATAAAAAAAAAATATTTAAATTTTAATAAATAATCGGAAAGTGAGTTTTTGACTACTGGAAGTAACTCTTTTTGAAATAGTCAGACCTTTTCAACATGAATGGCAAAATTTAACTCTTTCATTGAAACAGTATACAGCAATAACTTCAGAAATTATTATTTCAGAGGTGATGCTCGGTTTGGGAAGGAGGTCATCATTATAAATTAGCAGAAGAATCAAAGGAAGGAAAGCAGACTATCATTAGATCATCATTAGACAGTGACTGCAAACTTTTGTACCATTACTCTTTGCTATCAACTTGAAGCATATTTAGATCGCACCTAGGATATCAGCAGATGCAAATCATCTAATTCGATCCATGATCGAATAGATATTATTATTTTTTAACATATAATTATTTTCATAATGTTCAAGTCATGGACAATATGCTTTCAATATATGTATCTATTTCTACCATCATTTTCGGTTTCTGGCACTAATCTCTAGGTTGGAGATATTCAGGCATCTTCGGGCTTCCACATTACAATAGTTGAGTATTAAATATTACCTCCTTGATTTCATGAATTTACATTTAGCCCCTCTAATGTGTATTGCTTTATTTTCGATTAAAAAATTCGAAAACCGCACTTCTTAGTTTGTACTAATTTTTGAAAAATTCTGCACTATACTAATACATTCAAGTATGGGTGTACACCAAATATGATTTCTTCTTGTTCCTCTGGCATAGCGGAGCCACAACACCACTGGGTTAGAAAAGAATGGCCTAAGAGAGAAAACATGGACGTTTGAAAAAATAATGTTATTAACCCCTTAGTTGGACGAGAGGAAATCATCTTTCCTCCACTGCATATCAAGCAGGGCTTAATGAAGCAGTTTGTAAAGGGTCTTGTAGGAATAGATCATGTTTTGCATAAATAGAGAAGGAAATTAGAAAAAATTAAAGCAGGAATATGACGGGCCACAAATAAGACAACTTATTAAGGATCCTGCCTTCGTAAATTTGATTAATAAGGCCGAGCAAAAAGCCTGAACTTCATTTGTTGCAGCTGCCGGAAATTTTCTAAGTAAACGCTGAAAAAAACTGAAAAAAACAAAGCTGAACACTATGTTAAACTGGTAAACAAGACGCTTAATAGGTAGAAGTACTTGATATTTATCACAACCACATTTTTATCTAAGAACTTTCAGTATTACCAGATAACAAGTTTAATTAATATTAATAATAATTTGTATATAATGAATTATAATTTGGTCTCTTCTAGAGCCATCGAATAGAGGCTGAAAAAAGAAACAATAATTTTCAACCATTCTTAAATTGTTAACCATTCTCAATTATTAAATCGGTATTAACTCTCACTACGTAGCTAACTTCAACCAACCTTAATTTTTACTCTTTTAAAGTCTCAACACAACATAATTTGATTAAGCATAAAAATACAACATAACATGACAAATACAAATCGAATTTGATAGAGTATTGTGGCTGTATTTGAAGGAGAATATGCCAATTAATTTTTATAGCGAAAAAAAAATTTTTCTTTACTTAAACCAGATATCCAATGTTAATGGCCATGTGATTTTTTTTACTTTTAATGCTGGATAATATCTTCTATTGACAATTTTTTCCGTAATTTATATAACATTATAAAAGAAAAGTTATTATATAAAGTCTCTTATAAAAAATAGTAAACATATTTTTAGCCAATATATTACATCTAATTTATTTATATTTATGTTTTGCTCATTGTTTGGACTGCTGCTTCTTTGGCATGCTACAATTTTCATTGTGTTTTAACAATGGTGATGACTCGTAAAATATATTTACATTTTAATTATACAGAAGCGCATATTTAAAATATATATTCGAATACATTCAAGCAACAAACTGTTTTATTTTTTGCAGTGTTACGAAAATGATCTTTAGTTCTCTCTGCCTCTAATATAAATAATATTCTCTATTGTTTGAATATAATTTAATATAGTATTGCGTGTAGATGTGATATTGCGTGAATGGATGTGGTTCTTCTCAGTTTTAGAAGTTCATCATAAAAATTTAAAATATCAAAATGAATTAAATTTGCTAGCTTATTTTTTATGGAGTTTTATTTTTTCGTACAACTGCATTCACAATCTAAATATTATTCATTTCCTGCTATTTTCTGTTTTACAGCGTTGACTTTTGACTTTTAAAAAATGATATGCAATTCGCCAATAACAAAATCGCTATGTTCATATTCTATCCAGTTTCCATCTAAGAAAAATGCCACAGAAATCATTGAGGTATGTTGAGTGCTATTAAGTCAAACTGTATATAAAAGATGGTATCAACATTTTCACCAAGAAGATTTCGCTCTTAAAGATAATCAGCGTTCTTGATCCCCTCAAATATTAAATCATACGAACTGTAAGCATTGCTATCCTTCAGAATCTTTTCACAAACTAAAAAGGAGCCTGCAGAGAACCCTAGCATTAGACGACAAACCACTCTTACATATATATATATATATATATATATATATATATATATATATATATATATATATATATATATATATATATATATATATATATATATATATATATATATATATATATATATATATATATATATATATATATATATATATATATATATATATATATATATATATATTTATATATATATAAATATAGAAAAAGTTTTTGAACAAAAACATTACACGCGATTAAAAATGAATTAAGTTTAATATCCCAAAATATTTTATCATAGACTGATGACACTCAACCTTCAACATAATACTTGTTTGTACTATGTTGTATTTTAGTTAGTACAGTACGACTGGACTGCTACACATTATATAACACTTGAAGAGATGGAAATACTTAATTGTTGGTTTTATTGCCTCAAAACCGATAAATTTCTACGATCACGGAATTGTCAATATGGCAGAGAGCTGACAAAAAGCCATCGAAGCAAACGAAGAATAATTCATAAGCTAATATTTTTTATTAATTTCTAAAGAATTATTTAATTTTGCAATTAAAAGCTTCTGAGCTATTGTTTGCTGAGCTAATAAACTAAATTCTAATAAATTATGTATTTACTATTATTTACAAACCGCTGTCAGGCGTAAAACATTTTCGATTCGACCAAAAATAGATCCAGATACATGCTGGCATTATTCCCAAAAGTAATGCTTGAAAAAAAACTACAACCACTCAGACTTAGCATAGCAATAGTTGGAGGAAGTCAAGATTGCCGAATTTGGAAAATGTGATAACACATCCTGGCCAAGTCGTCTAGAAAAACGACTTCCTTCAATTTCGCCAATTCCAAACGCTCTGAACTTATTGCTAGAATAATTTCATTATCAGGGACTAGTATATGTGATTATTACACACTATGTTGCCATAGAGAATTAATTTTTGATTTTTGAAATAAAAAAGTAAAATATGATGACAATGTACGTTAGTCCTTTCCATTGTTACAATAATACAATGCATACTAAACTGATATTAGCCAAATATATACTCACGAAAAAGTTAACAAAAAAAAACTGAGCTAAATTATTTGCAAATCGATTGTAAATTGTTATCAAATAAAAGCTATATATTTTTATTTTGGAACAAAAATAAAACGGTAAAAAATATAAATGTGATTTTTATATTTTTAATATTGGTTCATGGCATTTTATTCTAAAATAATTTCATGTAAATGACCGCATCTGGATTTTTTTTAATTCTAATTTTGAATATCAATGTTTAACCACTTTGAGACATAAATCGGCATTTATGTCACCATTGGCATGAATAATGTTGATTTTAAGGTCATTGGGTGTTTGTAGTTTATTGGTGTAACCCAATGATTTTACATAACTCCAAAGAAATAACTCCAATGGAGTTATATCACATCATCTTGGTAGCCAGATAACATCGACATTACTTGAGATTACACGGTCATTGAACTTTTCTCTCAATAAATTGATTATTTCACGAGGTAAGTGGTACGTTGCCAACCACATTCCGTACAGACCAAAATCATGCAATTCATGCCAAAAAATATGAGTAATTATTTTTCTGTATCGTTCTATATTGACAGTGACTATATTTCCATTTTCGTTCTCAAATAAGTACGGTCCACACTCACACACACTTCCAGACCGTAAACCACACTAAATTATTAATGTTTGTGAATGTAAAGTGGTTTCAAGAACAGCATGTTGGTTTCCTGCACTCCCATTGCAGTTTTGATTATTTACCATGAACATGATTTTTTCATGAAATAATTAATCTGTTTCAAGTTGCCTTAAACCCAACCTGCAAAATCTCTATACAACAAATGGTCATTTGGTTTGAGTTCTTGAGCTAACTAAATTTTATTCGCCTTGAAATGCAAATCTTTATAAAAAATATTGTATAAGAATGTTCTTGAGAACGACAAGTAATTGATTGTTCCGGATTTTGATTCACACTTTGGTTCACAGCATCGATGTTTCCAACAATACGCTTAAGTTTTTGACGAGTTGAATTCTTAGCATCACAAACCCTACCATTTCGTTCAAATTTTTGAATTAAAATACGAATACAGTCAAAGCTTGTTATTCATCACGTTTCCGTTATTCGCGTTTTCAGTATTCGCGGATTAAAATATTTTGACCACTTCTTGTATTCGCGGCTGACAATTTCTTTATTCCCGGATCCAAAACTAATGATCCATATTGTATTTTTAGAACAATATATATTTATATCAATTATCTTTCAAAACAAACAAGTATCAAATTATTTATAAACAAACAAGTCTTAATGCCACTTGACCGAACGTTCTTTGGCAAATAAGTCGCCACCGCTGTACGCTCCGCCGGGTTACCCGTGACGCTATGGTTTTTAATAAAGGTCGCCTTCGCAGAATCAGTGCCGAATATTTTTTGTTTTATTGTTTCAACTTGTCATTCGTCGCCATAATTTCCTCTTCATTCCCCGTGTCTCTTCTACTTTGTTCGCGATTTATAAAATCAAATCAAAGCAGAAAAAAGTCGTGTTGCCGATAAAACATAGTTAAAAAAAGTAAAAGTAGAAATGTTTGACCATTTACGCCTTGGCGAGTCGTTATCACGTTTTTTTAATGTTATTGAATCAACTGCACGATCCATCAATAAACCAGAAGACAAAATAAGAAATTCTATAGCTTCAACCTCACTATTAGCAAAAATTGTTTATGATCCAGCAAATAAAAATATTGAAGCTACATTAACATTATGGATTGAAGACTGTACCCAAAAGAGAGTGCCTCTAAGTGGTGCTATAATCTGTAAGAAAGCTAATGATCTTTACGTTCATTTTAAACAACCTGGTGATCAACGATGTACAAGATATCTCATAAAAGGTATATAGAATATAATATCCAAGATATTTTTTTTTGCATTTTAAATATCAGATAAAATATATTTTTAGAAGTTGTATTTGAAATTCAATAATAGTACCTTGTATCTGATATCTGAAATACATTACTTAAAAGTATGTTGTATCTTGTCTACAGATATATTTTATGTGGTATCTTGTACATCTCTGCTGGTGATGAAAATACGGATGGACGATTTCAAGCATTGGAAGGTTGGTTCAATAAGACCAAGGTGCGACACTCGCTGCATAACATCAACATTGTTGGAAAAGCTGCTTTTGCAGACACTTCAGCAGCAGCAACATATCCAGAAGAATTTTTAAAATTAATTGCTGATGGTGGATATAAACCTGAACAAGTGTTTAATGCAGACGAAACTACCCTATTTTGGAAAAGAATGCCAAACAAAACTTTTATATCCAAAAATGAGAAGTCCGCCGCTGGTTTTAAGGCAGCAAAAGATAGAGTTTCACTGGTGCTCTATTCTGATGCATCAGGAGATTAATTAAACCACTTATGCTTTATAGATCATTAAATCACCGTGCTTTGAAAAATCAAAACAAGGACAATCTACCAGTGTTTTGGCGTTCAAACAAGAAAGCTTGTGTGTTGAAGCGAAAGTGCCATTTTCTGTGACTGATTCCTGGATTGCTTTATTTCTAAAGTTAAAACTTATTTAAAGAAAAATAATTTTGATTTCAAGGCAGTTCTAATTTTGGACAATGGTCCAGGTCACCCTCATGAGCTTGAGGCTATGCATCCAAATATAAAGGCGATATTTTTATCTCCTAACACTCCTTACTCCAACCTATACACCAAGGAATAATCAAGGCCTTTAAGCTCTGTTACATTAGGCAAACCTTTAAAATCATACTCGATACCATAGAATGTGATCCTGATATGCATGCAATGCTGAAAAAAACATAGAAAAGTGCCTTGTTAACATAAAAGAATCATTGCAAAAGCTAAAACATTGATATCATGCTGGAAAAACATGGTGGACTGATCTGATCTAACCGAGTAATGATGAAGAATTCGTGCAAATTCAAATGTTAACTGAAAACATTCCTTAAGTTGCGAATGGCATAAAATGAGATGGTTTTGAACAGATAGAATCAAGTGACAGTCAAGAATTGCTTGAATCGCAAGATGAGGATTTGACTGTAACCGACTTGGAAGAAATGCTTAAGCTCCATTCCATTGAAGAGGAAGCCTCAACGAGTACTGAAAAGGTGACATTAAACTTAAAAAACCTGAGCGAAGGTTTACGAATGGCAAATGAGCTTTGTGATTTCTTTATAAAAATTGATGCATTTTTTATGTTTTTAAAAGGCATATTGTTAATGCTACAGTCGACTATCAAACCGAATTGAAAGACATGTTAAAAACTACTAAACATTACAAAATTATTTAAACCATTGCCTAAGCCTCATAATAGTTATTATTATTGTTAAAAAAAATATTTCATTAAATTGCCTTTATTATATATTTTTTCCTTTTATTTTGTAACTTTAAAACCTATAATTCCGTACAAATTAACCTTCCGTATTCACTCACGGTTTCTGTATTCGCGGCATATTTACGGAACGTATCTCCCGCCAATAAGGAACTTTGATTGTAGTGAGCTCTACAGGTCGATTATGTTGACCATAAATTTCATGTAAGGCGCGAAACATAACCCGAATAGATTCATTATTTTTGTAATAAATTTGTATATGCTATGCATCTGAATATCTTTTCAGGATGACTTTCCGAACAATACTAAACACAAATGTCAATTTTGCCGAGAAAAGAAAAAAAAGCGTCTGCTCTAACATTTTTCAAAAATATATAGTACTAGTCTGATAATTCTTTATTATCATTGACATTGTGAGTGTTACAGCAACAACTACCAAATTTGCGTTACATTGAAAACTTTTTGAACCATCCCCGTAAAATATGAAATTATCAAAAAATTATATTATTTTTTTATTAGTGAAGAATATATTGAATAATAAAAATTATATAATAGACTTAGTAAAAATATTAATTACCCTGAACCAAAATATACATTAAATATTGGCTGAATAATTTTGCAATATAACGAATCGAGCGTGTACGTTAAAAATAGAGACCGACCGATAAAATAACCGTATGGAGTGCGAATAAAATTACCACTTATGGGTAATTTCTCAGAAGATGATCATCTTCACTACGTCCACTGTGATATATGTTTCGCGAGGCATTGCTCGAGACAACCAGAAAAAATTGAAACAACGTTGTTGTTCCCAGATACGAGTGGGTTGAAACGACTGGTATAGTGGGTTTAGATACAAGTCTTACTGCAACGCTACAAAAATGTTTTCTCTTTTGCAAGCAGCGTAAATCGCGAAATTTTGCAGGTTATGGAAAGACTCAGCATGCTAACATTTTTATACTACGCTATACCATAAGTATTTAACAATGTTACTTTTTGCAAAATAAAACAATTTTGTCTTAATATTGGGTCTTATTTTTATCTAATATGGCCACAATTTGGTTATATTATTAATGTATTAGCTTCCTCTTCTATTTAACATTTTTTATAATTGTTTTCTTTGTAATTGTCCGCCCTAAAAATTGACCATTAATCTTGTTAACACGACAAGGACTCATCGTAACACAGGCATTTCTCACTACAGTATACTTTGATAAAGTTTTGTTTTATAATGCAAGAATGGAATAGTTCGCAATATAAATGATAACTTCAAAAATGAAGTGAATCTTCCATTACATTTAACAGTTCAGCAGCACTAGCTGATAACGCAGGTCAATAAATTTAAACTTTTTTGATGAAAATACGAAGTATTGTAATCCTAAATCTGAAAATGATAAGCTAATTACAGTAACACGTACACTTATTTTTGTTACAGGGGATCGGTGGTGGGAAAAAAAGGAAAGTAAAGTTTTGGGGTTAGAGGCGCATCAGCAACTAAGAAGGCTATTTAGCGACTGGACCTACAGCTTAACGTGGGTTCCGAACCACGGTCATCAGCTACCGAAAACCCCGGTCAGCACCGGTCAGCGACAAAAACTTTCACTTTTTCCTTGTGTGTTATGTAGCTGTATCTATTTTTAAAAACCAAAGTAGTCACCCAACATAGATGAGTTCCAGCGTCCCTGGTATATTGCTTCCATCGTCCTGGTATCTTGGTGTAACTTCTCTCCTTGTTCGACGCTTACTGCACCCAAATTTTCCGAAAAAAATCCAAATGGGAGTGTAAAAATTGCATTTTTTTAGGACATCGACACCCCAGTATTTCATAGGGTTTCAAGAGTTTATCTATGAGGTTTTTATAGTTTTCATCTTTCTTGTAGCCCAAAAACCCTACACTTACAAAACACCTCCAAGCTGCAAATTCCTTTTCATTTAATTTTTCTTGAAAACGGAAATCAGCTAGATGCTTCCTTATTTGAGTCCCAATAAATATGCTTTCTTTTAGTTTTGAATTACTTAGTTCTGGAAATATTTCTTTTAAGTACTTGAAATTATTATTTTCTTTGTCCATAGCTTTGACAAAGTTTTTCATTAGTCAAAGCTTTATAATGAGAGGCCGAAGAATTGCCTTTTTACAATTTTCGCGCAAATCTTCTTAATTCCGAATTAATTTATCAAAATCACAAACAATTGTGTGAATTAAATTCAGCTCATCCACGATCATTCTGACCGGCAAACGACGATTAGAAGGCACAGATCTCGGATTATGTGCAGATTTTCACCACTTCTTGCAGCTGAAAGCCTCCCGCTGCTAATTCATCTTCAATCGGGCCTCGGTATTCTCAGAATATCTTAAATTACATAAACAACCTGGCCCTTTACAAAACATTGTTTCCATAAGTCTGTGGAAGTTTTGCAAAAGTTTCCGTCGCATTGTGCCTAAATCTGAAATAAAACTTGATAGCGCACCATTGTTCGAAATTGTTGACACTTACTTTCAGAGGGCACTAGACAGATCCGTTTTACGAAAATAATTACTACGGGCCACTTAGTAACTCTAGGGAATTCAAAGTCGCACCGGATATGCATGAGATATTGACTCTCCTGCAAAGAGAAAGCGTGGCCCGATGGAACGCTACGCAACAAGTCTCACTAATTTATTTACACGCCTCGTAAGTCACGGAACCCTTAAAAAAAGTTATTCTGTTTTCAATACTTTCATGGAATCAAAAGCATGACATTTTTGTTATAAATAAGGAATAAAATAAAGGAGATTATTCAGACAACAAAATGTATATTTAATTCCCAAATAGCAAATATTTAATATCTGGAAAATCCTAAAAAAAAAATATTAAGCCTTGGTGTTATATCAATCTTCAGTGGCGGCTCGTGGGTTTTTTAAGTAGGAGGCGTAGAAGAAAATAGTGCCGCTGATTTTTTTATTGCAACCCTATACAGGAAATGAAGCAGGAAAATACTAAAATGTTGCATTGTTACTACTTGCAAGGACATTGGAGGATGGGTTGTTGCTTGTTGCGCAGATAAAGGAATGAATAAGTAGGTACTTACCGTTGCCCGAAGAGTAAACCATTCAATCAAACCACACAAAATACCATTGTATAGTTTACTGACGAAATTTTCGCGTAAAACTAGCTCTATTTTTAAATTCTTTTTAAACTGTTTTTTCTCCGAAATGCATTTGAAAAACAAATCAACATTAAAGAAACATTAATTTGAACTTCACAAAAAAACCATCAACATAATCAGAACCATTTGAAATCCCTTGTTCATACATAGACCACTCCAAAGTGTCTACAAGCAAATAATCCTGATCAGTGGCGGCTCGTGGGTTTTTTAAGTGGGAGAACCTAGAAGAAAATAGTGCTGCTGAAGATTTTTTTTGCTATCCCCTTCCTCCTTTTTACTTGCTATTGAAACGCTATACAGAATGTGAACGAGAAAATTGAGTTAAATGAAAGAAACTGGGCGGAAATAAAATATGGTGTTTTGCTGTGAAAAATTGTTTATTGTGATAAATGCTGGAGGGGCGGTACCCCAACGCCCTCCCTCACGAGCCGCTACTGATCCTGATGCTTTACACCAGGGGTCCTTAAACTTTTTAAGAATATGATCACGTCCGATTAAAGCCACTAATTAGACTGAATTAAAAAAAATATATTCACATAAGAAAATGCATATGCTTAACAATAATAAATATCAAAATATTTTAATTCTTACCCAGAACTAAAAAATTACTAATGAAGACTATGGACTTCGTTGTTACTAGAACTGTTTTATCAAAATCATCAAAATATCAAAAACATATTTATTACTTGAATTATCAATAATGTAATAAAAGATATTTTTAATAATTTTTATTAGATCTGTCGCCATCTGACATATGCATCGTAAAGTTTGGCATTGTCGACTGAATAGGTATGTGCTCAGAACATTTTGTCATATGAACGCTATTGAAAATTTCATATCAGTCAAAAAATGAAATTAACCCGTAAAAATTTTCGTGCGATGATTTCATACGACTTTCGATGTGGATTATCTCAACAACAGTGCATCGATCAACTCACTTCACTTCTTTTGGCTATGAAGCACAATCTAAAACCACTATACAGATACATTAGTGAATTCAATCATGGATGTCATTCGCTCACGAACGAATTTAAATAATGTCGTCCAAAATCAGTTGTTGTGCCAGAAAACATAGATACTGTGCGCGAACTGATAAAACAAGATCGTCATGTGGCATACCGTGAGATTAGAACATTCCTGGGCATTAGTATGAAACATACAAGATTTTACGTGCATTTAGCCGTGAAAAAGATTTGTGAGAGTTGAATTCCGCATAATTTGACAATCGCTCACAAAAAGACTAGTGTCGATTAGTGCAAAGAAACGCTCAAAAAGTACAATTGTTGTGCATCATACAACAACTCAATATTTGCCGTACAGTCCTGATTTCGCACCCAATGATTTCTTTTTGTTCCCGGCCGTGAAGAATAAACTAAGTGGTCAACGATTTTCGAAGCCAGAAGATCCGGTAGACGCGTTCAAGATGCATGTTTTGAAGATACCTAAATTGAACTATTAAAAAACTTGGTTCAAACGTATGCAAAGGTATATCGATCATCGCGGAGAATATTTTGAAAAACAATACAACCATTTTCAATGACAAACATTTGCTTTTATTTATTATTCCGGGTACATAAATAGTAACCGTCGTACATATTATTTAATTACCTTTTTTTGTTTCATTTATTTTTTTAAAACAAAACTTTATATTTTTCAAAACTGATGGTTTAATAAGCTATGTGTGCACAATATATGTACAACGAAAATGAAAATATGTTTTCTTACAAAATCCTTAATACTAATATTTTCTTTCTGTCAACGAAAGCTAAAAGAAACAATCAGATTTTCATTTAAAAGTAATAATGTTTGCTTATTGTTTGATTACTAATATAGTTGCCCAATTTATTTGAGAAAATATGAATAGAATAGAAAAAAAAACAGATAACAGAAATGCATTCAATAAAAATTACATTTAATCAGTATAGTATATGTGCCTTTCGATTCGATGACTGTTCACTATCTCTCTGGCTCGTAGACATGATGTAATCTTTCCAAGAAAGTATGTTTTCCAAGAAAGTATTTACAATATCAGCTGTTTTGCAGTGATCTAAATAAATGGTCAGAGGACGCAATATTTGAAGAGTACGGTGGGTGGACCAAAATATCCTAGTCAAGTTGTAAAAGTTTGTGTCGGATGGCCAAAGACACGTGGGGTTTTGCATTGTGTAGATGGATACTTCTGGTCGATTGCTCGCTTTAATCTAACTAATTGTAAATTTTATTTCTCCAATTTAATGGTTTTGTTTTCATATAACAGCTTATAGTAAATGATTCTCTTCGAGTTTCACCAAAAGGACATCATTATCTTCTTCGGATGCAAACTGGCTTTTACGCTGGTTGAAGGAGCATCCCCACACTTACACATTGTTATGTGGTAAACATTGTCATGTCCAATTCCTTTTTCATCTCCTATAACCATTCGTTTTAAAACTGAATCAATTTCGTTACGCTTCAATAAAGAATCTCTAGCAGAAATTCGGTCTATCAAAAGATAAAATTGTTTTCACGAAACTTTCTGAACCAGTACGGTACATGAAAAGGAATCGTCAGCAGCATCCAATTCCTTGTGTCAAACAACGTTACAACTTTACACGTGTGAAGCAGATTACACTTCGGGTTTGCGATGCAATGCCATCTAGCGCTACAAAAACAGGGCGGACTTTTGCATTAACCCAATATTTAGCTCTCAGAAGATTTGCACTGTCAATCCCAAAACTATGAAGTGAATCAAAGAGTGTTGTCGCTTGCTTGACTGAATTTTTGACTGGTTGATTAAATATCGTCAATGGCTTAAGGACATTCAATAAAAACACCGTAACCGAAACGGGCCGCATAATTTAAGTGCTCTGATTATATAATGAATTAAAATCACAAAAAAAGTTTATCGCAATATTCGATCTCTCCGAGTGGCCGGTAGCCCGGGTCTGACATCTATACTTTCAGAGCGGCGTTCACCTGAGTGACAAGCCCAGATTAGACGGGATATAATTTAATTGAGTTCCGATCTCACGGTCGGAACCGATGAAGCTACTTTCGACGACTTAATCTGAACCATAAAACGCTTTTTTATCGATGCTTTTTATGAAGATCATAATACCGTATAATGTTACATTCATGGAAAAGTTTTAATACTGCATCAATAATGTCGGGAATCCTGTTTAAGTGGGGGGAAAATTTCCCGCGATTACTACGAGGAATTTATGCCATTTAATATATAAATATATATATATATATATATATATATATATATATATATATATATATATATATATATATATATATATATATATATATATATATCTATATATATATATATATATATATATATATATATATATATATATATATATATATATATATATATATATATAGATATATACATATTTATATATATATATATATATATATATATATATATATATATATATATATATATATATATATATATATATAGCTGCTTCAATAGCACCAGAAGAAAAATGTCTCAAACAGACAAAAATCTCCATTGAGACCATTGATTTAATGAAGAAACGGCGGGCAATGAGAAATGCTTGTAGTCCTTTTGGCAGGGTCGAGTACACTGAGCTCTGCAAAAGTATAAAAAAACGTATCAGAGAGGACACGCCCGATTCAACGTGCAGATAGTGCAAAAAACCCTGGAAGAAAACAAAGGAATAAACAAGGCCAAACAGAGTCTGAGAAACAAAAGAACGCATATATATACCTTAAGGCGTGAGGATGGCACAGTATGCAGGGCGTGTACGCAAATTTTAGAGGTTATCAGAAAATTTTATTCCCTGTGATATGAAGATCAGAACAAATCAAAGACAACAATACCCACGGAAGAATAAATGCCAGATATCCGGGTGGAGGGAGTAACAAATGCTATAGAATCACTGGCAAAATTATACTCAAAATGCCTCAAAGAACAAAAAGTGCCTGACTTATGGAAAAATGCAGCTAAAAAGGGTGCACAGGAAGATTTAAAGAACTACCGTCCAATAAACCTCCTATCAGTAATGTACAAAGTTTTCACTAAGATAATTTCTAAAAGAATACTTAAAAAACTGAATGACGCACAACCAAGAGAACAAGCAGGATTCAGAAGTGGATTCAGTACAATGGATCACATCCAGGTTGTACAGCAGGCTATAGAAAGGCACAACGAATACACCATGCCACTGCGCTTGGCTTTTATCGACTACGAAAAAGCATTTGACTCCATCTCAAAGCATGCAATAATGGATGCACTGCTTAGCCAAGGGGTAGATAAAGCATATGTAAACCTATTAGGATCGATATATGATGGAGCTGCAGCCACAATTCACCTTGATAATCTTGAAGTGGGAATTAATGTAGAAGGAGGTGTACGGTAGGGTGACGCAATATCGCCTATTATTTTCTCGGTTGGCCTAGAAGAAGTATTCCGTAAACTGGATTGAGAACAGGATGGTGTAAGGATCAATGGTGCAAACTTAAAACATCTTAGATTTGCAGATGATATCGTTCTCCTTTCACAAGAACCAGAGGAGCTGCAAAGACGCATACAAGAACTGCAAAGGGCTGGCGAACAATTTGACTAATAAATAAACCTGAAAAAGAGTCCGGTTATGTTCAATAACTTCACTTAGGACCGAAGAATTTCAGTTTTAGGAAGGGATTTGGAGATTGTGGTCAGCTTTATATATCTTGGGCAGAGGATTTCAGTGGAGGGGAATACCAGAATACCACCCGGGAGGTGGAACGGCGTGTTAAATGTGGCTGGCAGGCATTTAGCAGGCTCAACATTGTATTTAAGAGCAGACTCCCACGTTGCCTGAAAAGAAAAGTCTTCGATCAGTGCATTCTATCCATTATGGCATACGGAAGTGAAACCTGGGCACTCACGTCGTAATCAGTTCAAAATCTTCGGATGGCACAGAGGGGAAGGGAAAGATGCTTGGCATTACAAGACGAGATAGAAAGTCCTGCGCATGGATCAGGGAACAAACGAATGTCTGTAACATCATTGGAAGAGTAAAGCAGTTGAAATTGAGATGGGCAGGCTACATGGCGAGGTGATGGGTTGAGAGATGAAGCAAGGCAATCCTGGAGTGGATACCGCTTGATCGCAAATGTTCGCGAAGAAGACCAAAAGCAGGATGGATTGATGACATCGTTAAATATATTGGAGCAGAGTGGCAGAGGAAAGTCCAGGACCGTAAAAGTTGGAAACCTGCTGAAAAGGCCTTCATCCTGCAATGGATCGACACGGGCTGATGATGATGATGATGATGATGATGATGATGATGATGATGATGATGATGATGATGATATAGGGTGTCCCGAAACTAAACATCATGGGGGTGCCGGGCGACAGGCCAGATTATACCAGTTCTGGCAAAAATAAGAAAAAAATCCATGTCACTGTGATAATAGGCATATTTTTAAAAATCTCGAAATTCACACCCCAGGCTGTATCTTTAGATGCTGTGTTCACAAATTTCCCAATTTTACAGTGTTACTTTTTATAACGTAATCCTAAATATCCATGCTATTAATCGCAGTCACAAATCAAACAATGAACGTTGTTAATTTAGTAAAAAAAAGTTTCATTGAGTCATGGTTTAAAAAATTGTCAGCTAATTTCGACAATTGATATTTAAAAAAAAATGTATTACACTACCCTGGACAAATTATTTCAGAAGATGATCCATTTAGTCAAGATTTGAAAATGGTGCAACAATTGACACTTTTCTTTCCACAAAAAATATTATTGCTAATTTTTTCAAAGAACTCATACCATAAGAAAAAATCCTTTTGTGTGGTCAAAAATGGGACTTCACCAGAGTAAGTGAGATAGACAGATATAATAGAGTGAGATAGCTAGTGACGCTGTTTGCTACCTCGTGACTACACCCCCAGAATCGATTTTTGCAGAACAATGTTGACTAGAAAACGTGAAGTACCGTAATTTCTAAATAAAATTTTATGGACTTGCGAATCTACGTTTAAAAAAGACGATTATTTAAACTTGCATAACTTGCATAGTGGGTACATGGAAAACCCGCATTTAACGCGTGAAGACCGGTCCCAGTGTCAATTTAAAGTTTTTAAAAGTTTTAAGAATTTTAAACTCACAAATAATTGGACCATTTTAGCTGTCTGAAACTTTCAATGGTGCCAACTACTTACATTTTCTCCAAAAAACGATTTGCAAACTTTGTTAGAAGATATACCACTCAATATCTACCGAGAAATGTGGTTTCAACAAAATGATTACCCAGCGCATTATGCTCGTCCTATACAGGATTATTTCAACAAAGAGTATCTCGAATGATGGATTGGGCACCGTGATTCACTTAAGTGGCCTCCTAGTTCTCCAGACCTAAAACCCTTTGATTTCTTTTATTAAGGCTGCATAAAAAAGTGTATTCAAAACCAATACAAAATATAGCCGAACTGCGTAAAAGTTCGGCAATATTAATTGTTATATTGTTCGGCTAGTTAATTGTTCAAACAGAAGAAAAAATAAATGCAAGAAGATTCCCACGACTGGGGAAAAGATCTTTTCTGAGGCGATGCAGAGCATGTATTCGTGCCGAAGCCAATTTAACCATTTGCTTTAGTTAAAAAAAATATTGTGAAAAATAAAAGTATTACAATAATTCCCTTCATTTTATTTTGATTAAGTTTTATCTTAATAAAATAACAGACCAATTATTAATTTGACTCACACATTGCCTTTGGGTTAATTTTTTTTTTAAATAAGCTTCTTTACCAAAAAAGGCAATAATATGTTTGTGGAAAGATAAATGCCATTTTGAAATCTTTACTAAATGGGCCTAATCTTGCTGAGTCATCTGATCTTGATTGAGATCTTGTCTTGAGATCCTGATCTTGTTGAGTTAATCTGTCTCTCTCTAATTCATTGTCGAGCAGCGTCACTATCTATCTCACTCTATCACATTTGTCTATCTCACAATGGTGAAGTCCATTTTTGACCCACAAAAGTATTTTTAATCATGATATGAGTTTTTTCAAATGTGATCCATTTGCAAAAAAATAAGCAATAATATTTGTTGTGGAAAGAAAAGTGTCAATTGTTATACTAATTTAAAATCTTGACTAAATGGGCCATCTTTTGAAATAACTTGCCCAGGATAGTCTAATATATTTTTTTTAAAGATGAAGTGTCAAAATTGGTTCACATAATTTTTGAATTATTCATTTTTTTACTAAATTAACAACGTTCATTGTTTGATTTGTGGCAGCGATTAATAGCATGGTTATTTAGGATCAGATTAGAAAAAATACACTGAAAAATTGGTAAATTTGTGATCACAATATCTAAAGATATAGATTAAAGATTTTCAAAAGTATGCCTATTATCGCTTAACACGGTGACATAGATTAGTTTTTATTTTTACCTGGCCTTGAACTGGTATAACCTGGCCTTTCGCCCGGCACCCGCTTGACGTTGAGTTTCGAGACACCTACAGCGTGTAGTATACATATTACCATTAATAATTCCGACTTTTTGCTAACTTGGTGGTAGGTTCATATTGCATTTTCGAGAAAAAATTGTATCTTTATTACCAAAAAAATGTTAACAGACTGATTTTCATTTCTTTTAATTTAAATAACAGGATTTTTTTTGTAAATTGTAGAATTTTATAGCTCTTTAGCTGAACAATTAGTGTGGAAAGGCTATTATAAATCTTTGTAGGAAATTGAAAGTTATGCGAGGCTAAAATTGAATGCAAAATAAATGTTTACATTTTTTCAATTTTTCCACGAAACTATCAATTTTAACGGAAAATGTTATTCGACGTTATTTGTAGATCATTCCATTTCTTATAAATTTTTCGAAACTCCGTAAGGATCGTATGTTATTTAAATTAAAATGTAAATGGAATATTTTTTCAACTATTAATGAATTTTGATTTGATAATACGTACTATATTATGGAGTATATAAAATACGATTAAATTAAATCGCAAAATTTCTTAAACTAACACATTATCCTAGGCTAATTAATAGGTTCGCAGACTGACACCTAGAACATTAAAAGAACTATATAATCTACTATCTTTTGAAGCTTCATCCTTCATATAACATATATGAGTTTCAAGTCGATCTGTTAATTCAATCGTACAAAAACAACTGCTTAAAGGTAAAAACTTAAAGGTATCAGTGTTATTTTTTAAAATGGAAAATAATAAAAATCAGGCAGTGATTAAATTATTTGTAAAAAATGGTTTAAAAGCAATGGCAATTCATAGTGAAATGGTAAATGTATTGGGAGAGCTCCTTGAAAAACAATGGTTTGTAAATGGGCAGGTGAGTTTTAACGTGGTCGTACAAGCCTCGATGATGATTATCCTCGTTCTGTAAGTCCAATAAGTGCAACTACTGAACAAATAATTAATTCCGTACATGATATGATTATGGGTGACAGACAATTGACTTTGAGTCAATTGCCAAGGCCATGGACATCTCAACTGAATGGGTCTTTCATATTTTGAAAAAGGATTGGCCTTAAGAAAGCTATGTGCAAGATGGGTGCCGCATTTGCTAAATTCTGATCAAAAACAACTTTGAGTATAACTTTCTATCCAACATTTGGATCTTTTTCGAAAGAATAAAATAGATTCTAAACGTCGTTTTGTGACTATGGATGAGACTTGGGTTTAGCACTATGATCCTGACCAGCGACAACAAACCGCAGAGTGGAGTGAGCCTGGTTGTTCAGCGGCGAAGCAGCCAAAGTGGTCAAAATGGGTCGCAAAGGTTATGGCATCAATTTTTTTGGGATGGAAAAGGCCTTTTGTTAACTGATTATCTTCAAACCGTTAAAACATTAACAGGACACTATTACTCAAACCTTTTGGATCAATTGGATGCAAAAATTCGTGAGAATAGCCCTGGTATATCGGAGAAAAAATTCCTAGGTAGCAGCCGTAGATGAGTATTGAAAAAATGTGTTGAGTTTAAGGGAGAATATACGGAAAAATAAAGTCATTTTTTCAACTATAAACTTGTTTTATCATTTCTGCTCCGCGAACTTTTCAATAAATTAGTAAATAATTCTTGACAATTTATGACATAACAGATTATGCTTAAATGTTATATTTTCTATGTCTAGACTCAGTAAGATAATATATAAGAAGGTATTCTAATCCTGCAAGGGACGATGGTAAATGTGTCAAGCGGTGGGGCCATCTCAAGTGTGTCCGAGGCGTCAATTTAAACTTTTTGAGTCTTTTTTATTTAACCGACTTACAGTTCCATTGTTGCTCACCATTGTTATATTTTTTTTTCAAAAATGGTATTAAAATTATTTTGTTATTAATTTCTGATAATTATTAAGTTGCAAGTTTTTTTTTCACTTTCTAGTGTTAAACAATTAGTAAAATAATTTTAAAAAATACCCATGATGATTTTCGCTGCAGAATTTCTTTCATCAACGAACCGCACGAAGAACAGATTTCGGTCCAACAGATTTCACTCTCTAAGTTCGTGAGGGACCCACGCATCGAATCGACAGACATACCCATTTTTTTAGTTGGCCAAAATGATCGATTTGCCCACAATCAACTTATTTGTTATCTCACGGTCATTATTTCACCGATATCAGGGCTAGAAAAATTACAAGAATCACAAGCTCTACCGGGTCAAAACCTCCGCCCCTGAACTTATCAAACCACTTTCCACCGTGGTCTTCCCAACAGAACACAACTTGTTTTGACAGCGTTGCCCTTTTGAAAATAAAAAAGCATTCAGACAAGTTATCGACAAACATTTTCAATTTGAATCTACCTGACTAACTAAAGTCAAATCAAAGCGAATCTGAACGTAAACATTGCAAAATGCCACAAAAATTAATAACATGTAGATAAACCTTACTAATTCAATACAATTTTTTTACAAGCGTTGAAAGAACAACTAATAAAAAAGCCCTAACTCCGAACTACACAATATATGAGGATTACCTGAGAAGTCAGTAAGACATCGGATAAAAGGCGCTGTTTCAAACAGTTTTTGTGGTACTCTGGAAAATGCATTCACTCTATTTGACTATCATATTTCAGATCACTGATTTCATTAGTTTCGTTTTGACATCAATTTAATTAAGTGCGTACCGAGATTTGAATCAAATAGTACACTATCATATTAAAGAGGTAATGTTAAAAGATAGAGCTAACATAAAAAATGCATATTCATAATAAATATAAGTACTTACATTTTTATTATTTTTTGGTGAGCTATTTGTATCAGCAATATTTCAGATTATTTAAATAAATATATTTGTAATCAGCCGTAAAGTATAAAGTATCTAAAAATTTAGACTAATCTAAAACTAGATTCAAAACCAAAACGATAATAGCTACATGCTTTCATAATATTCCTTTAATTTCCAATCAAATAAATAATCCCATCCTTTGGGAATAACTTTTTCGATTCCAGAGGATGACTTTTGATTAAATAACATAATAAATCCATTTTTGACCTCTTACACATTTTGGATTTTTTCTGCATTAAAAATTCCATTGTTTAGTCTGGCTAAGTAGCGCCCAATTACCTCTCAATTTCAGGCATAGCCTCGACTAAATATCTAACTCGCGCAGAAATCGCTTCCCCTACAAGTCCAACACCAATGAATGGGTACTAGCCAAAGGCCAGTGTGGCTCCTTTCCCCCGTTGTACCCATGTTAGATAAACTTCCCTATCATAGTTGGATGGGCTTCCGTTTAAGTCGCTGTAGCGTGAGCTGAACTTTACTAATTGAGTTAAATCAAGATTAGTTCCACATCTGAGAAACTATCACGCTAGCGATATTTTTAACGCCAATGAACTTGTTTTTTTTTATAAACTTGCTCCTTTAAGGGTGAAAAATGTATCGGGGTTTAATTATCGAAGGAAAAAATAAACGTTTTGTGTACGAAACATGATCGGAACTGAAAGATGCAAACTCTTAATTATTGGCAAATTTAACAAACCCAAGTGTTATAAAAACACAAAAAAATTACCAGTTAATTATACAGCAAACAAGCGAGGGTGGATGACCGCTGATATATTCGAAAGTGAATTAAGATCAGGAGGATTAAGAACAATTGATAAGAGAAAACAGGCACATATTATTGCTTGTTGATAACTGCCCTGCTCATATGCATCTTACGAATCTAAAAAACATTAAATTGGACTTTTTCCCAAGAAATTTAGGTACACTCAGCAAGCAATGGATCGAGGTGTCATTCACGGTTTGAAGGTTTATTATCGACGACAGCTTATGATCAGTAACTTTAAGTGCATTGAAAATAGCACACCATTTGCAATAAATATGCTCGATGCTATTGAAATGGTTTCTAAAACTTGGCAACAGGTTGTCCAAAAAACAATTAAAAATTGTTTCAAACATGCATGGTCCTCCCTTTGTGAATTTGATAAGGATGATGACTTGCTCAGGATACCAAAGATGGTACGACATTTTTTTATTCATTTTAATTAAAAATTTTTAATATTTTTGTTTTTTGATTTCATAGGTGTTCAATGACGAAACAGAAGAAGCTTTGATCGAGTATCTTGTGCGATGCTATAATATCTATTACGGCTTAAGCATAGCCGAATTGAAACAATTAGCCTACTAATTTGCGCGCAAACTGAATATCGAGTATCCAGCATCATGGGATACAGATGAAATGGCTGGAAAATAATGGTACTACGGCTTCATGTTGCGGCACAAAAAACTTTATTTGCTCACGCTCGAACAAACAAGAATCAATCGGATCAAGGCCTTCTGCAAGAAAAATGTCAACCCATTTTTTGATCATTAAGTTTTCTTTTCGAATTGAATCATTTTGATGTACATCCATATGGAATATGGACGAGTCTGGTTTTTCGACAGTTCAACACAACGAATGTTGGAAAAGTCTTCTCGTTAAAAGGCTCCAAAAAAGTCGGTCAAGCTGCTGCCCAAGAACGTGGCACTATGGTAACTATGGCGCTTACCGGAAATACCGCCGGAAATTCTATGCGGCCTTTATTTATTTTCTCGAGAAATAATATTCAAAGCTGTCTCATGGATAACCTCACATTAGGATGCAGCAGAAAGAATTCGTCAAATATATAAAGCATTTTATCAAACACAGCTCGACACTCTCATCGACAGTCAAACCGACACTGCTTCTTCTTGATGATCATACGTCTCACTTATTTATTGAAGCAGTTGACCTAGAATTGGAAAATGGCGTTCCTATGCTTGCTTTTCCACCTCATTGTTCTCACAAAATGTAATCATTGGGTGTTTCAGTTTATAGTCTGTTATGGTTTAAGACTGAATGTAGAGGCTGGCAAAAATTTAATTTTGGAAAGGCATTGGATATTCGACACAGCTCTGAACTCATTTGTAAAACTCCGGATTTAGCCTTAACTCCAAAGAACATCAAGTATGGCTTTTCGAAAACGAGCATCTTTCCATTTAATCAAACGTTTTCTCTGAGTGGGATTTCGTTCCGGCCGAAATAACTAATCAAAATGCAAATGCTACTACGATTTAGAACAACTTGAACGAAGAAAAGCAGCGGCCCATTATTTTAATGGATGTGACTGTACATGAAAGTGAAGAACCATCAACATCAAGTGCAACGCAACAATCATTGTCACGTTTATCAAGCCTTTCCTTAGTTTTGTCTAGAGTTGGACCAGTACCAGCAACCATTGCATATGAAGTGTGTAAATATCACTCTCAGCTACTAGACCTGTCAAAATTGCGACTCTGACGAAGACTAGGATGTATTTGATTTTCTTTATTCTGTTTTTCATGGCCTTTTAAATAAACAAATAGACTATAAATGTTGAAAATCTTTCGTTATATCTGACTTTTTGAACCCATTTGGGCATTTTTATAACTGTCCCAACCTACGGACCAAATTTTTTTTTGCACAAAATTCACGTGTTCAAAAATTGATAAAAACATTTTTATTTTTGAAGCTATGAAATCATTTTCTATTGGCAAAAGTGCAGTCAATAATATTACCTTTCCAATAGTATATAGAACTCCGATAAAAATTTATGTAGTCGAATGCTATCGCCAAAAACCAAAACCTGTCCCAGCCTACGGATGTCTCCCTTTATTATTCCTTCATTATCTCCCTATATTATTTTCTAGTGATGTTGCAACGTCAGTCATTTTTTCAGTATGGAATGTTTTCTTCATGGAAAAAAAACCGCGGCAGCTATCGAAACTGTATTTTAAGAATATATAATTTCAACATCATCCTGATTTTAGTACAAGGAACTAGAAACCTTGCCGGAAAGATGGACGATGATTGTCAATAACGAGGGAGATTATATTAGATTAAAACTGTATTTATCTTTAAATATAATCAAATAGTATAAAAATATCTTTTTAGGCAAACCTAATTTATTAAAACTAACGAAAACATATTGACATTATATAATTTTAAAAAGCAATTAATAATAAAAATTAAGTTAATCAGGTTGTCATTAATTATATAATATTCACTTTTACTCGGGGTTTAGTCTCACTACATGAAAAATCTGAATTGAAGATTGTTGAAAACACATAAAACCAAAAACCTCGGATTTTAACTTTGCGGATGCCGAAACGTCAAAAATGGCAGGACCGAAATCCTGTTGTTGGTTTACCTGAAAGGGCATCCATGCAGCAGCAATGCTGCGCCATGCCTATACAGACATTTAGTGCCAGTCAGCAAATGAAAACGGCACAATGGGTGGTCGTGTAGATTAAATTAATTAAGCATTTTTGTTGGCCGGCTGCCGAATTGATGATGGGGTAAAAAAAATCTAGAGTTGCAGTTGGTGGCGAAGCACGATGGCCACTGTCCATCTATCAGGGAGATTATATCGTAACCCAAGCGTCTCGTAATTATACAGATATAGGGTTAATAAATATGCCTAATCTGCTCCTTTCTCGGCGAATTAAACTTCTTAGACATCGATGATTAAATTATCATTAGAAGCCGATATTTTTTAATTCCATTCAAATATTTCTTAATCAGAGTATGATAAACTTTTCCAAAAATATTTGTTTCAAAGAAATATTATTTCAACCATTCATTTTTTATGAATGATTGAAATAATTAGCATTTTAAAAATAAATAAGGTTAACTTGTATTATCTGTAATTAAATAGAAAAATTTTCAATATCAAGTAATTTACATAAAAAATTGCAAAAATTTCTTCTTCGCAACGGTATATTTGTTTAAAAATACATCAATATTAAAATAATATTAGTATTTTACGAAGGTTGTTCGAAATATTCTTATCCTGACACTGACATTGCGCAAATATTATCAAATAATTATTATACACAGAATGTCGGAAAAATAACGAACCTTTTTAAATTAAAAAAATAGTTATTTTGCTAAAATGGTTTATTTTTATTAAAAATACATCCCTTCCCCATCAATACACCGCTAGGCACATTCAACCAATGCTATCATAGAATCTTGTATATATTTTTTTCGGAATCGCCTCAGTCATGGCTTCTTGGACATGTATAACACAAAGACTTGTTTTTTGCCAAAAATTCATGAGCAGCGATGATCCGTAAGATGGTTTTAAATACAGACTATCCGTTTGTTTAAATCCTTTGTTAAAATTTCGAATTCGCATCGTTGGTGATCATTTCACGCACGTTTTCTACCAACTCATCGCGATTTTTGTTTTTTGACCGACCTGACTTTGGGTCATCTTCCATAGTATCACGACCGTCCTGGTATTGCTTTTTCAACCCGAACGCACGTATACTGGATAAGCAATCAACACCATAAACTTTTTCATCAATTCATATGTTTCCATAAAAGTTTTACTGAGTTTTAACCAAAATTTAATATTACCTCTTGGTTCCATTGTGTTTTTGTGATGATGTGACAAAAGGTACTTTCACTTTAAGCGCTAACGGATATGATAATCCATTGAGAGATTCTAATAATGACGATTACATTTTATAGAAGAGATATACAGCTTTCAGACTATATATTATTTCAATACAAGTAGCTAGTAGTTTTCTTTAAATACTATTGTATTTGTGACATACTATGTATTTGTCCAGTATGCGCGTATTAATTCTTTGTTAGTGAAGATCTAGGCAAACAAACAATTTTTACATTTTCTGAAAAAGAGATAAAATTGAACGTCCAACTCTTAAAAGTGCTTTGTTGTAGGAGATCTAACCCAGACAGATCTACAAAAAAGAGCTAAATTTCACCTTAAATGGTTATTCTCCACTTTTGACGGTAAAAAGTGAACTGCTGAATTTAAACATAGTCGTATATTCTATTAACGTGATTGTTGCCTAAAACAATTACGACCCACAAAATTTCACAATGTCGGATTAAAAAATCGCTGACTGTAGGTGCGCGAGTATGCTAACTATTGATATCTCAATAGATCGTGTCCACAATATTTTGTACTATGCTTAGGATATGAAAAACTTTCCACTCGATGGATGCCACGTTTGTTGACGAAATGAGGCGAAAGCAGTCCACCAAAGACGCTTTCGAATAAATTTCTCAAGGGTATTAAAAAACCATAAGATATATATATATATATATACACACGTCTCCTGTTAATTCAATTTCCAATGACTTTTTCAAGCAACTGTGTTCATATGTCCTCAATTCTCCAAGTAATGTTGGCTTCTAGGCATCAATTGTTGCTGGTTTATTGGCATAGACCAAAGAATTATAATAACTCCAAAGAAAATAATCTAAAGGCGTTAAATCACATTACGTTGGTGGCCATTTAATAGGTCCGATTATTATTAACGATAACGTGCTTTCCAACTTGATGCCTAAATTATGCGACCGGTGTACAATCCGCAACATACGATGCATTTTTCTGGATACAACGATCGTTATTGAGTGATTAGCGGATTATATTTTCACTCCTAAAGCTGCAATTTTGTTAATTAACGTATGGATTTAGTCAAAAACGAGTTTTGCCACTGAGCAAAATTTTGCGGCTAAATTCTGGATCGATTACAATTGATTTTAAACGCATTCACCGAACGTATGACGCAAATGATAGTCTTGCGGCTTGTGGTTTTGGACAAGCTGAGACTTGTAAGGCACCAAACCATGATCTTTTTTCAAAATTTTCAGCGTAGTGGAATAACAAAGCTCAACTTCCTGTGAATGTAGAGGAATTGATAAATTTGTTCTTCATCTACACTGCCAGCAATAGCGGCGATATTTTCTTCGGAGCGCACATTGTATTGTCTTATTTTTGTTTTAATATCCAGCAGCGTAAAATGCGTTTGAATTTTGTTGATAATTCGGTGAATACAACGCAAAATTGGGCGATTCTATGCACCACAAAATTCACGAAGCGCTCTATAAGTTTGGCGCACAGAACACGATATACGGTATATGCATACATACATATATATATATATATATATATATATATATATATATATATATATATATATATATATATATATATATATATATATATATATATATATATATATATTCCTTTGTCACAAATTTACCAACAAGAACGGCATCATCAAAGACTCATTGAACTATGCCAACAGAATAACTTGAAAATCGTGATCATGCCCCCTTGAAGATCATGATCATCATCCTTCAGAAAATCTCCACGAAAACAGAAGACATGGAGATCACCTATACAACAGATTGGAGAATTCCAGCTAGACTACGTTGCGATTTCATACCCACAACAAAGAGATGTCCAAGTCAGCAGGCGCGCGAACACTACATAAATTCGACACGAAAAAGATTAAGGAATCCAACATAACAGAGGAATGGGAAAAGGAAAAGGCAGATACATGGGAACAATTCCACACAAAATTACACAAAAGCACAGGAACTGATCTCATTGAAAATGAACACAAAACACCCTTGATGGGACTCGGAATGCGAAAGTGTATTGCAGCGACGCAAACGAGCATTTCAGGAGTACAACACTAAAAAAATCCCCAGAAAGTCAACAGCTTTTTGACGTGACTAGAAAACAGACCGCAAATATTATCAGGCAAACTAAGAGGAAGTACGTGAAGGAACAACTAGACTCAATAGAGGAAAATTTCCGCAATTACAATACGAGAGACTTTTATAGGACTTTTGCAAGATAAATTCGTGAATACACACCACAAAATCTTAGTTTCAGAAAGCGGAATGGGAGATCAGGACTAACCAATCAGCAGAATTGTCAGGAGCTGGCATACTATTCCTCCGATATCCTCAATTGTCACAAACGCGACACAAGATTCCCCAAAGAAAATTGTATCCATATCCACTTAGAATCACCACCACCAACACAGGGAGAAATCCATAGGAACATACGCAAACTAAAGAATAACATGACATCCGGTGAAAATGGTATCACTGCGGAACTATTGAAAAACCTCGGATCAAATTCACTACAGGAACTTACGCAAATTATCACGAACATCTGGCAAACAGAAAAATTACCAGATGAATGGAAATGTGCTCTTATCCACCGCTGCACAAAAAGGGAGACAGAACAGATGTGAACAACTACAGAGGAGTCTCCTTACTACAAGTCACTTACAAAATCCTCTCAGCATGCCTACTCCAGAGAACATAAGAACTATTAGAACACAAAATTGGCAACTACCAGGCAGGCTTTCCCACTGGTCGCTCATGCACTGAGCAAATAGTTAACTTAAAAACAATACTGAAATATAAAGCTATCAGGAACGTCCCAATCATCTGCACGTCTTCGTGGACTTCAAGAAAGCATACGACTGCATCGATCGAAAATCTCTGTTTAACATCCTAGAAGAACAAGGCCTCAACCCCAAAACACTGCGATTGATCAAACATACACTGACCAATACAACCTCTAAAGTGAAATATATGGGAGACATTTCCGAACCCTTCCTGATTAAAACTGAAGTACGCCAAGGCGATGGGTTATCTCCACTTCTCTTCAGCCTGGTCCTGGACAAAGCCATAAGGGAATGGAAAAGGAACTGAAAAATCAAGGACACTGGAAACCAATACGGTGCAGATGACCTAGCCATACTCACACATAATGAAAAAAGGCCAACCAAATAGATCGATGTCCTCAAGGAGTGTGCAGAGAAAGTCGGCCTACAAATACGGCACAATAAATAGGGTCACTCACTTCAAATACATGGGCGAGATCCTCGAACCCACAGGAGGAGAGAAGATAGCACAGAAGACTCGATTACAGAAGATGAATATATATGTATATATATATATATATATATATATATATATATATATATATATATATATATATATATATATATATATATATATACATATATATATATATATATATATATATATATATATATATATATATATATATATATATATATATATATATATATATATATATATATATATATATTCTCTCTGTAGTCTTTTTAGAATGTAGTCTGTATCCTCCCTCTGTCAGTTTTGAGCCGAGAATTTTCCTCATAATTTTGCGTTCTTCTTTTAGTATATTTTCAATGCCGCTTTTTGTATGAGGTGTAAGTGTCTCGCTTACGTATAGTACCTCTGGTTTGATTTTTTGTTGTAGTCTTATTTTTGCGTGTGTGGATATGCATTTCTTATTTCTTATTGTAGATGTTGTGTATCTTGCCGAATACCCTCTTCATCTTCTGTAATCGAGTCTTCTGTGCTATCTTCTCTCCTCCTGTGGGTTCGAGGATCTCGCCCATGTATTTGAAGTGAGTGACCCTATTTATTTTGCCGTATTTGATGTTGAAATTTTGGACATCTAATTTTGAACAGAAGAATTCGGTTTTTTGAATGGAGATTTGTAGGCCGACTTTCTCTGCACATTCCTTGAGGACTTCGATCTATTTGGTTGGCCTTTTTTCATTATGTGTGAGTATGGCTAGGTCATCTGCGAAGGCTAGGCATGATATTTCTATGTTGTTTTCGAATCGTCTAAGCCGTATTGGTTTCCAGTGTCCTTGATTTTTCAGTTCATTTTTCCATTCCTTTATGGCTTTGTCCAGGACCAGGCTGAAGAGAAGTGGAGATAACCCATCCCCTTGGCGTACTTCAGTTTTAATCAGGAAGGGTTCGGAAATGTCTCCCATATATTTCACTTTAGAGGTTGTATCGGTCAGTGTATGTTTGATCAATCGCAGTGTTTTGGGGTTGAGGCCTTGTTCTTCTAGGATGTTAAACAGAGATTTTCGATCGATGTAGTCGTATGCTTTCTTGAAGTCCACGAAGACGTGCAGATGATTGGGACGTTCCTGATAGCTTTGTATTTCAGTATTGTTTTTAAGTTAACTATTTGCTCAGTGCATGAGCGACCAGTGGGAAAGCCTGCCTGGTAGTTGCCAATTTTGTGTTCTAATAGTTCTTATGTTCTCTGGAGTAGGCATGCTGAGAGGATTTTGTAAGTGACTTGTAGTAAGGAGACTCCTCTGTAGTTGTTCACATCTGTTCTGTCTCCCTTTTTGTGCAGCGGTGGATAAGAGCACATTTCCATTCATCTGGTAATTTTTCTGTTTGCCAGATGTTCGTGATAATTTGCGTAAGTTCCTGTAGTGAATTTGATCCGAGGTTTTTCAATAGTTCCGCGGTGATACCATCTTCACCGGATGTCATGTTATTCTTTAGTTTGCGTATGTTCCTATGGATTTCTTCCTGTGTTGGTGGTGGTGATTCTAAGTAGATATGGATACAATGTTCTTTGGGGAATCTTGTGTCGCGTTTGTGACAATTGAGGATATCAGAGGAATAGTATGCCAGCTCCTGACAATTCTGCTGATTGGTTAGTCCTGATCTCCCATTCCGCTTTCTGAAACAAAGATTTTGTGGTGTGTATTCACGAATTTCTCTTGCAAAAGTCCTATAAAAGTCTCTCGTATTGTAATTGCGGAAATTTTCCTCTATAGAGTCTAGTTGTTCCTTCACGTACTTCCTCTTAGTTTGCCTGATAATATTTGCGGTCTGTTTTCTAGTCACGTCAAAAAGCTGTTGACTTTCTGGGGATTTTTTTAGTGTTGTACTCCTGAAATGCTCGTTTGCGTCGCTGCAATACACTTTCGCATTCCAAGTCCCACCAAGGGTGTTTTGTGTTCTTTTTCAATGAGATCAGTTCCTGTGCTTTTGTGTAATTTTGTGTGGAATTGTTCCCATGTATCTGCCTTTTCCTTTTCCCATTCCTCTGTTGTGTTGGATTCCTTAATCTTTTTCGTGTCGAATTTATGTAGTGTTCGCGCGCCTGCTGACTTGGACATCTCTTTGTTGTGGGTACGAAATCGCAACGTAGTCTATCTGGAATTCTCCAATCTGTTGTATAGGCGATCTCCATGTCTTCTGTTTTCGTGGAGATTTTCTGAAGGATGATGATCATGATCTTCAAGGGGGCATGATCACGATTTTCAAGTTATTCTGTTGGCATAGTTCAATGAGTCTTTGATGATGCCGTTCTTGTTGGTAAATTTGTGACAAGGGAATTTGCCTACGGTTTTTAGATGGATTTTTTCTCTACCGATTTGTGCGTTAAAGCCGACCAGTAAAATTTTGACCTCATTCTTAGGGATCCTTGCCATTACCTTCTCTAGTGTCTAGTGATGCCCAGAATTTCTCTGTAGACTTGAGGTTTTTCACCTGTACCATGTACCTTGATCATGGTGTATTTTTTATTGGCGCACTCTATACGCATTGTCATTAGTCTATTGTTTATGGGGCTGATTTCCTTAATAGAGTTAACAACTCCATTGTGTACCACAAAGACCATGTCCAGAAGCGGAGCACCCCGGGCGACTCGTTTGTCTGTCCTGCTTTTGAATATGCGATAGTTCCCGTAGTCCACCGTGTCCTCATCCGTGATGCGTGTTTCTTATAGGGCAAGCACAAATATATTTTGCCTGTCAAGTTCTGAAGTTAGGTTGTGAAGTTTTCCTGGTTGGATCAGCGTGTTGATGTTGAAGGTGCCAATATAAGTAGGTGTTTTGTATGAAAATTTGCCGGAAAGCTCCGACTTTTTTTGATATCGTGAAAGTCCAGGTTCCCCAGAATCCGAGCACCCGGTTGCCGTCTGTCAACGGGTGGATTGGTTACCGCCTCGGGTATCAATGTTATTACTTGCACGAGTCATGGTCGCTTATAAGCTTTAGGTATTTCCTCCGGGAGTTAAAAACCAGGGATTGTTAGTTCCTGGAGCGTGGTGTACAGCCGCACTCTCTGGGTGAAGAGACGCCGACCATGTTGCCGGTGGTTTCCACTGCAGATGCGACCTGTGTAGTAGAGAAACTAAGCCGCCAGGAGGAGGATGTATGTCGACTCTTCCTAAGATACTCTTTAGTATCTACTCTGCCATCTATTATTGACTCAAGTCCAGCGTGTTGTTGCTGACAATATGTTTGTCACATTTTTTTTTTCGTTTGTCGACGCAGTCAGTATGGGGTAGTCGATAAACAAATCTGCCGATTTAGGATTACAGAAGATAACCGTCAAATGCGCTTTTATGCAGTCTTTGCATCTCTACGCTGTCAAGAAAATAGGCAAACTTGCCCTTGAAGCATTAAAAACGGCATGTCATATTGATTATTTTTATTTTAACAAATATCTTTATTGCTTTATTACAAAAAGCTCATCTGATATATTGTTCGCCTAAAAATTCAAACCAGAAATGAATACTTTGAAAAATGAAAATAAATTCTCCAAAAGCTTTTATTTTCTTTGACATGTCGAGAACTTTTCGATGTCGTATGTTAATTGGAACCTACATTTTTACTTACAGTAAATATCTCGCAAATTAACCTTACAAAATTGAAATTGAAATCAAATATAACAATTTCACATTCATTCGTATGAATTCCGTAATGTGATTTTGATGTAGTCATAGGACGTTTGTTAAGGTTACTCCATCATTATGCTCTCCCGACAATGACATAAAGTTTATATTTTATTAATAGTCCATCCCTCTTCAAATTCGTATGAGCTCCAGAAAACACGTAGTGCAAAAACTCGTGATATTTTAACACTTTTAACAGAGCCTTCAGAATACTATATAGCTTAGTACTTTACGAAAAATACCTCAACATTTTTAACTCAACTTTTAACTAACACTTTTAACTCAACAAAATACATACAATTTTTTTCACCTTTTACTTTGCCTCATTTTTTGCAATTTCCCGCAAAAACATAATAAACAAAAAATATGGCAATTTTTATATTGAAGATATACTATACAGGGAATATATTATCAGTAGGAAGCGGATTTTTTTCCAAGTTCAGGCAAGGTCACTGCTTATCAACCTGTTTAGTCATAGTCGTACACTACTGACCCAATCTATAGAAAAATTAACTAATACTAAATTTCGCTTTATCCTTGTGTTTACTTTGTACTGTTACTTTTTGCCAAACATAAAACATGATAAACGAAATGATGCAATGTACTCACAAAAGTGTACTCAAAAAAAAGGGCGTAGGGGTGCCGCCCCTCCAGCATTTATCACAATAAATAATTTTTCAGAGCAAATCTTTGGTTCACTTCCTATATAGGGCTTCAATAGAACGAAAAGTAAAAAGAAAGAAGGGGAAAGCAAAAAAAAAATCTTCAGCAGCACTATTTTCTTCCTCGCCCTCCCACGTTAAAATCCCACGAGCCGCCACTGATAGATACTTTCATAATTGAAGTGCTGGCGCAAACCATTTATTCACTTATCTTTTATAACAAGTTCGATCTCTAATTATCAGTTTCATTTAATTAAATATACCGGGTGTTCATACTAACATATGGTAAAAAATTAAGTACTTTTAAAACAATTTGCTATATAACTCTATAACTCTAAATCTGCTATAAACAGTTTCAGCCATTTTTTCTGTCTTAATTTTTCCGATATGTTAAATATGAAATTTAGTTTTCCCATTAATATATTAATCAACATATATCTTAAAATATATATCAACAATATATAATTAAAGTTAAATTCTACAATAATTTACTTATCTTTTAATGCAATACATTTCGGACTTTATATGAAAATATTAGTTAATAATAGGATATTGCATCGATTAGATGATGCAATAATCGTTAAATGCAATGCAATGCAATAAAAATTACTCTTCGTCTTTTACATTAAACTAATGAAGAAATTTATCGGTATTAGTAATAAACATATCAATTAATATGCATGCTTTTGTTTACACAGCTATTTAAACTAAATAATCGTAAAAACATCAACAATCACCCACTTTTCCCTCACGATCCTTGCCCCCTAGATTCTCGCCTCAATCTGGAAGTTTAGTAAAGATTAGAAGACTAAAATATTGACCCTTTAACAGTTATCATTCCTTCATATAGAAATGTATACTTCAGACCAGCGACGAACTCAACCTGTCTGATTTGCTTTCTCTCCTTTTGCAGAGCATTGAAATAAAAATAAGGTTTTTTGCAACAAATTGTTTAAAATTTCATAGCGTAGTATATTTGATTTGTTGAGAACTTTGGTGTCCAGCATACCGAATTTTCACTCTCTTGCCATTTGTTAGTTTCCAAAGGTTTATCCAGGGATAAAATCATGATATTATTCCAGCTGGTTCTGGTTCTAGGTTCGAGGAACAAAAAACAGGGAAACAAAAAAAATTGCAGCAACCAATATACATATTTGAGTCGAATTAAAAATATACTTGCTGTATAAAAATCATACCCTTTTTGCTTGTTTTTATGTTACTATATGAGATAGCAAAAAACGTGCCACAATAAACGGTTTAAAAAATTTGTTTTTATCATGTTGTATAGTATAATTCTTATGCTACCACGCTAAGCATATCCTGATGATTCTGGTTTTAAAATGGAACCAATTCGTGCCCCATGTCGTTACAGACCATTAACTGAATTTAAAAGGCAATGAATTAATGATTTGACAAAATAGAAGAAACATGTTTAAATGAAATAATGACTTTTTATGGAGTACACAAAAATTATAGAATTAATTTAATAAAATATATTTTACTTCCTGTTACATTTTATTTATTCTCCAGTATACGAGGTATGTAAACAAAGTAATGAGACTGGTGGTGTAGCTTTTGATCTGGCCATACTGTTTTCTTTCTTTCTAGAGGCGAGGAAGGCCAACATTTGATGCGTTTTGAGCCCTCAGAACTATGTGGTCCAATATTTTTTACGTGAATCGGTGCGTTCTGAAAATAAATGATAACAATTTCTAGCAAGAGTGCGCTATAAAGTTTTGCGACTTGCGACAATGCGACGGGAACTTTGTTCATGTTCTTTCACAACATGTTTTCTGTTATGCTTTTGATCCTGTAAAAGGTTGTTTTCGGAAACATTTTCGTGCCGATTTTCTTCATGCCCGTTTAATTGGTTAAAATCGAATGGTTGTTTGAGTCAAATTCAATTCTTCCCCGATCATTACGTCCATCAACCAACGATCAGAACGCAAGATCCCGGATTCTGCGTACATTTTCATCACAGTTGCGCTGCCTTCCGCTGCAAGGTTGATCTTCAATTGAATTTCAGCTTTCTGAGAATGACTTAAATCACCTGAAAACCTGAGCCCTTGACAAAACAATAGTTCCATAGGCCTGTTGTATTACAACAGTTTCCTTCGCATTGTGCGCTAGTTTGAAACAAAACTTGATAGCCTACTGTTGTCTCTCATTTTCAGAACCCACTAGAACAACCTGGCCCACAAAAAAAAACTCTAAAGACCACCAAGTGATACTAAGGAGTTCAAACTCCTACTAAAGACGCGTCAGACATTGTCTGCACCAAAAGGGGAAGTCAACAATGTCATCATATCGAACGCTACGCCACCAGTCTTATTATTTTATTTACACACCTCGTATGTCAAACCAGCTACACAGATGTCTACAGTATACGGTGAAATCTAACTTTAATACTTGACAATAAAATGAAAAAGAAATAAACAATAAAATACGTAACAACGATATAAGATGTTGTAACGATAAAATATAGTGTAATAAAGTGCAGGAAAAAAAAATAATATAGTTCACTTGAACCATTGATATTAAATTACCATAAATTGTTATTTCATTAAGATATGGATCTAATATTTAGATATGCACATCTGTTTACATAAAAGGGGCTATTCACTTTTTAATTTCCCAATTAGTTTCAAAAAGATTTATCATGCATTTTAAACTTGAACCGCGAGTACTTGAGTTAATCGGGTAAATAGTTCAAAATTTCTTTGCTGTAGTGTTCATATTTGATGGCGCCATTTTTCCTATTATATGCGCAATATATTTCTTTTACGATGTCTATAACTACCTCTTCCACAACTGCACTCCAGTGCTTCTCTTCATATTTAAAAACTCCCCGAATATAAATCAGTTAGATATAGCACAGCTAGCAACAAATTCTGCTCTTATTAAATATAGCTCTCCGAAAAAAAAACCGGTAATATATTGAATTATATTAATTTTACAATTTTAAATTTAAAATAAATGTTTTAATACTAGAAGATATAAAATTTAAAAAAAGGTTGGTAACATATACAAGGTGTGTAAATAAAGTATTGAGACTGGTGGCGTACCTTTAGATCTGACACCATTCTCTTTCCTTTTGGATGGGAATCAGATCATCTAATACATCTTCAGTATGAATTAAAACTTCCTGGAGTCACTGGGTGGTTCGTAGCAATTATTGTTATGAACCAGATTTTTCTGGATCTGTTTTCTGTCTAGCTATGGTGGACAAGGAAGGGTCAGGCGTTTTGGAAACAAAAAAACAAAATTTTATTTTCGCATCAGAACGACATACAGCTATCCCGCCAGGAATTGTAATATGAGGCACCATGTAATTTTAAGCAATCATGGTGTATATCCAATTAACAATATTATTACCATTACTGGTTTGTCTAAAAGAAATTAAACAAGAAACTTTTATTGAGAAAGATACGGAAATGGAACGCCGGTTCAGCGCTTAACATTTTGCTGATGAATGCAACTGTAGTGTTTTAAACGTAGAGAGTTTTTTGCTTTCCTTATTTTATTTACGACCCGGCTAAATTTTTTGTGTAAAAAATGTTTTTATTAAGTGAACTGACCATAACCAAATAATTACTTTTGATTTATTCTGCAACACGTTCAGATTGCAACTCTTATTTTCAATATTTTATATGAAAATATAATTAAAGATTTTTAATAAAACCCTCAAATCTTTTTTTGAACTTATCGATGCATATTATGTTAACCCTGTGAGTTTTATTGCAACCAGTGAAAATGGTGTTTTATGGGAAACATCTTTGAATTATGCTCAGTAATAAGTTGCTGTTTCTAGATCAACTTTAGTTTTGCCACCATTTTCTGCTCTATTTAAATGTTTTCTACCAGAATATCTTACTAAACCAAGAATATAAATATCATAAATATCTAATAATAGGGATCAGTAACAGTTCTGCCTGTCTAAAAAAACAAAACAAATTTCAATATTATCAAAGCCATCTGTTTAAACATACAATTAACTTTAATAACTCAATAATTCATTCATTATTATCATCATTATCATCATCATAATCTGTAGTTCACGTTTACACGTATATGTCAAAGAAACGCTTTTATACACACTTCAAATATTTATATTTTCCGTAATTTTGGGGTACTCTTTTTTACTATATCCTTCAAGATCTCTGTCACGTCCACAAAATGTTCGATTGTCTCATTTCATTAATTTTCATTAAATGAGAAGTCCATTTCAGTTTCTTTACCTGTTTTGTGTTTTAATAATGTTATTCTCAGTTTTTTCCTAATACCTTCCTTTTTTACTCCGTTCTCTTCTTTTATTCTCGTTAATACCCTACACGCCTTAATCCCATAATTCTCATCAACTATTTCATTTCAGTATTTTGATCAAATAGCACATATTTTTGTTGCCTCTTGTTTAAAATCCATAAGTTGGTACCGGCATATACATGGTTTTATATACCGTTATAGCATTTCTAATTTAATTTCTGTTGAGTTCACCACACAAAGCTTGTGGGCCTATTTATTATGTTTCCTATTTAATCTTCTTAGTTCTCTCTTCTGTTTAAAATATTTCCCAAATATTGATATATGTCGACTTATTCAATTTTGTTTCCTTCCAGCACTATATTTGTTATCATTCCTTTGTTTGATATAATCACTACTTTTATATACTCCGGGTTCTAAAACAAATAAAGTTGAACCATTTTAATTCTTCCTGTCAAGTTTTCATATTCTAGATCATTTTCATTTCTTGCAACAAGGATCATGTCATCAGCAAATTCACAAGCTTCCATTTTTACTGCTTGCACTATTCTGTATCTGATTACAGAAACAAAATAGTTTTTTGTTTTTGTCCAGCATTTCTTGATTACTTCATACATAATACTTAAGAACAGAAGGGGACTCGTAAGTTCTTACTTGATTTAAACTATTATAGAAAAGGCCTATACGACATTTACAATCTCTTCATCTAGATATTTGTTCATCAAGCTATTCCATATACCCCCTGTTTTAAACCATATCAAATCCTTTTTTCGTAAAGAGTCTTTCAAATTATTTCTTAAATAAAACACAGAATTTGCGTTGGTTTCAAAAATGTTTTAATTGATAATTCAAGCATAATGTTTGACATTTGAAAACGAACCACAATATCTGCTAAATGACCACGTCTTGCAGCTGCACAGATTCTTTTGTCAAAATTTTAGACGACTTTTTAGCACAGTCGTTGTTCTATCTTACCAATGATTTAGTTCAGGAATCGATTGAGGATTGTCCTTATAGACCTGGCTTTTTATGTAACCCCAAAGAAAATAGTCTCTTTAACATCACTATTTCTTACAATAACTCGTCCAGGAAAATTTTTCTCTCAATAAATCAGTTGTTTCATTAGGAAAGTGAGGTGTAGCGCCATCCTGTTGAAACCACATATCCTCCAGATCAATATTATTCAATTCAGCACACAAAAATCGAGTTATCATCTCACGACATCGAACAACATTGATATATACAGCTTCACCAGCAGCATTCTGAAATAAATACGTCCCAATTACACCTCCCGACCATAATGCACACCATAATGCAAACAGTGACTCGTTTAGAATGTAAAGGTTTCTCATGAATCAATCATGGATTCTCCTCATCCCAAATGTTGTGCAATTTTGTTTAATAACATAACCACCAATTTCAAACTGGGCTACACCTGAAAAGATGATTTTTTGGGAAAAATCATCTGTTTGTTCTTTTATCCAATTGGCAAATACACGACGTTTTAATCCAGTGACTTTAGTTTTCGTGTTATTTGTACCTTATATGCCTTCAGAGCTAAATCGTTTCGTAAAGTCCAAATTGTTGTGAACGTGGACTAATGGAAATTTCTGGGTCTTCAGCAACAGTTTCATGTACCAAATCAATATGCTCTTGGGAACGACCACCACGACTATATATTGGTCTTATTTTATCTCCCACCGAACCAGTTTCTTGAAATTTTTGAACAATTCGATTGATACTGCTTTCAGATGAACGAATGTGCCAACCGTAAATATCACGTAATTTTCTAAAAACATTTTTCACTGAACGCCCATTTTCATAAAATAATTCAATAATTTTTAACTCATATTGTCTTGTGTACGACTCCATTTTTATAAATGTCATACATTATACTTCTGAAATGAGACTAGATCTAGAAATGCTATTCACAACAGCATCTTTATTTTATTCAAGAATTAAAAAAACAGTTCAATTTGAAAGATCTGCTATCTAAAAGTCTAGGTATATAGTTTCATCTTTAACAAGTACATTTTTAATTAATTAGTTGATGTACGTTATGTGAGGGCCTAAAACCACTTTATAGATCTACGAGTTTAGGTTCCACTGTAGTCCTTAATTTATATTTTATTATGCTTTATGGAGAAGAATTCCTTCCATCAATAATTATTTTAATAAGCATTTCGGTATATATAAAACGGATAAAGTCATTTGAAAAAAATAAAATATGTTAAAAAACAGGCTATCTAACAGGATATATAAAAAAAAACAATGCAAAAGAATGCACATAGAGTTTTACAAATGAACTCTAGTTATAAAATAATAAACTCTAAATATACAGTCTACTACTTTCTCCTGCAATAAACTAAGGTCTCATAAGACTATATTGCTTTGTGAAATATCTTTTCTCTATAGAGCAAAGCTACATTATTAACACTCTTTGCAGAAGTATAACTCAGCTCGAAAACTTCACGAATTTAAGATGTCCGTTATTCATTTTTGTTCAGCGTACCTGTCTTTCCAGCTCGCGTGACTTAGTGCATTTCAACTATTTACGACACATACCCAACACACGGCTCAGTTTTCAGCGGCATTATTTAAAACTTCCGAACGTCCCGAAAGGAATCACATTTCATAAACTTGAAAATAAAACTTCTTTAATATGTTAGCGACTAGCTACGAGTTGTGTTCGTTTTTTTGTGAAAAGTCCTTAGTCGATTGTCAGTTGTTTCCATCAAACTTTTAACTTTGTTTGCCTTCTCGATGACTTTGAAGCTGAATAAATAAAGAAGTAACGTCTTTCTGTATTTAACAAGTGTTTGTTTCAGTGCGGAAAACTTGTGGTCCAGCTGAAACTTAAAACTGGAAAGTTCCTATCTAACCAGGCACGCTATATTTCCATTGTCGAGTTCAGTTTCCAGAAACTGCACTGTATCTATAAATTATTTTTGGGATAAAGCATTCAATAACAATCATGGTTATAACTATTTGATGCAACTGTTCCTCGAAATAATTTTAAAAATTACAACTGTTTTGGGACAGAACAGGAAAAGGCAACAAAACCAATTTGAGATATAAATAAACAAAGAAAATGACAAAAAAAAAGAAAAATCATAAGATAAGGTACATGGGAAGTGAAAACTATAACAGAAAAAAAAGATAAAATAACAGAAGAAATAAAATTACAAACATACACTCTCTGGATATAACGGAAATTAAAAAGAAATGGCATGAAAAGATAGGATTGATAATAAAAAAGGAGAAAAAGGAAAACCCAATAAATGAGAAATATATAAATGGAAAATTATTGGTAGTGAAAGCCAAAATAGACGATAAGAATGTGCAGACTGTAACAGGGGCCTATACCCTATATCGACTGACAATGCTAACAAAAAAAGAAATCACAAGAAGTAATTGATATGGTCGGTCATCTCTCAGAAAAACATTCTATTCCCTTGAGGATTGTCCTTATAGACCTGGCTTTTTATGTAACCCCAAAGAAAATAGTCCCTTTAATATCACTATTTCTTACAATAACTCGTACAGGAAAGAAGTCAAACTATTCTCTAGTTTTGAGAGCTGTCGCGCAGAATTTTTTTTCTCGAAAAAATGTTCAGGAGAATACGGTGGATGAGGAAGTACTTCCCAAATAATTTTTTTTATTTTTTCGAGAGTGATTCTGGCTCTATAATGTCTTGCATTATTTCAACACATTTTCGATTAATTAGTCTTGAAGGTTAGTTTTTTGAATCAAAGCTATATTTAGACTATCAAGCTGAACACAATAATATTCAGCACTTACCTTTTCATTAGGATACAGAACTTCATAGCGAATAATTCCTGAAAAATGTCACCATACTGACAGTAATATTTTTCAAGGTGAAAATCTGGTTTCAAATCGGGAAGTGGTTGTCCTGGTATTAAATATTATTTTTTCATATGTAGCTTACTATATAAAATGCGCATTTCGTATCCAGTAATAATTGGTAAAAAAAAAAAAGGATTGTTTGTCTAATCTGGACAAAAACACACTGCAAATGCTTACACGTCGAATTTTGTTTTCAACTGAAGGTTGATATAACCCCCACATTCCTTGTCTTGGCACTTTGTACAAATGAATTTAACACGGTTAAATTATGGAAATTTGAAGCATTGCGGGGAATTCCTGGATGGTTTGTTTGGGATATGCTTCAATGTCAGCCAACAACAGATCCTCATCAAACGCAACAGGTTCTTCCAGATTTAATACTGTCGAAAAGATTGAAATCACGTTCTTTTTTTTAACTAACGCTGATATGTTCTGCTACCCAAGGCGCCAGTATAAATAGCATTTGTGGCATTGTTATATTTTTTCTTTCGAACCTCCAAAACTCATAAAGCATCAAATGTCTAATATGGAACTGATACACGCCTTGCTCATCCTTATTTTTTTTCCAAAATTTCACAATACCACACTAAATATCCAGATATTTAACCAGAATATCCAATCATCCATCCATCATCAGCCTATTGAAGTACACTGGTAGATGCAAACCTCCCTTAACAGTTTCCACTGTCCTGAGCCGCCTGCACCCAATTTGTTTTGATTTTGCATGCATTTTAGATCAGTAGTACATCTGGTGGGGGTACGTCCTCTATTTCTGAAAGCTTTCTATCTTGGTCTTCATTCGAGATTCGTTTTGTCCACCGGTCATTCCCTGCTCTCGCAACATAACTCGCCCAGTTGCACATCAACATCGCTATTCTTTATACAACTAGAAGTTATTTTATTATATTAAGAAAAATTATTGCTAGTAAACGGTAAAAATTATTATAGTAGAAGTATTGAAGAATATTTATCTATATATCTTAGTAGAAGGAAATATTTATATATCTGGCCAATGCGTTACTCAGTCGTGACATTCCTTGGGTATTGATTTAAAATTCACCTAAAAGGATCCATTTGTGGGAATGTGCATTATCGTGGCGCAAACTCCAAGAATTGAATAAACCGGAACAGTTTCACAAATCTGGCTTTTTCGGGCCAACACTACGTTAGTTAAAGAAAACAGTCAACAAGAAGTGTGACAACAATAGTGATTGATTTCGTCTCATTATTTAAGTGTCTTTCCGAAGCTTGTTGGTTGGTTAATATGTCAAATTTATAATCTACTTCTGGTTGCCCGTTTTGATGGATATCACGAATATAAAGTCCGAATTAACTCCACCACGTGTTAACTCCTACAAGCTGTACTGTAATGTATCTAATACCCAAAACATCAACTGAAATGATGAATAACGACAAATAATGATTTTTCATAACCATTTCCTTCAATGTATCGCTGTTTTTATCGGTCAAAGATGTTAAGAGTCAGAATAGAAGTCTTCAATTATTTGTAGATATTCTTTGAATTTTTTCTAAAACTAATTTGATGGTGTTTTCAATAAAACTGACTGACTCGGGGTCTTCAACATTTTCAAACTATTTTGCACAAAATAATTTCGTTGACAAGACAAACTTTTCTTTCATTATTTTTTGGGCAACAGATGACGCCAAAACTGATAATTATTAAGTATATCCGCTTTTTCATTCGTTACAATTCCGGGGAATGATTTGATAGAATGTATATATTAATCTCCTGCATTGATTAATGATAACATTCTCAACAGCACTTCAATCAATCAATTAGATAACCGAAGTGAATCGCTAACGTCCAAAATACCAGGACGAAATTTCCAAACTATCGGGTTGTCCGAAAAGTACGTAATATAATAAGTTTTTATAATCTCAATTTTATGTATTTAAATAAAAATGTAAATGTTCCTTTGTTCAAAATCTTAAATCGCCCGAAAGTTCTTCACCGATTGCACTGCGTATTTTTATAGACCTATTACATAGATGTCACACCTGTGACAGGTAAAAACATGTTTTTTTTTGAAAAGCCGCACCATCTATTGGACGTAAAGGCAACACATGTTATAGTAAATATTTTACGGAAATGAGAGCGCCATCTGTTGAACGTAACACACGCAATATTAAACAATGCTCATGCCGGAACGTGTTCTAGAGTCAGCAAACCAGACAATCTCTATATCTGCACAGACAATAGAACAACAAAAAATATTGTATACCCACAAGCATAGTGAAATTAAACATATTAGAAACGTGTGCTTTCTCTTTTCATTATTTTCCATTTAACCAGACTAAGCCACAGTAACGAGTACCCGGGTACAACTATTAATATAATATTATTATAAGTATATACTATTATACATATAAAATATTTTTTTAACCGAAAATAGTTCATATAGATAAATATGTAAATATTTATATATATTTATAAAAAGCACGAACCGTAAAGTTTACTGAGCCTTAGATTAATAATTGAAAAAGTTGACTGAACGGAATAAGTCCTTTATCCGGGTTTATGACTTTCTTAAATTTTTGAATGCTTTCATATGCATCAAAACCGTATTGATATTTACACTTTTAACCAATCTTATATTACTAATATTTATATTGCGGTCATGTTCGATTACATGTTGGGCAACCCATTTTTTTTTTCTCCTATATAACATGTGTTCTTCATATCTCGTTAATATGGATGTTTTTGTTTACCTAATATACTTTCGATCACACTCTTGACAACTAATTTCATAAATCCCCGACCTCTCATGTTCATCTACTTTATCCTTTAGATTATCTAGGACTTCTCTTAATTTATTATATGACTTGTACACAACCTTAATTTCCACTTTTTTAAAAATGTTGTATAGCCCTCGTGTTAATTGGGCATCAAACGGTAATATCAATTTATTATTGTTCTGATCGTTTTGAAAAATCGAAAATTATTTCAATAATTTTCTAAACATATATTTTCTAATTAATTTATCCACAATGTTCTTATTATAACCGTTGACTTCAGATACCGCCCCAATTAATTTTAATTCTTTATTATAATTCTCTTTGTTTAAAGGAAAACTGATTAATCTATTTACCATAACATTTAAACTAGTCATCTTATAGAAGCTATGATTCGAATTGTTAGGAATGTATTTCGAAGTGGTGGTGTTTTTTTCTAAAAATATTAAAATCTAACCTATTTTTATTATTTCTAACACTAAACATCCCTACTAACTAAAACATCCAGAAATGGTAAACTATCGTTGTTTTTGAGCTCATGCGTGAATAGTATGTTTTGGAATTTACTATATAAGTTCTTAATATAATCATCTAAGTTTTCTTTTTTCAATCGAAAATTACAAAAATGTCATCCGCATATCTTAACCATACCTTCGGAATGTAACTGAATTCATCTTTCCCTTCGGCTTCAAATTTACTCATGAATAATTTGGCTAAGAACGGTAACAGAGGATTGACCATTACCGTTTCTTCTTGTTGTTCGTAGAACCTGTTATTAAACTGGAAACAATTTTGCTTCATACATAATCTCATTAAGGAGATACTCAGAAACAATCTTATTATTAAAACTGTTTAACTCAAGTAACTCCCTCAAATATTTCAAAATATGTGGAATCAGGACACCCGGAAACAACAATGATACGCCAATGGAAACCAAATAGTAAACCACCTTCCTGTAGATGTATGTTTTTGACTTTTTCTATGTATTTTGTTGAGTTTATAACAGAACAGGAAGGTTGTTGATTTGGTATGAATTATAGTATTAATTATTAATGTAAGGCTCAGTAAACTTCAAGGTTCATGATTTTTACACGCTTTATTAGATATGGTTATCATATAAATAAAACATAGCTTAGTTTAAGAATTAGATTAAATCATCTCCTGATGACGCTAACATGGTTTACAAAACGTGCGTCGGGGAGTTTAAAAAAGTGATTTGGTGTTTAGTGGTATATATCTTCGAGATTAATATTATTATTTATAACTCTTTTACCAACATAGTGGTGGGTGCATAATGCCATTTTGCCAAAAATTACTATCTTTATTGCCAAAAAAGTCAAAAGGTTGTTTTTCACCTTTTCCATTTTAAAAGATTTTCCATTTAAATAATTTTAGAGGGAGCAGAAAAATGCCAGTCCAAGGATCAGATGTCCACTGAGTAAGGTAAAGAGGGCAAAATATCTCAATTACTATTCAACAACTTTTGTCGGATTCTGATTGAAACGTGTGATCGTGCATTGTCATAATGAAACATGACGCCTTTCCCGTTTACTAATTGTTCCAATTCACACCGTTCTTGCACTTTTTGAAACAAAAAAACATAATGCGGCAAAATTTGCATCAATTTGACTAATTGAAGGCAAACAAAAGCGAATGTGAAGCTAAACATTGTAAATACCCCAGGAAATAATAATTCATAATTAAACATCACTAACCCAACACAGATATTTGTTTACAAGCATTAAAAGAACAACTATTGGAAAATCCCTACGGACTTTTCGCACAACCCAATAATTTTGTCATAGGGGTTGCCTTGAGACAAATATTTTTATGATATTCCATTTTTGCAACTTTGCAACGGAACCTGGCCCTCCCAGGCATGCAATCGGGTTGCACTATAAGGCAGGAGAAAACAAGGCCGAATCCGAGTGAACCTGTTAGAAAATAAACAGTGCGAATTTCTTTGTTACCGCAATATCAGATTATTATTATCATCTTCAAAAAGGTATTATTTTATATACTATTATTTTTTATTTTGTCGATATAAAGACGAACTTATATCAGCATAAAAAATGAGTGAAATTATTTTAATATAAGATGTTATTACGCATCAATATATGGTTGATGAAAGACTTTTATTGTCAAATTTCTACTTTATTATATTTATATTTATTACAGATGTCATTCTAACGAAGCTACTGTGTTAGCGAAATGCATCAATCTGTAATAAATATAAATATATTAGAGTAGAAACTGAACAATATTTTTTTTTTTTAACATTTATTACATATTTTACTCTACATATTTTTCACCTTAGTAGGGCTTTCTCAAGAGTAACTTGAACTAACAGTAACAGTCAAACCAAGTGTTTCCAAGTATACCGGTAGATTTATTTTTATTGACAAGAATTCTACAATATTAAACCCCAAAGAGACAAATCATTTAAATTTAATAATTACACTTCGAAACTGAGTAACATTGTTTGTAAAAAATTAAATAAACTAGAAAGAGTGTTCGTCAATAATAAGGTCATAACAGATAGTTTAGTTATATAAAATTAACTATACAAATTATGAAGCGGTTTATATTGGTCAAAGTGGTAGAAGTATTGAAAGTAGAATAAAAGAGCACAAAAAAATTCTTAAATAGCACCAAAAGCACGGGAATGTCCACATGTTGAATGTTAAAAATAATAATTTTATAGATATAAACAATGTTAAACTATTATACTCAGAAAAAAAAGTAAAATGTTACACCTACTAGAACGATTAATAAACATATAATAAACATGAATGACCAACTAAATTTCCAAAACATCCCAATAAAAGATAAAATTATTTCAAAGGAAATAAAACAAAATTTTACATTGTTATTTATCAATTATTATATTTTTTGACTTTGTGACTATAACGTTTCGTAAACAATGCTACATTATCAAACTGACTTAATACTAAGGTATGGCAGCTGTTGGGAGTTTTTATAATATTTTAAATAATGGGAAATTTCGGAGATCTGTCTGATCATTTAATAACTGTCTAGACGGATCTTTATTTTATTTGTAAATTTCTATTGCTTCAGCGAGGTTTAGTTTTTTGTATTTTGGAGGTGTATGTAAAATTTTTAAATTTGTTATCTCGGGAAATATATGTCCGGTATCTGGGAACTGAATCCGGTCTGAAAACTTCTGCCTATTTACTCCATATCGCAGCACAGCAAAAAAAAATTAAATAAGTGATACATAACAAAGTAAAAATTTGTTTTATTTAATTTTAAAAAATAAACTATTACAAACTAACAGTAACAAGTCAATCAATTCTATATAAGATTATATTGTAACTGAATAGCCCGGGTTTTTACCAGCCGACTTTCAAGAAAACTAGACTAGATGTTATAAAAAAAATACCTGTATACTTGGACACACTTGGTTTGTTTTTTTCTTCAAACAAACCGGCAATTCTGATTTTAATATATATCTCAGATTTCTGAAAGCAGCCGAGGCAAGTCCGATTGCTCTGGAGATTGCACTAGTCTGATTGTCTCTGCTGATACTAATCTCGTGTTCCAAGTACTTCATATGATGTAGTTTCCTCTACCCTGATGTTATCGATGTAGCCACCGTCTTCCCCAAATACCAGGTTTGCCATAATTTGGGTTTTTGCGAAGTTGATTTTCAGCCCCATTTTCTTGGAAACTTCGTTGAGATTTTTTAACATCACAATATCATCATCCAGACGGTCGGCTATAAAATCTATGTCGTCGGAGAATCTCAAGTGGTTAAGGTTTTCACCGTTAATGTTCACTCCTAAACCGTCCCGTCGTTTATGTTTACACATGTATTCAAGTAAAGTATTGAAAAGTTTTAGTGAAATGGTGTCTCCTTAGCGATCCTCTTGTCCTAAATCAAATGTGTTTGTGTTGTCGTGGACTCGAACATTTGCAGTGTCGTTTTTATAACTGTTTGATGAGTGCAGTGTAGTGATAGTTGATTCTGCAATCTGATGAGCTCGACATCGTGTCCAATAGTGTCTCGTAATCTATAAAGATAATCATTAGAGGTTAATTATTCTCCACTGACTTTTCTATAAGGCTTTTCAATACTTGGAGGTGGTATTAGTACCATAGCCTGTCCTGAAACCAGCTTGTTTTCGCGGCTGGTATGAGTCAAGTTTATTGCATAGTCGATTTATGATGATTCTGGTAAATAACTTGTATATGTGTGGCAGGAAACTGATAGGTCGGTAGTGTCCGAGATTAGTTATGTATCCCCTCTTACGTAGTAATATTATCACTGTATTGTTCCGTTGGGATCGTGTTGTTCACTTTGAAAGACATTAATTAAAGAAAATTCTCAATGATTGTAATAGTTTGTTGCCTCCCATTTTTATTGCTTCTGTGACTATTCCATATCTCCGGGTGATTTGGTGTTCTTCATCTCAGATAATATTCGTTTTACTTGGCCAAGTGTGATTCTGTGATGTCCTTTGATTATTGCTTTAAAACTTTGGTAATTTGGTTATCTAAGGTTCCTTCTGTTTGTCTTTTATATAGCTCCGCATAAATATTTCTACAATTTTCAGAGTTTATTTTCAGTTAGTTTTGGCATTACCATGTTTGTCCACTTGCTTATAAATGTTTTTCTTGCCTTGAGAAAGTTTTTGTCAGAGCAATTTTAGGCTCTTATTCTTCTCGATGGTATTATTTGCGTTCTCGAAGTTAATTTTTTTTATATCCTTTCTCCCAGCTTTCAAAATTTATTTATTTAACGGTCGTATTCGGGGATAGTTTATTCCATATATCTACATTTAATCGTTTCTTTCCTTCAAGCTCCTTGGTGTTTTGGCTTATATTTTCGTCTTTCTTCTTCTTTCTGGAGCAGCAGCATTTTTTCAGCCTCTTTAATACTATTTGTTATAGATGCTTTCAGTTTTTTTATGCTTAAACTTACATTTTCGTGTGTCTTATTTCTTCCAAGTTCTCTTCTACTTCACTTTAATAAAACTTCACGTTTTAAGGTGACACCCAGTTTATGTATCGGTCTTGGCTATGAGTGTCGATTTTTTTCTCTTTATGTTTAGGGCTAGCTTATATCTCACGATTCGGTGATCGCTGCCATTTGTAAACGTATTAAGTACCGAAACGTCATGGACAATTTTTCATATTTGTGATCATAAAGTCAATTTCATTCTTGTGTTTACCAACGGGGTTTATCCACGTCCATTTATTTTGTGTTTTTTTTGTTAAAGAAAGAATTCATCACGAAAAGGTTGTGCAGTTGGAAACAGTTTAACAATCTACCACCTCCCTCATTTCTCTCTCCATAACCATAATAACCGACTAAACTTTCCACGTCATCTTGCTTCTTCCCGACCTTTGTATTAAAATCGCCCATCATTTGAGTGTAATGGTTTGGGCCCTCTTTCAACGCTATATCAAGGTAGCCGTAGCAGGCCTCCACATCCTCTTTGTCGGACTTTGATATTGGGGCGCGAGCTTGGATAATTTTTAAACTGTATCATGTGTTTAGTTTAAATATTAACTAGATGATTCTTGGGCTGATGCTCTTTATCTCTTTTATATTTCTAAGCTGCCTTGTGAACGATAAAACCTACACTGCCCTCCGATTTGCTTTTGTGATCCATGTAGTGAAATAGATATCTAAAAAGAAGAGCAATTTAGTCTTCTCCTCTGCTTCTAACCTCGCTAAGACCTATGAGGTCCCATTTAATTTTTTTCAGTTTTTCCTCCAGTTCCGTCATTCACTCATCCAATAACAAAGTTCTAGCATTGTAGAAAAAACATTGTAGTAGTCGTGTTGATTTATGTTTTGGTTTAGCAAGCGAATTTCTGCTCCTCTCCTACCCAGATTCCATATGGCAACCCTCCTTAAAGGTGTAGAATTTACCCACATGGAGACATGGGTTTTTTTACGCATAATCCTCACTGGTTTTAGGAAGCCGGAGAATGACATGGCTGGCGTGGGCAGAGTTACGTCCCTGAGTACAGCTGTCCTCTATCGGGTTCATAGAAGCGTGTCTACTACCTACCCAGTTCACTAATAGAATTGAAATCCTGTTCCAAAAGCCCCATAAATTCTCTCACGAACTAGCGTAGCTTCATTCCTGACGGGGTAAATACCCCTGGTCTTGAGTTTGGGGAAAGAACATTTTCTTCTATCCTGTCTAAAGCTGAACCTAATATAAAAGACATTACCAAGCTATTTTCTGAATTGTACAGTACGATTCAGGTAGCAGAATGATACAATCCAGACCCTTCTGAGAGAGTTAACTGATCTAAAAAATAACTCTAACCGAATTGATGTCCTTGAGAATCAAATCGAAATAACAATTTAACTATTTTAAAGTCTAACAATGATTCTCATCAGACCTTGATTCCAAGCTCCGAAGAATTGCTAAATGAATTATTCGACCGTGAAAGACGCAAATCAAACTTTATCGTTTTTGGCATAGATGACTCAAACACTCAAGCTATATCTAAGAGCGATAGATCACTTGTGGAAAGCATAATTCTAACCACGTGCGATCTTGTGATTGATTTCAGCAAAATCAAAATACATTGCCTTGGTAAATTTTCAGATGAGAAAAAGCGCCCGCTCAAGGTAATGTGTAATTCTGCCGACGTTGCCACGTTTGTTCTTAAGAACGTTAGAAACCTAGTCAATGATGCCATGTTTCAGGGTATATCAGTTCAGTCTGATAAAGCTAACGCCCAAATTAGGTAAAGCCGAAGTGGTTCGTGATTTAAAGACTGGCGAGAGTAATATTAAAATTGGTTATCGTAATGGCCAACCACTTATTGTACCTCGTGCGCCATCCAAATAGTCAACATGTTATTTAAACTAAATAGAGTGTCTTACACGCGGGACCCAGCATCAATTCATAGCATTACTCTTATTTATCAGAACGTGCGTGGCATAAGAACAAAAACTGCGGATCTCTACCAGTCCCTCCTATCCAACAATTATCACATTATTGCTTTGTCGGAGACCTGGCTGCAACCATATGTTTTTTTGCTGAGCTGTTTAAGTACATGGTCTTCAGAAATGATTGGGATCTGTATGCCCTCGGAGTCGAAAGAAGCGGCGGTGTTCTCCTTGTCGTTTATTCATCTTTACAACCGTCGAAGCTCGACCTGTCTATCTTGGAGGAGTTGTTCGCAAGTGTCGACATTGTCGGTTGTAAAATACTCATAAGTCAGACCATAATCTTTATTTTTTCTATTTATATTCCTCCCAAATCAAATATTCACCAATAGAAACTCATTTTTGATACCTTCCAATCTCTTTATTATATCATGAATCATAAAATTCTATTAGGTGATTTTAATTTACATTATCAAAGCCCTGTTAACTATCAATTACCTAATCAATTTCTGCGATCATTGCACGACTTTCAGGCAATTTTTGATATTCACCAATACAATCACATATTTAATATACAAAAGAATATATTCCATATAGTTATTGCAATGGCGGGAACATTTCTGTGCGTTGACTCAGTATATCTCAGCTTTGGAGAGAATGCTGAAAGCTCGTGCGGTATTTTGGAAAGAATTTCATGTAATGAAATAATTTCAAGAATAATTGTAATGATCTTAGAATTAACTTTTAAACAATTTGTATTAATATTTTTGTACCAGTATGAGGTTAAGTTCAAATTATTTTTGTTATATCTATTTGGGTTTTGATTTAATTGGTAATTGGACAGTAGTCTGTTAGACAATAAAGCACCATTCATTCATCATTCATTCATTCAATATTATGCAATTTATCTATAGAATTATATAAGTTGTTTGAACATGAACATCTATTTCTTCCTTCCTTCCATAGTTAAATTTTATTTATTATCTACAATTTACGTGTTACTATATTTGTATAAAGCTAAATTATTTATAAATGAAAACCCGAAAGATCTCCTTTTATTTGCAACTATCATGAATTAACGAAATGTAGTATTATTCTATATTAGTCTGGCATTTATTAAGGTTATTAAGGTATTATTAAGAGTTTCCATTCATTTACGTCAATGTTTAGTTTATTTTTAGTTAAATGAAATTGTTTTGTAAAGTATGATATTTTAGATTAACGTCCCCTTTATATATTGATATCATTAAGGACGACGTAGCATTTGAAATGTTAGCTCTTTTAATATCATTTTCATAGAAAATATAAAAATTACTTTTTTTCTCTTCGCAAGAAATTTTATGCATAAGCAAAATTATATCAATAAAACAAAACTAAAACATACCGATTCTAATATATTTTAGTTCTGAATATATTATAATTGAGTACAGTAGACTTCTCTTTTATATAATGCAACAACCTCTCTTAAAATGCTCATTATTGCTTTAAAGTTAGCCTTAGAAATCTAACTGAATCTTTAGCATCATCTCTAATCATGATTTATTAGAACCCCTAAGAGGGGTTTGAACTTTATATACAGGGTGTCCCTAATTGTGTGGACCAAATTTTATCAGCGTATTCTACGGCTAAAATAAAGGTACTTTGTATATAAATCTTAGACGAATAATGCGTCCTAAAGGAGCTACGCTCACCCCAAATAGGGAATCGTGAAGATGGATTTTCCCAAATATTTCTGAAACCGTTTACAATAAAATTATGTAATTTGCTCAGTTTTGTAAACTTTGAGCGCCGAAACGAACCGTATATTTCAAATTTTAATTTTTTTTCAGGAGCATCGTGAGCGAAATATTTTATTATAATTACAGATTATGAAAACGCTGTATTTTTACAAAAAACATGTACTTTTAATTCGCCTTGATAGAATGCACTGTTTTCGAGTTCGAGCTTTTAAACTTTTCGTGGGCAACACAATTACGCTAAATGTTTATAGCACAGCCATAATAAGTGTACAATGATTGCAATGTTTCAAACAATAAAACTTTCATATGCCATGTCGAAATGATATTTATTTGTTCCGAAATTCCCTTTTTTGGATATTCTTAATTTGCAAAATGTTGAAATTAAAAAAAAGTATATTACTAAGATAATATAATATTCATTTTATCTACGGATATTGTAATGGAAATACGAACTTCAGAACTTCACTTAAAAGGAAATCAAAAGGGGTCGCGAAATGATATCTTTAGAAAGTAATTTTTGGCTGAATTCAACAACAATGATAAATTAATTATCAGAAGAACTGCCCAACAGCTATACGGTCAAGCTATTCAAGTTTCTAAAAATTAAGTTTTCCAGGTTTTAACAAAGGACCGTAGGAAACCTTTGCATATGAAGTCAATTCAAAACAGGTGATGCTGAAATGCGAATAATTTTTTTTTTACTGGTTTTTAAATACTGTGGAGGAAGATCCAAATTTTTAATGTAAAATAATTTAGACTGACAAAGCTACATTTACCCGCAGTGGTTCGGTAAATTTTAAAAATTTAAGAACCTGGCCTGTAGAACCTGGCCTGTAGCCAGGCCCTGTAGCTTTTCAAGAACAGTTCAGGGTTAATGTGTGGTGCTGTAACATTAACGAGACTCTTTGTGAGCCTCACATTTTTCCACTACGATTAAATGGAGCAGTATTTAATGATTTTTTAAATGTCAATTTTTTCGAATGTCTCGAAGATGTTTCGTTTAATTTAAGGAATGAATGCTGGTATCAAATGGATGGTGCTCCAGCACGTTATGCTGCTGAAAAGCGCATGTGGCTAAATAATAATTTTTCTAAACGATAGATCGGTCAGTTAGGGTCATGATCATAGCCATCCCGTTCATCGCACTTGACTCCTGATTTTGATGATTGATTTTTCATCTGGTGGTATTTAAAGGATTAAGTCAATATAACCCCTGTAAAAACTAAAGAGGAGGTGATCCAAAGAATTTAAAACACGTGTGAAGATTTGCCGGCTAATCCAAATTTTATTCGCAACGCCACACAATCGGTTGGGCGGAAGTCTCAGAAATGTATTGAAGAGAAGAAATTGGACAATAGTTATAATTTGTTACAACTATTAGTTTAATGAAAAATGTGTCTAATAAAAAAAATTATATTTTCAGTTATAACATTTGCTTAATAATTTCTTCTTTTTTTATTTGGATCCGAAGAAGGAATGCAAACTAAATTTGGAGGGATAAATAAATACTGTTAATTTTATTTATAACGTCATCTTATTACTATTTTACATCGCAAGAGGAAAGAAAGCATAAAATCATTGTCATTTTCATCATTTTCCTTCGTATAAAAGTATAGAAACATACTAAGAATTTCAATATTGTTTTCACAACCAAACTTTGTTGCTACCTAGAAAAATGTCTATTCTGATTCGTTTATATCTATTTTCTCTGTTGTTACCCTCAAACGGTTTGAACACTTTTCAATGCACTTTAGTATCATTTTTATACCTTTCCAAACTTCTTTTATATTTCTGTTGCAATATTTAAAGATTTCATAGCACATATCTGAATAATAACCGAGCATTTCAATAACTATCTCTGAAATGGATTTTAAATACCCTCTTCCTCCCCCTTGTTGACTTTAGCCTATATTGTTAACTTGGAGTAAAGTTATTGATCAGCATACATAACGTGTTCAATATAATATTTAACAATGGCAAATTAAGGTTAATCCTAAAAATGTTTACTAATTCATTTAGAATTTCTTAAAAATCTAATGTATCAATAATACTAAGATTTATTTTTAAATCAGAATATAAATTATATAATTTGTAAACAATTAACTGAAAAATCTTTTTTTTTACTTAATCGTTGTCTCTAATACACAATCATAATATTAAGTTGTGCTCCTCTATAAATATGCTTATATCATTTTCTTGAGACTTCACTTAATGTTATAGGAATATTAAGTCGTCCACGGTCTCTTGAGAGAGCAACTCTGGCGTTTGATGCGAGAACACAACACTAGAATACTTCAAGGGAATTAGGAGTATCTCATACTACCGTAATTCGGCATTCTCAAGTCATAGGAATGATATTTTTTTTATATAGTGAATAACTAAGTAAAAAAAATACTTTTGTTTCAGCCGCATTAATACTCTCATATCGCATGCTAGTCAAATCCTTCTTCACATTATCAACCAACATTTAAAAGCTTAATTATCATGGCAGATTCTCCTAGCAGGCCGGATTCGTTCCAGAGAGAGGTACACAGAAACAGATATTCAACATTCAATTATACCTCAGTTTCCTTGATTATCGGAAGACGTTTGACATAATAAAATGGGAGAAATTATGGCAAATTATGCAGGAAAAGGGTTATTAGATCGCCTGGTTGGCTTAATTTGTCATCTGTATAAAAAAGAACAGATCAGTGCTGAAACTAGACAAGGATGCATCCCATCGAATATTCTATTCAATTCATTCCATATTCTATTCAACATATATGGTGAATATATCATGCGTATAGCTCATGAGGATTCGACTGGTGGTGTCTAACTTAATATATGCCGATCATCCTATACTTAGTTAGGGAAGATCTGGAGGTATAGGAACATGACAGAGAACACATAGAAGCACATGGTGAAAACCTTGATCTTTCTAGTATTGCTATATCTCGTTAAAATATAGACCATTAAAAAAAAAGACCTCAAGCATATTGATCAAGTCCGTTGATTGAACTTTGGTGCTGGAAACGGGTCCTTCGCATTCCGTAGATTTCCGTTCCGTTCCGTTCTTCAAGAAATGAATGAACTCACAAGGCTGTCCTAAATTATTCATGAACGAATATTAAGATTCTTCGGTCACATTGAATGCAGGGATAACAGTAAGATAACAATAAGTTGTGGAATACTTGCAAATATCACATTTTGAAAACGTAATAATACCTGTCAAAGTAACACGTCTTAAAAAAGCTGTAACTACATCAGCTGCAATGTTGAAGAGTTTTAACTCTTTCAGAAATAGCAGTACGACATAATAAATTCTTTTTTTATCGATTTTATGACCGCCAAAGCAACAAGAATTGGGGTTTTGAGCCATTTTTTTTCTCATAAATGGAAAGATCGCATGTAAGTCTTATAACAAAACAATTTTTATTTTTTTCGTTATAATTAAAAAGAAATGTAAAGAAATGTAAGAAATGTAAACACAAACGCCAATATCGGGTCGGCTCGGAATAAGTTCTTTCGCATCCTTTCCGAAAAGACGTTAGGGCAAATAAAACAATTTATCGATCTTAGTCACTGTTCCATAGGTTTAACCCAAATCTTTGACTGCATTTATTGGTTGATTGCATTTAGCGATTTGAAAATATACTTGTTTTTAACTGTTATTTAGGCTTTCGGTGCTGTTTTCGACGTAATGCTTATATATTTTTACATAAAGATACGGAGGCCCAACGGTAAGTTCAGAATGAAATATTGAAATTAGATTATGATTCCTTTGGTTTTTACATTCATTTTTATAACTTTTATTTATATTAAAAAGGAATAAAACAATTTTATACTTTGTTATCTCTCACCTTTATTTTTAAATTTGTGTGACTATAGTTTCGTAAAATGATTTTACATTCTCCAACACTACTTTAAAACTTTTGAATTTTAAGTATTCCGGAGAAAAACGGAATTTTAAATATTCCGTTTTAAATGAACTATCACAAAGTAACGGACAAATCAATCAATAATTTATTTATATTATTTAATTCATGTAAAGAAAACAAATTAACGTGCCAAATTTGTAGTAAGGAATATTCCTGCGTGTCCGCAAATAATTTACATGTAGCAACACAACCGAGAGTAGTTGTTACTACTCTCGACAGAGATTTCCGAAATAAAAGAAGGCACCTAACCCATTTTTTTTGTGTGAAAAGCTTTTAGTCACACAAATTTCTGTACTCTTCGACCATCTTCAAATGAGATTATTCCAAATACCTTCCAAATTGGTAGTCGAATTTGGAAGATAAATAAATTAAATTATTAAATTTTACACGTGTTTTGTTTTTTCTTGTCAATCATATAAACCTCGTATTAAAATGAAAGAAAGAAGAAAGATGAAGTGGAAGAAAAACTCTTGAAAAGCTAAACATAATGTCAAAGTAGCATAGATGATTGGGAATGTCTTTAGTACGAATTATAACTAGAATCCTGATATTCGCTTATAGAATATATTTTGCTTATAAATCGAACATAAATGCACGCACTGAAACAATGAAATAGTTTTGTCGTTATTTTGAAACAACAATCTTTGTCGTGACGATATTGCGACGTTGCTAAACCCTTTAGGGCTGATGTTGCGTGAGGTTGGGTATATTCATTAGTTACAATTACAATAAATAGAAAAATATGTATGTGTTATCTTTTTACATAGACTACTTCAAATTGTTCCAATTATCAAATATGGATTACCACACTAGTTATTCAACTAGTGAATATTTACTGTACACAGTAAGTCGGAAAGATGACTGACCTTTTTAAATAAAAATAAAACAATTAGTTCATTTGGCAAAATTATTTCCTTTTATTCAAAATCTGTATACACATCAATTCCGTATCATTACACTGCTCGGCACTTTCAACCAATGCTAGCATATACTTTTTTATGCTGTTTTCCGGAATCTCCTCAATGATCCTCGTCGAAGCTTGTTGGACTTGTGCAACATTGTCATAAAATGTTCCTTTCATGGCCAGTTTGAGTTTTGGGGAAGAGGAGATAGTCAACCGGTCTTTGGGAAGAGTCAAATAAATCAGGTGAATATAGAGGATATTGAAGCACACTAACTTGTTTTTTTTCACAAATTTCTTGGTCCTAATTTAAATCATAACGATCAAATTGAGCACAAGGCCCTCACGTGGGTGCCGCACCTAAAGAAGGTAACCGGGAAAGCAAGAGCCATGGCTCGTCTGCTTTACCCCCTAATGAACGGCAAAAGTAAGCTCTCGCTGAACATCCGAATAACCTTGTATAAAATCATGGTCCGATCCGTCCTCACCTACGGATCTCAGGCCTGGTTCCCGTACCTCCCCCCAACGTCGATTGCAATTCTGCAATCGTTCCAGTCACGCGTTCTTCGCACATTAGTAGGTGCCCCATGGTTTGTAAGGAATGCGCAAATCCATCGGGAAACTGACACACCAGTGATTCAGACATTCCTGTCCAGACTTCTGGACAAATTCCTATCGACGGCGTCCCTTTCGGACAATCCGCTAATCAGAGCCACGGCAGCTTCATTGCCGGCCGTTGCCCCAGTATGACCATCCTCTTCGGTCATCACCTCCATGCCTAAAGGACGGCAGCTAAAACCCTTCGAACAAGCGACATTGTCGTGACGTTCGAAAAAATCAGCGAATACAAGTCAGGGCCTTCGGGTCAACTTAACCTCCAGGACAAGAAGAAGAAGAAATTGAGCACAGACTTTCCGTTTGTTTAATCATTAATCAACATTTCGTGAATTATGTCTTTGATCGTATTTAATTCCTCCGCCATCCATCTCACAGTATAATTCGTATCATAGACGATTATTTCAGGCATTTTTTAACCAACTTATCATGATTTTTGTTGTTTGGCCGGCCTGGCTTCTCCCAAAGCATTACCACCGCCCTGGTATCGCTAATACCATTCAAACACATGTGTACGGGATAAGCAACCCTCACTATAAACTGTTTTCATTAATTCAAATGTTTCTGCAAAAGTTTTACCGAGCTTGAAATAAAATTTAATATTAGCTCTTTGTTCCATCGTGTTTTTGTCCCACAATTTTGAGGTGATAATAGGTACTGTCACTTTAAGCGCTATAACTTGACAATCCGTTGATCGATTCTAATGATGGTGGTCTCGTTTTATAAATGAGATATACAGCTATCAGATTATATATTGTTTCAATAAATAGCCCCAGTAGTTTTGTTTAAATTTAAACGGTTCCGTTATTTTTTCGACATACTTTGTGCATGTTACTTTTGCTATTACCATCAGATTAACGAGTACGGTATATATAGTATATTTTTTTTTGTTTTCAGCATTTTGAGTCTACAATTATTAATATATATTTCGAGGAAAAACATTCTTAACCATGGCATCTTAAAAGAACAGTTTGCGTGAGTAAACAGACTAATAATTTTGTATATCCTGATAAACTTTTTAATTTGCAACCTTTTTCTTTCGTAAAACAATTATCCAATACATTTCCAGCTAGCCCGGTAAACATCTCTCACATTTCAAACTTATATTTCTGCAAACAAAAGTAAATTACACATTGAGAACTTCAATATTGCTTTTGCCACGAAATTTTGTTGCTGCGTAGCTTTAAGAAAATCTCCACGGTGTTTCCCTTTTACTTATTTTACCTGTCGTTTCCCACGTAACGTTCGAACATCCCCCAATATACTTTTGTATGACTTTTATTTCTCTTTGGGGTGCTTTTACATTTTTACCGGAACAAACAAACATTTCATATCTCATTTTTGAATAAAATACGAGCGTTTCAATAACTCTGCAACACTTAGTTAATTTAGGGAACAATATCTAGATACATCGGTATAAAAAATAAAAATAGAATTAATAAACCTTCTATATAGGATTTCTGAATTTAATATAAGTTTTTAGTTCACTTGATTATCAGCAATGTTTCTGTGTATCTATAACACAAATATATTTTGAAGAATAAAAATATATCTAGAACATTAAATGTACAAAGCTCGATTTAAAGAACAAGTTATGTTTCAGCTGTTAAAATTTCCAATCCAGGGTTTTTCCACCTATGAAAACATTTTTCTAAAGAGGTGTATTATCTCCAATAAAAAAAATGTTTTAAGATCATTAGATTAAAATAAAAGTGAAATTTTGTATAAAATTATCTAAACAAAAAAAAAAACAATCAACAAAGTAGTTTATAATTATGAACAATATTTATTATTTTATCAGTACTATACTTTAAATAGTATACTTTAAATATGGTATATTAAACTATTTTTAAAAAATATAAGTATCAAACAGTACAGAAGAAAATAAAATTCACCCAAGAGGAATTGCTTTTTGGGTTCAGTAATACCACAAACACTTTATAACCGCACACTATTATTAACTCTTCTGAGAATTTTAACTACGATGGGCGTGAGCCTCTACCATTTTAACCATGACAACATGCAAAAACACAATTTCTTACTCCATACGGGATATTTGATCTGACTATTTGCCGGTTGTTATTTATAAAAGTAGATAATTTTTTATTATTTGGAAAGTACTGGTTCAATGTCAGGTAGTGTTTTGATATCAATTAAGATATTATTTAAATATACAGGATGATTGATAATAGTAAAGACAATATTCTTGTTATGGCTGATTTAATAACACAGAATTATTATACATGATGTAAGGGATGTAAGTACTTCCGTAAATTTAAACAATGATTCTTTGCAGTTTTTTAACAAAAAGTGTCCTTAAAACGTGTATCCAAAATGAAACCATTTCCGCGAAAAACCGGATTAATTTTGTTAACAATGGCAGCGTCTATTTTCGGGTTGTTTATTACGATCTTTCGGAATTCAAGTTTTGTAGCATTAGCCTCTTAAGGTAATATTTGAAAATAAAATATCATATTTTTATAGTCATTTATTCCATACGTTTCCGCATGTATTTGGTTTGTTTTGTTACAAAAAAAAGGAAAACTTAAACATATTGTCGCTTAATGTCAAAGTTGAAATAATTAGCACTATTTTTTCACAGCATAACAGGTTCTAAACGATTCCCATCACATTAAGAGACATATGATTAATTGTTTTATTAAATGAACTGTTCAAAATATCACCATCCGAATCCTCATAAAAGAAGCTTTGTCACTTTGTAAAATATTGAACAAAACATTTGGATCCCATAGGTTTTAGCCAATAAGCCTTTTACAATATTTTTGCCAGTGTGACACATCACTGGGTAAGAGTTCTATACCCTTTGTACATGATAAGGGTAGAGTAATTGGTCCTTTAGTGTTCTAGGTATAATTCAATTGAAAAATCAAACTTGTCGTGCAACACTTCTATTACTTCTGGTAGAACGTATTTCAACAAGATATAAAACTTGTTCTTCGACTTCAGCACCGTAATATTCTTGAAACACTGGAGCCACACTACCCATATATAATAATAGCTTTCAAGAAAATGAGACAGATAATTTTCAAGCTGAAAGAAGCCTTTCCGTGTATTGTTGCCCGAAAATTCTAGCTCCTTCGCACTTTTGGTAAGGTGTCCCTTAAAAAACATATCCTGATATTCGCTTACAGAATATATTTTGGTTATAAATCGAACTTAAATGTACGCACTGAAAAAATGAAATAATTTTGTCGTAATTTTGAAACAACAATCTTTGTCGTGACGATATTGCGACGTTGCTAAACCCTTTAAGGCTGATGTTGGGTGGGATTGGGTATGTTCATTAGTTTAATTTTAGTTTATTCCTTAAATAATAACAAATTAATATTTGTCAAATATGCTTTTCCACATATTTTTAAAAATATTAATTATTTTCATAGCGTTCCGATTGGTGATCTAATAACTTTGGAATTTCTCTTCTTAAAAACCCTTAGGTTTTTGACCCTTGTAAGGGACTTTTTTCTTTAAAATGACGTTGGTTTCATTTTTGAAAGCACTTTACACCCTGCATAATAATAGATACACTGTAACACAGTGGAAAATATACTTCAAAATTATTTAAAATCCTCTTACATTTGATAAAAAAGCAAAGAATAGCCCAAAATTCACATGTGTGCATATCCTACACATGTTCGACTATGTTTTTTTTCCAATTTTTTGATCAGGTTTTTAAGTTAAATTCTTAGTTATTTTTCAGAAAATTGGCCAAAAGGTTAGGTTAGATTAGGTATGGGTAGGATTGTTTAGGGGTATGGATTGTTTTGGGTTTGAGGGGCTCTATCTGCCCCGGGGAAGTTTTTTTATAATTTAGAGATAGCATTAAGCGTTTTTGATATAACTAGAGGGTAATGACATGTAGAGTATTACCCATTCAAACATTAATCTAAACCTTAAACCTAGAGTTTGTCTCTGTGCTCTAAGTCTAAGCTTATCTGAGTCCTGTGATCTGGTCTGGTGGCAGCAGACGTTTTAACTTACGCACTTCACTGATATTACGCACATATAACTGATTGAATAGTCGATTGGAGTGCACTATACTCTTTCAGAGTACTTGACACCGAAACGATGTATGACCTCTTTGATGGATTCCAGAAGAATATCGTGCTGAATCACCTCGTTGGGGACGTAGTAAAGTGCGTCGACTATAGCACGCAACACTTTGTTTTGGAATCTCTAAAAGATGGCGACATTGGAGCATTTACTGACAGTACCCCACAGCTGAATTTCATAGGTCTATACGGACTTAAGAATGGACTTGTATAGTGATATCTTGTTATCCAAGGATAATTTTGATTTACAACCAATAAGTATATTTGGCTTAATTTAAGATCAAGTTGCTTGCATTTGGAGAACATAGGTTTCCTCCACATCAGGTGACGATCCAAATGCGTGCCGAGATATCTGGCATCCTCTGCTTGCAGCAGTTGTTGATTTTCACTGGTGGCCATGTTTCTCTGCGTACTGTATTGTAATGTTACTTGGTTGATTTTGTTTCGTTGGCCTTAATGCGCCATGTTTTTAACCATTGCTTAATTTAGGCCAAATTGGGCCAAGGACGCTGCCTTGAGGAACACCTGAGTATATTGGATGCAATTTAGTATATTCATTACCTTGTTTAATTTCAATAGTTTTTGCCAGACTTGCAATCCAGTGTGCCATACCTTGTCGAAGCAGATGCACAATATCTTTTAGCATTTAAGTCTTGAACTTGCTGTGAACTTGCTCTATTGTTCCGTATTTGTTACGAAATCCAAACTGATATTCTGGGATAGTTTTTCTTTATTCTGCTGTTAAATGGTTTTAAATTCCTGCAACATTTTACCAGAGATTTGATTAAATCCGGGTACTTTTTTAATGTTGATTTATTTCATTATTGTTTGTTTTACTTAATTAATGGTAAATATGTTATAAGGCAAATCTATTTGAAATGGCACATTTAGAGAGTAGGTTATTTCGTTTTCTTTATATATGGATATTGCAGAAGCCACGGGAAGTGTAAGAGGTTACCTCGTGAAAGAATTGAATTTTGACGTTTCTGAAGCGAATCTCTGATAAACATCGCGAAACTGAACACGACGAATATGAAACTCTTGTCTTCATTGAAAATCAGAGACCGGTTTTGCACAATGCCTGTGTTTTACGCAGATGCTTATGATTTGTGTTGGTGGAAGGGGCGGAGCGTTTACAATACAGAAATCCGAAATGTTTTATAGTCGGAATTATACCCATTTGTAGCTACGTCATCCAGGTGAGAAAAAAACGCATGGCGTAGATATATTTGCTAATCAATAGGTCTGGTCTAGCAACGATTTCAAACGGTTCCAAATCGTCCGGAGTTTGTGCAAATGGCCGAAGCATACGCATAAATTTGCCGGCGCAAACTCCGGACGATTTGAAACCGTTTGAAATTCTTGCTAGAACAAACCAAATATTAGGTTAGAAAATTTACTATCGCGTTCAGAAATTAACAGTCTGTTATGTATTTTTATACGTTCAGAAATTAACATATAATGATTTAGCAGTACACTTACAGGGAAAATTTGCTAATTGTTTTTGATTGACATCATCATCATCATCGGACATCAATTTTTATCAAAAGTTTATTGTTACCGCTGTTTGGAATATACTAAACAAAGATAAACAAAAATTACGTCATTACAAATGTGTATAATTTCAACTATATGATTTCATTGATTTGATTTTTTGCTTTTTTTACTGCACAGGAGAATTTTAAAGCACCACACTTAGCAATAAACATAGGTGGTAATGATGCATATACTGGCGAATATCTATACTTTTATCATATATAATTCAAGCATAAAATATATTTTATAGGGCATGCTGCATTATTTTTTGTTCAATGGAAAAATGTATATTTAAATTAAACAAAGGAAACTTTCCAGCTGATAAAACTGAATTAAAAAAAATAATTCTCAAATATTTTCTTTTGATCAAGTTTAATTAAAAATCCCTAGAAGAGTTTACCACGTAAACAGACTAATAATATTCGACAACCTGGAAAACTTAAAATTTTCAGTGTTTATCTTTTGCTGTCAAAAATAATTCAATAATTTTTTATTGGCCAGCCCGCGTAACATCCTACTCAACTCCATTATTCTTTTTTTCAAACAAAAGTAAACAAACATACAAGGATCTTCAATTTTATTCTTGCCCACGAAATTTTTCTGATGCGCAGCTTTAAGAAAATCTTTAAGGTGTTCTTTTTGTTATTTTTGTTATTTCCCTCATAACGTTAAATATTTCCGAATATAGCTTAGTATTGTCATACTTCATTCTAGAGTGTTTTGACATTTCTACCCTAAAATAATCAACAGTTGACAACTTATTTTCGGATAAAATTCGAACGAGTGAATTATTTGACTTTCGTATAAAAATAGAATATTGAATAAAACAGAAAAAACTTTCGTATAAAAATAGAAATTGTTTTATACAATTGTTTTACAACAATTGTTTTATATTGTCACACTAAATATCTTTATTGTACAATCAAAGCTTCTTATTCGTGGGGGTTACATTCCGTAAATATGCCGCAAATACAAAAACCATGAATACGGAATGGTAATTTCTACGGAATTATACCGAATGTTCCAAGGTTACACAAAAAAAATATATAATAAAAGCAATTTGGTGCCGATCGCAGTGGTCTGGTGGGTTAGTCGCTCGCCTGACAATCCAATGGTCCCGGGTTCGAATCGTGGTGGTGCAGGCATGGATGTTTGGTGTAGGATGTGTAGGATGTGTTTGTCTGCGAATTTGGTGCATTGCATAATTTATAAAATTAATGAGCTGGCGAATTGCCTTAGTAGCAGGGCCATTAACACAGGGAATAAAAAACAATTTAATGAGAGATTTTTTTACGATATTAATAACACAGGTCGGCATAATTTTTATAACATTGATACGAATGCTCTTTTTGCGTTTAATTTCGCGTTAATTGGAAAATAATCATGGAGTCATTGAAATTATTTGTACCTATAGGTATATTGCTTACAAAGTATTGCTATTTTTTGTGTCTATATAATTTTTTATGTATGTGAATTCTTAATATTTTTTTTGTGTCAGTAATGTTTTCGCATAAATTTAACACGTTTACATTAAATAAATATTAGATTATAAGAATATATCGTCTCCTTTTTTTCCCACCTCCAACCCCTGTAACCATAAACGGTACGTGTTACAGTAATTAGCTTCTCATTTTGGATTTAGGACTACAAAATACTTCATATACACCCATTTTCAAGCTCCATCACGCTAGAACCCGCATTAAAGAATACACGATTTTTTTGCTTATTTTTGCCTACAAACGATGCTAATAAATGTAGTAAATGTTCATTTTTTTGTAGTGTCAGTAATTATGCAGGAAAAACAATAGACTTATTCAAGGCAGTAACTATTGATAATAATACGAAAAATAGGAATGAAATTAGAGTTAAATTGTTTGTACTTTATTGTAGTCACAAAGAAAAAATCTCTATTCATGTAAATAAATATTGGATAAAATCGAAAATAACGACCCTAACCCAGAAACTACAAATGATATAAACATTTGTAGTAGTACGCCTATATTTGTAGTGACTGTTAAACTCTTGTTATAACTGCAAACAAACGAATCAACTGATCAAAAAATGATTATGATTAAAAAGGTTAAAGCCTAAGAAATTAAAGCGTTTGTACTTTAAAAGTAAAGTTTTGGGGTTAGAGGCGCATCAGCAACTGAAAAGGCTATTTAGCGACTGGACCTACAGCTTAACGTGGGTTCCGAACCACGGTCATCAGCTACTGAAAACCCCGGTCAGCACCCCCCTCGGGCTATCAACCCTTGGTTTTGTGCTTAACCGAAGGTATCTCGAGAAGCCTACCGACTGGCGAGTGACCAACGTAGAACACCTCTCAGAAGGCATCCGGCCTTACCCAGCCTCGAACTGGCTTGACTGAGGGGCGATTCCTTGTCAGATTTTACACTCTTACCTAGAAACATTCACAAGAATTTTTTGTTTTTAGAAAAACTTTTTTGCCTAGAACGGGAATCGAACCCGCTCCACATTAACTGCCGTATCGTAAGGCTGTCGCCTTAGACACCACAGCTAATGTGGCTCCTCGTTTGTACTTTCATGAACTAGTATACCTACATTGAAATCCTCTGTCCAAGATATATAAAGTGGTCCACAATCTCCAAATCCTTTCCTAAAACTGAAATTCTCCTGTCCTTTTTTTATTCGTTTTTATTCTCCTGCGAATTTATTGAACATAACCTGACTCTTTTTCAGGTTTATTTTTAAGCCAAATGATTCGCTAGCCTTTTGCAGCTCTTGTATGCGTCTTTGCAGCTACTCTGTGTTTTGTGAAAGGGAACGATATCATCTGCAAATATAATGTGGTTTAAATTTAAACCATCGACCTTTACACCATTCTGTTCCCAATCCAGTTTACGGAATATTTCAATGCAAGCCGAGAAAAGAATGGGCGATATTGCGTCTCCCTACCTTACACCTCGTTCTACATTAATTTCCACTTCAAGATCATCAAGGTGAATTGTTACTGTAGCTCCATCATATATCGATCCTAGAAAGTTTTCATATGTTTTGTCTACTCCCTGGCTAAGCAGTGCATCCATTATGGTATGCTTTGAGATAAAGTCAAATGTTTTTGCGTAGTCGACAAAGGCCAAGCACAGTGACATGGTGTATTCGTTGTGCCTTTCTGTCGCCTGCTGTACAACCTGGATATGGTCCATTGTAGTAAATCCACTTCTGAATCCTGCTTGTTCTCTTGGTTGCGCGTCATTCAGTTTTCTGAATATTTGCTTGAAAAAAAAGTCTTCTATCAGTGTGTCCTACCCGTTATCACATACGGAAGTGAAACCTGGACACTCACATCGCAATCAATTCAAAAACTTTGGGTAACACAGAGCGGAATGGAAAGATGTATGCTTGGCATTACAAGAAGAAACAGAAAGCCCTGCGCATGAATCAGGGAACAAACGAAAGTGTGTCACATCATTGGAAGAGTGAAGTAATTGAAATGGAGATGGGCAGGCCATATAGCGAGACGATGGGATGACAGATGGACCAGGGAAATAATGGAGTGGATATCGCTTGATCGCAAACGTCAGCGAAGAAGACCGAAAGCTCGAAGGACTGATGACATAGTCAAGTATATGGGGCCCGAGTGGCAGAGGAAAGCACAAGACCGTGAAAGCATGCTGAAGAGGCCTTCATCCTGCAGTGGATCGACACGGGCTGATGATGATGATGGTGATGATGATGATGATGATGATGATGATGATGATGATGATGATGATGATGATTAATGACATGATGATGACGTGAATAATAATAATAATATATATATATATATATATATATATATATATATATATATATATATATATATATATATATATATATATATATATATATATATATATACATGGACAGATGTATGTCGGTAAATAGGGCTATAAGGTGTCCTAGAGAAAGGAACACTAACTATACATGTATAGCATAAACTATTCATGTTTTATGGCGCCACTATTTTTCCATTCATAATCGTGGATAGCATAGAAAAATAACCGCGAAATTCTATTGATTCTTTAGGGTAGTAATATAATCTTCAAACGTATAATGTTATATTGATTATATCGAATGTGAATATATCGAATGAAGATCCTTCTGTCCATTTTCAAAGTTTATAGAACATATGCTACTGAAACGATACTACTTGTATCACCGAGTTAGGTTACGAGTTAGGTTAGGTGATGTGTCGAGTCAATCGTTTCTTATTGGATATTGTCTGTAGTTTTATGTAGTTATCGAAAAAATTAACCTACAAATCATGGTACTGATTCGATTTTTGGACAACAATTTTCTGAAACTTTATTAACTTCAGAGCTTCCCAGATATGGGAATGATTTCTAGGTTAATTTATTTTGTAACTACATAAACAATTTCCATTAAGAAACGATTGACTTGACACCTTACCCATCATAAACTCGCTGATTCAGCACATGCTCTATAACATTGATAATTAACATTTAACAACATAACTTAGCACATGTTCTATAACATTTGAAGATTGTCAGAAGAATCTACGATCGATATAATCGTTTGTAGTTTATATATCGTTTGTAGTGAGCTTCTGAAACTTTATCAACTTCGGTGCTTCCCAGGCATAATCAGTACCATGGTTTGTAAGTTAATTTTTTCTGTAAGTACATAAAACTACAGACAATTTCCATTAAGAAACGATTGAGTCGACACGTCACCTATAATAAACTCGGTGATACAAGTACTATCGTTTCAGTAACACATGTTCTATAAAATTTGAAAATGGAAAGAACCTTTAACCTTTTTAATCATAATATTTTTTTGTTTAGTTGATTCTTTTGCAGTTATAACAAGATTTTAACAGTCACTACAAATATATGCGTACTACTACAAACATTTATGTCATTTGTAGTTTCTGGATGACGGTAGTTTTTTCCGACAACTTCGCTATTTTCGATTTTATCCAATATTTATTTACATTAGAGAGTATTTTTTTTTCTTGTGACTACAATAAACTATATACATTTAGCACTAATTTCATTCATATTTTTCGTATTATTATCAATATTTACTGTCTTGGACAATTTCTTTAGTTTTTCCTGCATAATTACTGACATTACAAAAAAATGAACTTTACTGCATTTATTAGCATCGTTTGTAAGTAAAAACAAGCAAAAAAATTCGAGTATTCTCTAATGGGGGGTTCCAGCGTGATGGAGTTTCATTTTCATCAACGTTATCTCAAAAAATTTTAAATTTATTGACCTGTGATACTAATATCAGGATTAGGCAGTGGTTTAAAGATTTTTTTTCTTGTTTTGTCGCTTTTAAAAGGTTTTTCAATTCGGATTGAAATTCGGCTGTGGAATTAACAATTCACCTTTTAAAAACAAGACTTCTTTCTGTAGACGGGTCAATTTTTATAAAGAAATCGCAAAGCCCATTTCCCATTCGTAAACCTTCACTCAGTTTTTTCTTCACTTCTTAAATGACATCATCCTTCACTCAGTTGAATGACATACTTTCAGTGGTCGTGGTCGCTTCCTCTTCAATGGGATTGGGATTAAGGATTTCCTCCAATTCTGTTTCAGTCAAATTTTCATCTTGCGATTCAAGCAATTCTTGAATGTTACTGGATTCTATATGTTCGAAACCATCTTGTCCTATGCCATTCCCAACTTGAAGAATGTTTTCAGTTAATGTTTAAATTTGCAAGAATTCTCTATCATAACCGACAGTTAGATCAGGCCACAGTTTTTCCAGCAGGAATCATTATGTATGGCTTCAGCTCTAGCAATAATTTTTTTATGTTAACAATGCATTTTGCTATGTCAAAATACATATCAAGATCACATTCCATGGTGTCAAGTATGATTTTAAGAGTTTGTCTAATGTAATAGAACTTAAAGCTTGGATTATTCCTTGGTCTACAGGTTGGAATTAGGTCGTCGTGTTAGGAGGCAAAAATATCGCCTTTATTCAGTACAAACTCAATAATCTGGGTTAATTAAAACAAGACTCATACGGATTATCGAAAATCCGAATTACCGCGGTTTTTTTTTTCATCTAATAAAAAGGAACGAAATAATAATTTTTAAGGTTTTATTTCTTTTTAAATAGAAACACATGCAAACTAAATACTACTTTCTAATTGTTAAGTATTTATGTGACAAATATAAAAGTTAGATACATATCACATACGTATATATGGATAAAAAATACAAACTACATAATTATTACCTATTAATGTAAAATAACTTGGCAATTATGATTATCTAAAGAAATCGGTAGGTTTGGTTTGTTTAACTTTTCTTTGGCATAAAGAAAAAGTTTGATCTCGTAGTTTCCTCAGGATCAATAGTTCATTTAATCGTACGCTATTTTCTTCTTCCCATTCTAATCCTTGTTGAAATGACTTGTTAACTGTATCGTATTTTACTAACATTGTTGCAACTTCTTCATTTTGCACTTCGCCAACTTCAATTAATTCTTTGCCTTCGATAGGAATTATACTCTCATCAATGTTGAGCCAATTGATATAACCTCACCTTCCGTAGGCTTTTAGGGGCATCCAATATCTTGTACCATCTCATAAATGTTTTGCTTATCCTTTTTCTCTTCTTCAATATGTTTTTTTTTAAATTTCAGTAGTAGGAGTAAAGTAGGAGTAAATCTTCACTATCCCATTCTGTTGTTGCGGTTAATTTATTCCAACACTTCTCTAAGACACTGCGGGAAACATCATTCCATGCATCATGTAGGAGCCATACAGCATTTTTTAAATTAAGTTTTGTCACACATTCAACGATTTTTTCTTCTTCATTTCTCAAAATGTTGGTCAGTAGGCATTTGCTATAGAACAATTTTGTTAGTCGAATCGCGTTTTGAACCATAGATTGGATTAACGCTACGCAGTTCGGAGGTAAAAAATGGTTTTAATTTGTCCGTCATCGCTGATTAAACTTTGTCCTACATCATGACTTGGAGTATTATTCACCAATAATAAAGCTTTTATTAGCAGGTTATTTTCCATTTAAAAGTGTCTAACCAGCTTGACGAATGAATTATGGAACCAATCTTAAAATCGCTAGTCGTTATCCAAGCATTGTTTGTAGCTTTGTATTCAACTGGTGGTTTCTGGTTTAATTGTGTTAAATTGTTCCAATGACAAGAATTGGCATTTTACGAGAACCATCGGCATTATAGCACAATAAAAAAGTTTTATTTTACTACTTTTACGGCCTCTTTTGATTGTACCTTGCTGTTGCCTACAACTACAATTTTTTTCTGGAAACACTATCCAAAATAAACCTGATTCATCTGCATTATAAATCTGGCTGGGTAAAATATCACCTCGTTCTATAAGTCTCAACAATTTTTGTTTGAATGAATCAATTGTATTAGAATCATTCTTTAACTTTTCATCCCAAATCTTCAAGGTTATAAGTCTTAAGCCTTGTTTTTAATTTCCCCATATTCGCATCATCGGAAAATGATTCAATATTAATTTAAAACTGAACTCATGATGAACTAAATGTCATGAATCGTGAATAAATTGACTCAAGCGTTTTATTAACTTGAGTTATAAACTTAAATATATAGCATATTTCCCTTATTCATAGTTTTCTTACATTTTTCTATTTATATGCATTAATTTGCGCTGATTTCAAATAACTTTTTATTAAAAATTGAAGCATACTGTATGATATTTAAACACGAAAGACCACGAAAGACCACACGAAGAACCAGAATAATTATCTGCCAAATGACCACGTCTTGCAGCTCCATAGACGTCCACTCTTTTTTCAACATTTTGGATTACATTTTGCCATAATTGAGGCTCTATCTCTCCAATGGCTCGAATAATTTAATCCTTTAGTTCAGGAATCGATTGTGGATTATACTTCTAGACCTGGCTTTTCACATAACCCTAAAGAAAATAGTCCAACAGTGTCAAAAAACATGATCTTGGTGGCCAATCCAACGCCATCTGTGTTTTATTCAGGAATTAAAAACCCTTAATTTGAAACCCTTAATTTCAAACTCTCTATATATTAGGTTGATTTACTTTTAGGGTAGTATCTAGTATAAAAAAGATTCTTACTAAAAATTCTAACAGTGTACTTGTCATAAAGTAAAAAGGCACTTATACCAGAATAATTATCAAACTACTTTTTAATACAGTAGAAATTTAGACATATAATATGTCTTATTTCTTTTATTTAAAATAAATTTCCATCAAGTATCATCATCAAGTTCATTTAGAAGTAGTACCTATAACCAGCATAATAAAAAGTTGCCCGAATCGAAAATATTTCAAAGGAGAAGAAATATCATTTATTCTCTAATGAATAAAATCTTTCAAAAATGTACCCAACTAAAAAACAATTTAATTATTCATTTGACTTCATCTCTGTAACATTTCCTTAACATCAATTTTTCAGTAATAAATTCTGGAAAAGTTGGCATTAGTAAATATACTAATAATGTTTGATCCCCAAAAAAAAAATGAATTTGTGCAATTTTCTTTCGCAAAGAAAAATAGTCCAATGCATTTCCACGAACCAGCCGGACAAACATCGTTCTCATTTTCATCATTTCCTTTCAAACAAAACTACACAAGTACATGGAAAACTTCAAAATTGTTTTCACCATGAAACTTTGTAGCTGCATAGCTTTAAGGAAATATCTACAGGTTTTCGTTATTACTTTTTTTCTGTCATTTCCTGCGTTGTATTCGACTATTTCAAAACATTCTTAAGTTTAACTCTTATTTTGTTACGGAATGATTGTTTTTTTTAATTAAATAAACAATAACTTGTTTCTTGGTCTAGAATATATTTCAATTTATTTACGTACACTGATTGACTGCCATTTTTCTTTGTCATTTATTTTGAATTTTAAGTAATATATCTTGATTACACGCACACTAAATTTCAACGTTGAAATGTTTCACTAAAAATAATTTAATAATTAGATTGTCGACCAATAATTGTTTAATAATGCAGCAATGTTGTTTAATGAATTAAACACGTAAATAAATTGAAATATATTCTAGACCAAGAATATGGCGTTGTGAATTTGCCTGGTCTAGTCTCATTTCGGAAGTGCAAGGTATGTATAAAAATGGAGGCTTAGACAATACAACAGCGTGTTAAAATTGTTCAATTATTTTACAAAATAGGCGTTCAGTGAAAAATGTTTTTAGGAAATTGATATTTACAGTTTATACAATCATTCATCTAAAAACACTATCAATTGAATTGTAAAAAATCTCAAGAAATTGGTTCGGTGGAAGATAAAAGAAGAGCAATGTATAGCCGTAGTGGTCTTTCACAAGAGCATATTGATTTGGAACCTGAAAGCGTTGCTGATGATCCAGAAATTTCCATTAGTCGACGTTCACAAAAATTTGGACTTAGTGAATCCACAACATGGTGTATTTTACGAAAGGATTTAGCTCTAAAAGCATATATATATATATATATATATATATATATATATATATATATATATGATGGGTATATATATATATATATATATATATATATATATATATATATATATATATATATATATATATATATATATATACCCATCAATTTTCCTACTCCCACCCTCCATTTGGGCTGCTATTTAATATCTGGCCAGCAATGATAAATCCATGTTTTATCTGCTATTATCAAATATCGAAGAAACTCAATATTATCTAATTTAGATAAATCTAGACACTCTTAAAAAATGTTTATTAGAATGTGCTATAGGTCGACTAGTAACAAACATGGTACCCATCGACCGGAATACGTTTTCATGCCCAAAACATCGTGTAAAATAAAGTAGACATTGTCAATCGTTTTTATAATCTCAGAAAGCTACCGTTCATTTACTACGTTTCCCCGATCATTTGATATGACTGTGGATTTTTATGATAATTTTATTAATCGTAACGGTTTTTGTGTGGCTTAATTAATGATTTTCCTCCATCTTTTTCTGCTGCTATCAATATTTTTCCAATTGGTGACGTTCATATAAGTGATAGGTTCCTGATGGGGGCGGTACCGCCATGGAAGCGGTGGAGGGTTCAGAGGGAAATGGTGGGAGTTAAGACAGTCATGGCGGGCTGCCGTGGCGTACCTACCTATTACAAAAATTAATATAATAAAATACTTACTGAATGAAAATACCTACTGATTTTATGAATAAATATTTTACCTGGCTATCTAAAAGGTTTATCTTATTGTTAGGGCGTAAATAAGAATTAAAAAATGTAAATTAGCATTAGGTATACGTATACCTAATTCGCTTTAATTTTGTCGGTGTTAAATCTTTGCAAATTAATAACCAAAGATGTGATTCACGCAATCAAGCATGTTTTAACAAAAATATGAGACCTTGTAATGACTTATTTACAAAGCAAGTGCACCGGCATAGCACACAAGCAATGGCAGCCAAGTTGATGAGTGCGCGAAATCAAATACACAAAAGGTATAGCTCTAGCAATGTCTTATTATTTTTGTGTTCTTCGCCAATAATCCATACTCGTGAGTAATAAGTGATTAGTGAGTGATAAGTTATTATAGCCATTATTTGTTTAACTATCTATAAATCTGTTAAAAAGTTCATTAATTAAAAACGTGGCAAATTTTGTATTTCAAAATGTTTGAATTTAGGTAGAAATGCCAGCAGTGCAGTACTGAATATTTAAAATATGAGTTTACGTACACTCTTACCAACGAAAGATTGTTTAATTTGCCAAAAAGTTATTTCAAATGAAGTCATGAAAAACTTTTATCCTACTTTCAAGGAGTGGAAAATAAATATTTTAAACAGCCAACTATATTGTAACTTTTTGCGTCGTCTTCTAAACAAGATTTTGATGTACTACGAGCTTCATATAATATTTCATTATTAATCGAAAAAGTGTGAAAACCACACACAACTGGCGAGGATTAAATCCTGCCGGCAATCAAAGATCAGCTCGATTGCATTCAATTCGAAGAATCAACTCTATCAAATAACGAGGCACTTTACTATTATCATACGTTCGATTCATAAGAGAAGAAGAAATTTGTCAAAAGTTATTATTTGCTAAAAATTTGGAAGCCAATAGAAAGGTAGAATCGATATTTAAAACCATGAACAAGTTTTTCAAGAGAACGAAATTCCTATTTGTAATATTTTGTCAGATGCTACTCATGCTCTAGCAATGATGGAGCATCATAAGGGTTCCATACCGCATTTGAAACAAGCAGTACCAAATGTACTCGCTGCACATTATGTTATTCATCGTCAGCATTTGGTTGCAAAAATTGAATAAACGCAATTCATTAAACGACAGATTATTTGGACAACTTTACAGTGCAAATGATGAAGATTACAATCGATTGCTGCTGCCACAGTCGTTCGTTCGCTCTCAATAGGTACTTGGCCGATTGTTTTTTTCAATCTATTTGACTCAGTACTGGACTTGAAAACCTTGAAAAAAGAGAGGAAAAACTGGGCGTAAACTTGATTATATCCAAAAATTACACCGCTAATTTGACGGACTTATTTGATGAAGTCAATTTAATAATTGCAAGGTGATGAGTTTAATGTATTTCAACTCATCAAACAAAAAACGTCATAGCTGCTTTTGTGGAAAAATTTTTTGTCTAGAAATGAAATCTAGGAGAAGATTTTCTTACTTACTGCCAACACTTACACGTTCATCATGCTGATTTTATGGAAGTGATTCCAAGATATTTTAAATATGAATGTACAGAGGTTGGTCTAAGATCCTTCCGCAGATGCAAATACAGCAGAATCCGCAAATTTAGAAGAGAAACTCGTAGAACTCACAACTAACGAAGTGACTAAAAGTAAAATTCAGAAATGACTAGTATGAGTATTGGCTTCACAAATCAGTACCAGCCCTCTACCCGGAAATTGTGGGCAATAGTCCAGAAATATTGAATTGCATTTCCTTCATGGTATTTGGCTGAGCGTGGATACAGTGCCGTAGCTAATTTACTGTCTAAGAAAAGGAACAGACTGCACATCATTGAACGTGGCGATTTGCGGCTGATGTTAACGATATTGGAACCCGATATTAACAAATTGTTAAGCCTCCACCAGCCTCAACCATCTCATTATTTTTTTTATTTCTTATTGATATGTGTTTATTTTTAAATATTTAATAAAAAAATCTTTACTACATTTAATGGTACTTTTAATTAATATATACTTTGTAATTCTTAATAGATAGATAAACAAATAAAATATATATAGTTAATGTGCAAAAATATTTTAATACTTAGTATTGTGATGAATTGTAATAATTCACTTAACGACTGTATATACGCTTTATTGGAAGAACCTTTTTTAGAAAAATAACAGAAGCAGCTATCCTTAATTATATCTATCAATGTTACTTTTTCTCATATTATTTTACATTACCATGGTTCTCACCTAAACTATATACAGAGCCTATTATTTAAGTTACATGATGGCAGAAAAGGTTGAGAACCTTTAATATAAATACTGTTCAAAATAATTGCGTTTTAAATATGATTTAAGTGTCACAAATGCTAAACAGGAAAAAAGTAGGTAGGTAGTAGGTTTGAAATATCTTCTTTTCACATCCCTATGCTACATGACCTTTTTACTGTTCACGAGTATAAAAAATACTCAATTTTTTATTCGTGTTTTGGAAAAAATCAAATAGTTTTTGCATTCGGAAAAAAATATATAACTATTTACCTTTCCCATAGTGAAAATACAGTCCAGAAAAATTAAAATTAGCATACAAAAATATCTAAGCGCACTGAAAAGTTGATTGATATTTTTTTTTCGCTAACTCCTGGCTTCATGAAAATTTTTTTATGCAATTTATTTCATAAAAAAAATTATTTTCATAAAAATCCAAATAAGTATCAACTTCTTTTTAAAAATACTGCAGTCTATATTACCTTTAAAATAGGACTTAAAAAATGTCATTTTCCTCTTAATCATTTTCTTTGATGAACTTTGATTTATAATCCCTGGAAAAAATTACTGTAGCTAAACGCAAATAAATATTATTAGTAATCAGAAAAAGTTCAGTTAAAAATCCAGTCAATGATTTAGCAATTTATTATGCAAATTGATTTTTTGCCTATTTTCAAATTATAAAAAGATCGATTCGAGATTACATTATGAACGTAATATATCTACTATATTATAGAGCCAGATTGTAAATTGATTTGCTTATGATTTGCTTTCATACTAAACTGGTTTAAACAAATTTTACTGAAATTTGGCGCCATTTCCGATATGCGATTCGCTTTAATCGTTTCTTAGGAAAAGTATATTTATTTCAGAACGACTTTAAATAATTACTTTTTACATACAATTTATATAATGCCCTTTATACATTATTCATAGCGATATTATAATTATTATTTACTCTATTGGAATGTGTGTGACACCGCAAATCGTTTTCTCTTTTAAAAAACATATTTTACCAAATGAGGAAACCAAATTAAAAATATATAATATTTTTAGCATACTATTTGATTAATATTAATCAATACTCCTTGGAATATCTTGTTTTAACAGACTAATTTTCAACTTGTTATTCGTCCAGCAAAATATCTGAATAATTCAAGGTTCAAATTATTTTCATGAATTTATAAGCAAAATATAAGCAGAGTTTAAGTTCAAATCTACTCCTATTTAATTCCTATTTTTCCGGAAAAAGTTATAGCGAAATTGGTCAACTTAATAATTTCTACATTGCAGTACATTGTAAAAAAAAATTAATGACCGGAGCAACTGAAAGCAAACCCCGATCTAGCCATCCTCGAGTCCGCACTGTAAGGTAGCGACGGAAAATTGAACAACTTGCTGATAATGACTTTGAAACATGGCGGAGAAAAAGGTTCCATCTCAGATAATAAGGAATGTTCAATGACAAATGAATGCATGACAAAGGTGTTCGAGGTAGACTACCTGTAAAGAAACCCTCCCTCAATTAAATTAATAGATGAAAAAGACTAGTGTTTGCACAAAAATCTAGATCCAAACCTTTAGATTTTTGAAAGCAAATATGTAATTTCAAGACGAGAGCAAATTTGAACATTGTGACAAGCAAACAATCTTAGGCTTAATAAAGAGAACAACACATTCAGGATTGATGGACATTAATCCGACCAATATCCCCTAATAAACGGAGTTTCTCGAGGCTCGGTACTAAGTTCCACTCTTTTTAATATATCTCTCAACAATATCCAAAGATTTCTAAGGCCTACGATCTTTCACAGACTATACTCTGATTATATCCTGATATATTACTCTTCCCCTAATCCCAGTGTCTTTATTCAATCAAACATAAACTTTCTGAGAAAATGGTCCAACTCGAGAGGCCGCTTTCTACCTTCTGATAAATCCTCAGTTGTTCATTTCTGCAGAGGACGTAATTACTTCCGCTTACGAATGTAAGTAAAAAATTACTCTACTAAACAAGATCATCCTTACAGTTTTAACACAGAAGTTCTTGGGTCTCAATGTCTCACTTTCTCACATACAGACCCTCTTGGAAGGACCAAATCCATTTTTTGAAGGTCAAATGCGCTCAGGACCTGGGAATATTAAAGATGCTCCCAAACAATATTTGGGGTTCAGACCACCACTCTCTCTTTTTCACGAATTTCTTTAAAAACCAGAAGTCCCTCCTCTCTGCGAATTTTGTTCAATTAAATGTGTTATGTTCAATTAAAATTCAATTAATTATCCATTTGATTGATAAAATATGCGAAAACATTATTCTCGTTAAAATTGAACAAAGAAAGCAACCAGTAGACATACACATATTAATAATAGTTGACCTTTCCAGAAAACGTTAATAAATTTTCAAGTTTTTTTCTTTGCACAGAACAATAATACAACTAATCTTTCGATTGCCATCATTTTCTTTAAATAAAATACACAAGCACATTAAGAAGTTCAATATTGTTCTCGCCACAATACTTTGTTACTGTCCGGCTTTAAGAACTTTATTGCGTTTCATTTATAACTATATATAGTCGTTATAGCACTCGAAAATTTCCCAATATAGTTTAGTGCGACTTATTTGTTTCGAAAACTTTCTTTTACGTTTCTACTCTAATAAACAAATGCTTCATAACTCATTTTTGAATAAGGTTTGCACATTTAAGTTATATGATTCTTGAACTGAAATACAAATGGTTTTTAATAATGATTATCGTGACTTAACAGTTTTTGATTAAATGGTAGAAATGTTATTTTTGAAATTACCAAAATGCAAAAATGTTAATTACAAAACGTAATTATTGCAATCTGTTTAATACCCTGTATATAAAATTCAAAAGTTCAGGTATGAAGTTTTTATAGTTTTCATCTTTCTTGTTGTCCAGCAATCCTTTCACTATAATTATAACACACACAAAATATTTCTTACAGATACTTGAAACCATTACCTTCTTTGTCCATGGCTATGATAAAGATTTTCATTAGTCCAAGTTTAATATGGAGACGCAAAAGAAGCATCTTTTTTGGGTTAACAAAGGGGGCATATTTTATGTATGAAGTTCCAGGTTCAAAAGAAGTTCCACTAGGCCAATATTTCTTACTGTAATGTTCTTTAGTTGCTCTACTCTCCTACTGTCATAGAATACTCCTTATACGGTCTTGTCGCAATTCCTATATCGTCCAGTCCAAAGTCAAGTACAAATAATTTCAATGAACCCATGATATAAAGAAGAACTAGGCCATTTCTGCGAAAGTGTATTTTAATAACTACCTAAATGAAACGCAAAAAGAGCATTCTCATCAATGTTACAAATATCATGTCGATCTGTGTAACTAAATACATTACAACTATAATAATGAAAGGTACATGTGGTAACCAATTAAATAAAAAGTATATGAATATTTAAAAAAAAATGCAAAATGTGCAAATAAAGTAATGAGACTGGAGAGAAGGCAGACTAACATCTGATACGTCTTCAGTGTGAGTTTTGACTCCCTAAAGTCACTTGATGATACGTAATAATTCTTTTCGTGAAGCGATTTTTTCTAGTGCATTCTAAAAATAACTAAAAACCATTTTGAGCAATAATGTGTTATTACAGTTTATTTCAGATTTGAGCAAAGTGCTACAAAAACTTTTTTCAAAACTTCAACAGGCCTGTAAAAAAAATGTTTTGTCAAGAGTCCCGAGAGTCTTGTGCGCTTTGATCAGCGGTTGATGGTTAGAATGATCGGGAAAAAGCTAAATTTGATACACACAACCGTTCATCAGATTTTGACCAATAAATTGCTGATGAATAAAATCTGCTCGAAAATGGTTCGGAAAAAACCTTTCGCAGGATCAAAAGTACAACAGGACACAGGATACACAACAACATTTCTCACAGGAGAAATCATGTTTTGGGTTTTTTGGGTGGATTAAAAAAGAACCCTAATTTTTTGAAACGAGTCATTACTTCTGACGAGTATTTTCGAATACGACCCGAAAACAAAACACCACAATCCAACCTCACCACGGGTAAAAAAAAAGCCAGAAGCAAATCAAAGATCAAAAACATGTTGATTTGATAGCCATTAGATTGTCCATAAGGAATTTGTGCCTCAAGCCTAAACGGTAAACCAACATTTTTATCGAAAATGTCTTGACGGACTTCCAAAATTGGTCATTCGTGTGAAACGCATAGGATGAAATTAACGGGGATTTCAATTAACGAGTTTTTGATAAGTAAATACAACACTGTGGCTCCGCAGGCTTCTCATTCACCAGACTCAGTCCTTGTGACTTTTTCCCAATATTGAAAATTCAGCTCAAATGAGACTATTTTCGCCATAACCGACTAGAAAAATCCGATTCACGCATGAAAAGAATTATCATGGACCACCAACTTTAGGGAGTTCAAGCTCCTGTTGAAGAGGTATCAGAGGTTGGCCTTCCTCCCCTCTAAAAGGGAACGCTACGACGTCAGTCTATGCTGCTTTTTAAACACCTCGTACGTAGCTGCTTAAAAAATAGATCATAAAAATTATCCATTTTGAGACAAAGAAACCCAAACTGCTTACTCTTTAAGAGAAAATTGATATAAAAATTAATTGATATAAAAATTGATCACATTTGATTAATAATGCTAAAATTTATGTTCGTAAACATATCAATAACCGTTCTTAACAAACATTTAAATGCTGAAGTGTTTTTCTTCGCATGGAGAAATAACTGAATAATTGGATTCTGGACCGGCCCGATAAATATTATTTTAACATTTCTCCATAAATAAAAGTACTCAAGAGAACATCTATTTAGTTTTCGTCACGAAACATTGTTATTACGTTTCTTTTTTCATATTTTCTTTGTTATTCTCGTCGTAACGTTCCATGATTTTCTCATTTCGTTTAATGCGGTTTTTTGTTTTTATCGGTCTGTTTTACATATGCAAAATAAAACTATTTTTAATTGCACATTTGAATTAATTTTTAGAATATGGAATATGGTAAAGTTTATATTAATATACCAGTATCAACGATAAAGGTACAGGTAAGAAAGCAATTAAATGGAAGAAAATATTAAAAATTGTTAATGAATACTAACACTTTTTTCATCCACTGTCCTACTTCAATATTAGAATAGTTCTTGAATAACATTAATACTATATTTGTACATTCTTATAGTGTATTTGCATATCAGACATTTTTTTTTTACGCTGAGTAAAGCATATTTGAAGTGACAGAATTTATATTTGACAAATCCTGTTGTCCTAGAATTATGTGATTATATAATCTATGATTATCTTTCTATTAACGCTTCATGAATTTCAAGCCGATATAATATTTACTGCTTGCTTTTACAATCGTCGAAAGCATATAAGTTCGATATTATTGCTATCATGAAAAAAAAACGAATTTCGTGTGTTGATTAAACTATAAATTTTCCGTGGAAAACCATTACGCAAACTAAAGAAAAATTGAGTAAAAGCATTGTTCGCTTTCAAATATCATGGTTCACAAGTGTTATTGAATTTGATGTGGTTAAACCAGCACGAGTGATCTATGATAATTTCGCCCTCAGGACGCCCCATTAAGGTCTCTACTTAGAAAATGATCAATAAAATTTATAATACCGTGTGGCCAATCACGGTGAAAGTCACGTGAAAGTTAAAGAGATTGTTGAGAGGATAAACATCTCACAGAACATTTGGACACGAGAAAGCTATCAGCCCTATAGGTGTCGCATTTGCTCACAGCAGAATTTAAAAAAAAAATGATTTTTTTTGCAATTTCGCGAATTTTGCAAAAACCTATGAAACTGTACCAAAAGTCAAATAATTGAAAACCCTAAAAACTTTAAAACTTAATATTAACCTACTGAAGATAATTCAAGAATTGTAGGGTAGTAACAGCACCAAAATAACGAATGACAACCATTTATCATCAACATCACAAATAATGCTATTATGCATTATAACCATGCCCATTTAAAGCGTTTACAAATTATCGGTCGCTACAGGTAAGATTCTTTTGCGCTAGTCTTACTAGTGAGTGTACCGGTATTCTCCGGGATGAAGGCCGAAAGGGTCGAACATCTCACCTCGAGCTGGACAGATGTCTTCTTGCCGACAAGACGGACAAAAATCTAGTAAGTCGACGCCGCTGGTCGTCCTGCGTGAGTAATCCTTCCATTAGAGAAGGTTTTAGGGCCCGGTCATTATAGAACCCGGCCATTTTGGGTGCCAGTCATTTACAAAACTCGGTGATTTGGGGCCCACTCATTGCAGGACCCAGTCAATGTAGACTCTAAACCTTTTAGGACCCCTGCGTTCGAGACACAGAACTGTTCAGTAATCGGCCAACTTGGTAACTAGTCCAGAGACTAGACAATTGAACAGAAAAAGATAAGGCCAGATATTATTTTATTAGTATTTTCACGAATATTAAACATTGATTACAAAATCACTATCTCACTACCACCATTTAATAACGATGGACAATTTGATTTAGTTTACATTGATTTCATTTACTTTGAATTATTTTGTAAATTAGACAAGAGCTCTTATATGATAAGAAGGTCTGTTAAGATCGAACCTTCTTCTTCACATGTGTAGTTTAGTAGGGTAGTCGTGGAGACCACCGCCAGACTCCTGTTTTTTTTTGTTATAACTAGCCGGTCACGTTGTTGCAGACGGTCAGAGTAGCGGCCTGTCGCTGCTGTGCCGAAACCGCACTGGATCGGTAGTTGATTCGATTCCAGCGCTCGGATGGTTGTTTTTCTTTCTTTCTTCTGTCTAAATGTTTGTGATTGTTTCTAGGCAAGAATGTAAAATCCGACTACGGATTATCCCTCAGTCACGCCAGTTAAAGGCTGGGTAAGGCCGGATGCCTTCTGAGAAGTGTTCTACGTTAGTCACTCACCAGTCGGTAGGTTTTCTGATAGACTTATGGGTAAGCACATAAGCAAGGGTTTATAGCCCGAGGGGGGTGCTGGCCAGGGTTTGTCGAAAGCTGATGACCGTGGTTCGGAACCCACGTTAAGCTGTAGATCCAGTCACTAAATAGCCTAGTTGCTGATGCGCCTCTAACCCTAACACTTTACCTTTTGTTATAATTGTTTATTTTTTTTAATTTTGTTCTGTATGTTGTTCTTTGAAATTGTGCTTGTGCTTATTAAATATCTAGAACTGTTATTGAGTGTTTTTGACAAAAATAAACCTTTTCCCAGTTTTAGGATTTATTGTTATCTTTAGTAATTCTGAAGAACCTGGTGGCGCCCTATTAACGTGCTTGAGCAACCCATCTGTAACCTACGACCCATAGCCTCTGGCGAAGGACTGCCATCGCTGTAACAATTATCACACATTGATAGTAAAAATTAAAAAAAAACACGTTTCACATTTCAAACGATACCCTTCTCGCTTAAATTAAATGTGTCTAAAATCGAATATCTATTAGTACACCATGACGTGACGGTAAACCAAGTAGAGAGCTTCAAATACTTAAGAACAATGATAACCAGAGATAGTCTGAGAGAAATGGGAATTTGAAAACGTACCCAACAAAGATTTTTATGATGAGATTGAAGTATATCCGGGAAAAACAAAATAATATCGGTCAGATTATGGCGGAATCAATACTTACCTTAAGAACGGGAGGAACTCTCAATGCTTAACGAAATAAGTACCTGAGGAAAAGTGGCCAAATTTCTAGGATAGAGGGAAGAACAAACAACGAAATTAGAAATATAATGGTGACTCGAGAGATCGAAATTGTAACGGAATGGATCGAGATAAAATATATCTAGTGATTTGATAATACAATGCGAATAAACAACCAAAAAAATCTTTGTATTAAAACTGGCAGGCACAAAGAAAAGAGGAACCAAATGAGGATATCAGAGACACCGAGAGTTGAAATTTAGAGAAAGAAGATATCTCCCATCGAAAGCTTTGAAGAAGAGAGGAAGAAAAAATTCTTCTTTGGAGAAATCAGTCTATTACCGCAGTATATTGCCGAATTCAGCTTTAAATTGCAGTTGTATTTAAAATATTCTCTAGAAACTAATTGTGTAGCCAAGGTGATTTTTTAGTGTGTTCGAACTTCCAATAGGGGTCGCTGTCAAACGAACTGTGAGTTTGCGCGCAAGTCTCAAAAGTCTGGCAAATTTTAATGAAACGTTTAGTATCAAAGTAACGCTTGTAAATTGTCGAAATTTATCATCAAAATCAGTGCCCTGTTCGCTAAACTTATAGAGCATTTCGTGACAAGACAAAAAATTAAACTGTGCTTTAAGAAGAAAATATCCTCACTGTTGCTGGCAGTGTTGATAAAAATCCAAATTTATCAATTTGTTACCGTACAACGAAATAGGCTTTGTTATTCAACTAGGTAGATTATTTAATTCGAAATTTGAATGATATTGATCTGAAGGAGATGTGGTTCCAACAGGGTGGCTCCACATGTCATATAACCAACGCAACAATCGATTTATTGAAGCAACAATTTGGTGCGAAAATTATTTGGAGGAACCTGTTAATTGGCCATCAAGGTCGAGTGATTTAAGGCTTTAAATTATTTTGTTTGGGTTTATGTTAAATCTTTGGGCTATGCTGATAAAGCACCAGCAACTATTGACTTACAAAAGCAGTCTTAAAAGCCAACATAACTCGGACAATTGCGAACATAAGACACCAATTCCTTGAAAAAGTGGTCGGAAATTGGATTGACAGAATGCGCTTTATTAAAATAAGAAGCCGCGGTGGACATATGTCTGAAATTATTTTCAAAAGTTAATGCCATTGAATGTTATTTCACTTGATATAAATAATTTCAAGGTATCTAATTTGGTTGTTGTTTTATTTGAATTTAAAGTTCGGACGTACTAAAAAATCACTATCAATCAATCGAGTTATACTTTAATTTTTAACCATATCAAAGGTCTCTAAAAACTAGGCATCTGTGATAATCTCGGTCCAATAAAGTTATTCATACAAATTGAAAAATATTTCAGCGAAAGCTTCTTTATAGTTCGCTCAAATCCAGCGGAATTAATGCCAATGCTGATCTGGAAATAGCTATAGGACCCCCCCAAAAGTTCACAATAAAAAAGGTGTTGGACCGATTATTGAAACTCTCTTAAAGTTATATCTACCGTAAACAACCCGAGGTAATCCCTCCCAAGCAATTTCGAACTTTCGCTTTAAAAAGAAAAAAAAAGCTTAAGGATTAGTGGATTTTTTTCTGGATAATATTGACATGGGTGAGTAATTTTCACCAAATAACTTCGGATTTATAATGGCAATGTTATAGCAGTTCAGATTTAATATTTAACTCCAATTTTAACATATTATTTTGAATATAATGAATACTAGAAATAAGTAAATAAATGCTAAAAACTAATTTGAAAAGGAGCTTAAGAAAGAGATATTGAAAATAAATTGAATTAAATAAAAATTAATTAAAATATACATTAAATTTAAATTAAAGATTTAAAAACACTCCCTTTAGATGCATAGATTAAAACTTTTTTAATATATAGGATATATATATATATATACATATATATATATATATATATATATATATATATATATATATATATATATATATATATATATATATATAGCCAGATTAACATTCAATCTTTATGGCTTTCATCTTTTGTTAGCATTTTAGAAATAATATACTAATCTGCCTGAAATACCGTTTACCAAACTGAATGACCTTGACAACGTATTCATTGTTATATAATTATACAACCTCAACAAACTAGTATTAGTCTCATCCATCGGGTGAGGTAGTGGTGAAGGAACCACGTGATCTAACACTGTCTTCCTGATTTTAGGGCGTTCTCGCGCTATCTTGACTATAACCTAATTGGAAAAACAAATTAAAGAATATCATAAAAAATAGAGTATAAGATCGTGCCGAAACAGAAGTTTAAGGAACTAATAGCCCAAAATTGTTTTTATTCATCAGGCCATGTGCAAACTGCCCATGAGCAACTACTGTAGTTCTGCCATGATGGCCTAATCGCCTAATTGCACACATTTTATTTGGTAAGGAGCGTCTTATTTCAAAGGAATCTTGAAATTTTGGTTTTAATTTTTCTCTATACGCTAACTGACTATTTTCTTTATCGTCAATCTGTCTCTCTCTAAGTCGTCGTCGAACAGCGTCACTATCCTTCTCACTCTATTACATCCTTTACACTGGTGTTGTCCATTTTTGAACACACAAAAGTATTTTTTATCATGATGAGTTTTTTTGAAATGTGGTCTTTTGCATAAAGAAATAAGCAATTATATTTTTTTGGAAAAGTGTCAATTGTTGTACCATTCTGAAATCTTGACTAGAAATAACTTACCCAGGGTAGTGTAATACATTTTTTATAAAAGATGAAGTATCAAAGTTACACAACACAGGAGGGATCAAGTACGGAGAATAGGGTGGATGCGGCAACAATTCATAGAGCATAATGACTAATATTGATGCAGTAATAGCAGATAAATGGACTGATGCATTATCGTAGAAAAACATCAAAGTTTTCTTGGCCAAATCAGGCGAATCGTACTTTTTTAACAACATCTCTTAATATATAACCATTAGTATAGCACAATACTCCCCTGTGATCGTCTTTCTCTCTTCCAAATAGTCGATGAAGAGAATGCATTGCCGATCCCAAAAAACAGTAGCCGTGGCCTTTCCGGTTAATGGGGGCGCCTTCGCTTTTCTCAAGGCACTTTCGCTAGATAAATCACACTGTTTTGACTATTTCTTGATTTCTGGTGCATAATGATAAATCAAAATTTCATGTGTAGTCACCAATCGCCGCAAAAACTATTTCGAATTGTGCTTACACATGTCTAAACACCACTGGGAAAGGATTACTCGACGGGTTTTTTGGCCCATATTGAGCAAACGCGGCACCCATCGGGTTAATACATTCCTCATGTCACATGTTTATGCAGCATTTTCCGTATGCATTCATCCGAAATGTTTATCATCTCCAAATTTAACTAAACTTCACTCTATAATCGACCAACACTATATCGTGTATTTTATTTACCATTTCGTTAGTAGTAAGCTCAACGAGGTATTTCACTAAATCACTTACGAGCTATGAAATGTAAAGGAGCAGAGTCCGCACTTCTCAACTCTTCTCATCTCAACAGATAAAATTCATCTGATTTCGGACAATGTCATAACATAACTAAATGTCACCTCAGATTGAAATTCATAGAACTTCACTTTACCTTTGCGATCGCACCCCCATCTATCGGAAAAACATTTGACTTTTCTCTGTAACTGACGTTATTTACAAAATAGTGTATACGCCAATAAATTAAGAAATTGAAGTACTTATAATCAATAAAACTAATATAATTACAAAAATTAGTACAATAAAATTTACTTAATCAATAGAATTAATCCAATTATTATTATTATATTTTAATTTCTTATAAAAGTATTAAAGTCCGTCATTTATTTATTGCTACGAGGGTTGCTATTTATGTATCCGGAATTGGCAAGTATGGTGTTGCTACGGATATCTGACATATACATCGTACAAGTTTGAAATTGGTGACTGCGACGTATTCAGAACGTTTTGTCATACGGCCGCTATTTGTATTGTTTAGTGACTTGAAAATTTCATCTCAGTCAAAAAAGGGAATTAACTCATGAGAATTTTTGTGCGAGGATTTATTACGACTTTCAAAGTGGATTATCTCAAGAACAATGCATCGAACAACTCACTTCGACTGTTGGCTATGAAGCAAAATCTAAAACCACTGTGAGATTGCCGTGAGATATAGACATCTCTGGGAATTAGTATGATAAGCATACACAAGATTTTACGTGAACATTTAGCGTGAAAAATATCTGTGAGCATTGGATTTCGTATAATTTGACAATTGCTAAAAAAAAAGCTCGTGTTGATTGGTGCAAAGAAATGCTGATAAAATACAATCGTTATGAGCCAAAAGCCATGTCATCTACCTACTAAGTGACGAATCTTGGATCAATGCGCATGAGCTAAAAAGTAAACAGCAGTCGACTGTATGGGCCTTTCAAAATGAGCCAAACCCAAGAAAAGTTGTTCGCTCAAGATCAGTCAGTTCTGTATAGTACACAACCATTTGTTTCCCAGAAGTATATGAAGAAATAAGACAAAACAACCAGCGACGCAGGATCATTCTTCAACATGACAACGCGAGCTCTCACACATCGGACCGAACAATTCATATTTGATCGGTCAAAACATCGAATTGATGGATCATGCGCTGTACAGTCCTGATTTGTCTTCCTCGTGTCTTGGCTCGTTCGTGAAGAATAAACTGTATGGTTAACGATTTAACGACGCCAAAAGAGCGGTTGATGTGTTCAAAATGCATGTTTTGGAAATACGTCAATCAAAATGGAAAACGTGCTATGAAAATTGATTGAAACGTATGCAAAAGTGTATCGATCATATATATATATAGATATATATATATATATATATATATATATATATATATATATATATATATATATATATATATATATTTTGATCATATGCAAATTTTGAAAATTAATAAAACCATTTTCAATGATAACTATTTTTTTTTATTTATTATTCCGGATACATAAATATCAATCCTCGTATTGGTACGCTTTCCCCATTTTTTTAATTAATGAAATAATTCAATAAAATAATTAATATAATATTTAATGAAACTTCACAACGGCAGTTTTAAATAATGTTGATCATGAAAAATAGTATAATATAGCACATCCTAAGACAAGAATGGTATCCGTGGTCAATATTTTGACATTTTACTGAACTTATTGATACACATGAACTAACTGTACGTGTCTAAATGACACTCTTTAATAACACTCTAAATAACAGTCTAAATGACACTCTGTATAACAGAACTAGTCAAAAAATTTACAAATAATATAAGGGTGCAAAGATAGGTATATAGTTTTTATTATGAAAACAAAAAATAGCTTTATTAAGTCACAAGAAGGACGTCAAACAAATTGTAATTACGTACAATCTCTTAAGTACTCAAATTGCCGGCCTTCAACATTTACATATTCCCGTAGTCTAGTTTCTATACTGTACGAAAGTACACTTTCGCACAGAGGTTATTATTGTTATGAATTTCTTGGCATGTCTTCCTTATAAATTGATTCATGTCGTCAACAGTGCGTTGCTTCCTTAAAAATTATTTATCTTTGATAACACCCCAAAAGAAAAAGTCAATTGGTCTTCGTCGATCTATTGGATAATCCCTTGTCAAAAAAATCACGCACTGTTACAATACAATATAACGGGGAAAAGCTCCGTGAGTAACAGTTGTATTGAAAAAGATAGTACTGTTTATGGATTCCGCAATTGGTAAAAAACTACAAGTGTATCATTTAAAATCCTAATATGCAAAAGATAGGCCCAATCACCCCTTTACATAAAAGTACCCTAAATAGTAACCCTAAGTTGATTCAACTGTTCTTCAATTGTAACATGGGGATTTTCTATTGAGTAATAGATACAGTTATGCCTATTAACAGCGTCTGAAAGTTTAAAATTAGCTTGGTCGTCGGTACAAGTCGACCTTGTATTTCTTCATTTTGCCCTCGCAGAATTGTAAATGGCAATATGGATCATACTCTAATTATCCATTAAATAATCTTGGTCGATAAATTTTCAAACATAAGCATTAGACGACCCAAAGATCAACGCGAAATTTCTAACTCAGCAGAAGGTATCTTCCTTAATTTTTTAGGCACGAATAAATGCCAGAGTAATTAAACATTTTATTTTTATGGATAGTAACTTGGTGTACTTCAAATGGACCAACCTTAATCAAATTTATCGCTTAATCTGTAAATTGTTAATCTAGTTAGTGTAGATGTATCAAATTCTTCAGCCCATTTATGTTGAATCTTTTCAGTATTCTCTGTCTTTCAGTGTTATTTGGTTATCCACTTCCGTTCGTCGTTAGTTAAATTACCAGTCTAAAAAAATTATATATGTATATCTATATATTAATTATGCTGGAAACAGAATATATATATATATATATATATATATATATATATATATATATATATATATATATATATATATTCCAGTATACCTCGCCTAAGGTACTGGACGGGTCACGGGTGGTGGATAGTGAAAGTTCCATTAGATATTAATGGACAGCTGCGAATATCTCAAAATAAGCAGCCCCGAATCAAGGCAAAAAAAAACAAAATCCACTTAGCGTCTGACTTGTATCAAGCGGTTGAGTGGTCAGCGTCTGTTCACTAGTGGTGCGGCTGATATTTAAATTCTGGAACTAACCCCTCCAGTCTTAACCTCTGAACCGTCATGGTTCAAACCTTTAATTCAAAGTACAAGATGAAGCGTTCTAGTAATTACAAAATTACCCCAGGAGGTAGACAATCCTCTGCCAGCTTTGCTGGTACAACCGGACTTTCGGATTCTGGGGCGTCCGGGCTTAAACGCAAAATCTTTCAGAGGGAGTCGGAGACCTCTGGTCAACGTCTGAAACCAAAAACAAAAACTTTCTTTGGAACGGTAAATATCAATTCTCTCCTGCATCCAGGAAAACTACACGAATTGGGGCGAACATTAAATCAGCAAAAAATCCAAATTTTAGCTTTGCAAGAAACCAGATTGACACGTGATAACACCTTGGAATTCGGCAACTACAGACTTTTTAAAAGTAAAACTGACAAAAGAATACTCAAAAATACACCACATCTCGGTGTTGCTTTCGCTGTCTCAAGAAACATTCTTGGTTCTATAACAAATGTCCAGCCAGTAAATAATCGACTTATGACACTATCTCTCAAGTGTGCTAACAAAAACTATACATTAATCAATGCACACCTCCCAGTTAATGAATAAAATAAATCTAATCCTGAAAAAGTAAATAAGTCCTGGGAAATTCTAGAAAAGACTATCTCTAAAATTCCCTCTAACCATGTAAAAATCCTATTGGGTGATTTCAACGCCCAGCTAGGGAAAGAAAAAAAGTACAGGAAAACAGTCGGCAGTTTTCCCGCTCATAAATGGACTAACCATAATGGTAGAAGATTGGTTGAACTATGTTCGCAGTTTAATCTAAAAATAATGTCCATCCATTTTAAGAAGAAAACATCAAAACAAAAGACCTGGAGGTGCCCAAACACGTACATGGGTGAATTTCAAATTGACCATGTTGCCATTTCGTACCCCGATTATAAAGATATTTTGAATGTTCAAGTCAGGAAAGGAGCTAATATAGACACGGATCACTACTTGACTAGAATCAAACTTAGCTTAAAACCTCGAGAACTTATTCAAAAGAGGCTGCTAATACTATAGTTTGACCCAACGAAAATAAAACCAGCCCTAACAGAAGAGCTTGATAAACAACTAGCACAGAACTGGCAAGAATTGAAACAAAAAATTATTAAAACGGCCTTAAAGTTGGTCCCTTTACGAATGCGTAGAAAATATCCGTGGTGGGATGAAGTTTGCGAGCAAGCAGTATTAAGCCGAAGTAAAGCATTCAAAGATTGGAACAGTCAAAAAACAGCAATAAACTATAACATCTTCTTGGAAGTAAGAAAAGAAACATCGAAGCTAATTAGACAAACTAAAAGAAAATATGAAAACAATCAACTTAATGAAATAGAAAAAGATTTCCAAAAAAATAACACCCGAAACATTTACAAAACATTTAAAACTAAATTAACAGGCTATCAACCGCAAAGTCTTTGCTTCCAAAAGGAAAACGGACAATTAGCTCTAAATAACCAAGACAATTGCAAAGAACTTGCGAAATATTTTGAACAAATACTAAACTGTTCTGAGCCCTTAAACAAATTAACAACACTAAAACCTAAACAAACAAACCCAGATTCATACCCATCGAATGAAGATGAAATAATTAGGCAAATCAAGCGGCTTAAAAATGACAAGGCTTCTGGTGAAGATGGAATCACTGCTGAACTTTTGAAATCCGCTGGTCCAGGTACAATCAAAGAAATAACCAAAATTCTACAAGAAGTTTGGCGAACCGAACGGATTCCGGAAGATTGGAAAGATGCTCTAATCCATCCATTACATAAGAAAGGAGATAGAACGGATGTAAACAACTATAGAGGGATATCTCTTCTCCCAGTTTGTTACAAGATTCTATCTCAATGTCTACTAGACAGAGCACAGGGACAGTTAGAACCTAACAGTGGTGAATATCAAGCAGGTTTTCGACCGGGCAGATCCTGCCCTGAACAGATCCTGAATCTGAAGTTGATTCTAAGACATCAAAAACTGTACAATAAAAATCTGGTCTGTACATTTGTGGATTTCAAAAAAGCATATGATTCTATTGACCGCGAATCTTTATTCCGAATCTTGAAAGAAAAAGGACTAGATCTGAAAACGCTGGCAATTATTAAAGCAACGTTAACTAACACAAGGTCAAAAGTTAAATTCATGGGTGAGATCTCAGAGCCCTTCGAAATTAAAACTGGAGTGAGACAAGGGGATGGACTCTCGCCACTCTTATTTAACTGTGTTCTAGAAAAAGTAATACAGCAGTGGCGTGAAAAAAAGTCGGCCCTGAATATTGACCAGCCCATTAAACTGGGGAGAACCAACATCAAAATTGATTGTCTGGCATTTGCTGATGATCTAGCAATTTTAGCTCAAAATGTATTAACGGCACAGAAACACATTGAAATCCTAAAAGAAACAGCAGAAAATGTTGGACTCCAAATTTCCTTTGAAAAGACACAATACATGACCTGCAACAGACTAAGAACGCCATTTCTAAAAACAAAATTTGGTAATATCAGACGAGTCTCTCAGTTCAAATATTTGGGTGAAATAATCATGGAAAATGGGTTGGAAAAAGCGGCCAATAAGGGTAGATATCAAAAAATGGAAACGGCATTGAGACTTACACAAAATATTTACAACAAAAAATGCTTATCCAAAAACACAAAACTGAGACATTACAACACAGTTATTAAGCCAGAATGTCTATATGCTGTAGAAACGCTCATTTTGAATAGAAAGAGGGACATCGAGGACATTGAAAAGAAGGAAAGAAAAATCGTAAGAAAAATCCTAGGCCCCAAACAAATAAATAGCACAACATACCGACTTCGAGAAAACCCAGAAATCAAACAATACACAGATATACATAGCGATATGAGAAAAAGAAGACTTAAGTTTTACGGACACATAAAACGGATGAATCCGAGTAGGTTAACTAGACAAATAGTCGAATTTTATGAAAATAGGAATAAAGCTAAAGTAGAAATAATTAAATGGATAGCTGCAATTAAAGAGGACCTAAGAGGACCTATATATATATATATATATATATATATATATATATATATATATATATATATATATATATATATATATATATATATATATATATATATATATATATATATATATATATATATATATATATATATATATATATATATATATATATATATATATATATATATATCTATATATATATATATATATATATATATATATATATATATATATATATATATATATATATATATATATATATATATATATATATATATATATATATATATAGAGAGAGAGAGAGAGAGAGAGAGAAACGAATGTACGGGAGTGAAAGGGTGTACGGAAGGATGACGCAATATCACCTGTTCTTCTCTTAGCCTGCCTTAAAGAGGTATTCCGTAATTTGGATTAGGAGCATGGAATAGAAATCAATAGTACATACTCAATCCATCTTAGATTTGCAGAAGGGAGAGATTTGGATATCGCACATCACTAAATATATCTAGAGCAAGGATTTCAAGTAGGCTGATACCACCCGGGAGATCGAACGGCGTATTAAATGTGCTTGGCATGCAGATGGCAGACTCAATATAGTATTTAAAAACATACTCCCACTTTGTCTGAAGAAAAAAGTCATTGATCAATGCGTCCTGTCCGTTATGATATACTGAAGTAAAATATGGAAAAATCGTTCATCACACAAAACACTTCTACACGTTAGAATGGCAGTTTACATCACTTTGTTTACCTTCTTTTTATGGAGGACAATTACAAAATGTCTACCTTTTTGAACGAATCATTTATTCCTACTAATTTATAACCGCCGCAGGAGGAAAGACCTAAATGGGGGTTAAAGGGTTAAGCCAAAACTTATTCGACTTCCTTAAATTCAACCTAAAAACAGACTCATCAGGCTTTCCCATCAGGTGATTAATCGTGCCGCCATTCCGGAAAATATTTATTATGGGAAACCGGAACAGCCCAGTGTAAGAAATCTAGTAGTGGGGATAATATAGTCCAGTTAAAATAGCAATATTTCAGCTTTCGGTGATTTTGTTTAACATGCATAGAATTATTTTCAATTTCACAGTAATTTATCATTCCAGAGGAAATAGTTTAGTGAATATTAAAAGAAAGTTTTGTTATATTGAAGAAAGTTTTATACTCCATCAAAAAAAACTATAGAAAAATTTAAAAAAGATCAAGAAAATGGCCCTATATGGCAGAAAAATTCTGAAACATTCAATTTGTTTCAAAGACCACATTTTCTTTAAATGGCGAAGAATATATCTGGAACCGATCCAGAAACTAATTGACAAGATCTAATGTGTTATTGATGGGATAGAGCGACAATTATTTAAAACATTATTAAATATTTAATAAAAGTTGCCATTTGTAAAGCTACAAGAGGTGGATTTTTAGAAACTTTATGTTCAGGTCAGAATAACTACTCAGCTTTCAAGTTTCGAACTTTCGAATTTAAAAAATAGATATGTAAACATTCCCGTATATTTTTCAATCTATTTTACGGCCAAAGAACCACGATATTAACTTAAGCCAATGTTTATTAAAGTTTTTGACCTATTTCTAGCCATGAAAAGTATTTTTATTAACTTTTATTACACTTTGTAGATCCTTAGAAATCGCTTGTGTTCTCTTAAAATGTTAAGTCATCAAGTTAATTATTGACCTTTTCTGACTATTTTTGACATTTAGTTATGCAAAAAATAAGTCAAACTTAACTTTGAAAATAATTTCCATCGATTTTTAAACACTTTCAAGCAGCTATCGAATTCCAAATCGAAAAAAACTTGGTGGTTTTGATGTGAGAAAGTCGAGAAAGTAATTGAAGATTTTTTCGGCTTCCTCAAGAAATATGAAGGGACTACCAACCAGGTGATGGTGCAGGAATCGGAATAGATAAAAATCCGAAGGTGCCAAGTCTGGGGAATACGCCAGTAGCGATAAAATGTCCCAACCAAACCAACTCGCTGATTATTGCTGTTCGTTTTCCTGAAATATAATGACTTCCCTTGTTGCCATTATAAAGCCATTTTTTCTTCAGAACGTCACTAACACGAATCAGTTGCTGCTGATAACGGCCACTAATGCCCATTTAATCATATTGGATGAACTCATAATACACAATGCCCAGCTAATCCCATTATATACACCACAACATTTTTTTGGCGTGAATATTTAGTTTTGCGGTGGTTGATGACGCACCACAATTAACCCCCGATTTTCGCCTATTTAAATTATCGTAGAGAATCCGCTTTTTGTCACAGGTCACAATATTGTGCAAGAAGTTTAATCTGTCCTTTTCTTAAATCTGGTAAGGATATAACCACATCAAAACGTCTACTCTTAATCCCAGCTGTGAGATCATAGAGGACCCAACGGCTCTACTTTTACTCTACGACTCTCTTTTTACTTACAAAATGTTGTAGAAATGCGTTGTAGTGTTACCCCGAGTTGAGATTTCTTGATGATAAATGTACAGCTAAAATTTTCTAACAACAGTGTTTTCAATTGTTCTTCCTCCACTTTGTTTTGTCTATGCCAGTCATACTGCATGATTTAAGTCAAAATATCCAACTTGAAATTAACGGAAACACTATTTTCAAGTACTATACAGATCAGCATAATCTGCCAAAGCGGCGCAAATCATGTCAGCTTCCGCAGCAGGTTTTTTTTGTTTGAACGCAAAAAGAAGCACCGTCTTCTTCTCAAATGTTGCTTTTCGAATGACATCGCGTCCTAGAACTGATTTTTCAGGTTATATGACGATGCTTTCATCCTTAATTCTGATTCGAATTTTTAGTGCAGTCGATAAAATGTGTCAGCCGAGAATTAAATCGAGAGCCCAATATCTGTTAATTGAGTTAATTTTATATAAATTGACTTCAATTTGAATAGGTTATTTAAATGCATTGAAAGCCTTATACACTAATGTTGTAAATAATCCGTTTTCTCGAATAATGTACCTATAAAATAAACAAATATAATTTTATAGATACTCTGCCAAATAAGGAACCACAGGCTGAACTACGATTAAAAGATCTTTCAGTTATCAGAAATTAAGTAAAAAAAATCAAAACTATTATACTAAGAGGTTATCGTAATGTTCAGACTGAGGCACCCAGGAAATAATGTACGTTTCTGTGTATATTTATAGATAATACCAAAGTTCAAAGTTAACAGTTTATTCTATTGTTTTTTCTCAATATAATGAGATATTCTGATTGCTAGGAAAAACATCATTTGAGATTTATATGAAGTCGAATTGGTGGACGTTGCGTTTTAAATTCATTCTCAGTTACAATCAGAGGCCTCTCATACTATGAACACTACCTACTGTCCTCTGTTTTAATATATTAAGTTTCACGTATCCCTTTAAGTTGGTATTAAAGCTGGAGAATTTAGTTCGCAAATACGTATTGTTTTTCTTCAGGTCGTTTATATCCCAATCTAGTTGCTTCAGATCTTGTGTTCTCTTCCAAAATTATTTTCAATTGTTTCTGTCTATTGCTGAAGAATTCAGTTCATTCTTTTTTCTTCTCATCTCAATTGCTTCGGAATTGAAGAATTCTATCATATTCCATTAAATATTCCATGATTTGCCCATTCCGTCTTAGCTGTAACCTCTGAATTAGTCTCTCTATTAATGGTATTTTAAACTACTATTCCTTTTTCTTTCTGAAATACTATTTTGTTTCTTAAAAATTGTGTGTAATTGTTTTAGTCCTTCTTTTTATGTCATTTTACACTTCTCGATATTAAAACAAGAACAAGACAAAAGTTGTGCATTCCAAAGAAAATATCGCCGCTGTTGCTGGCAGTGTTGATGAAGATCCAAATTATATATTCATTGCCGTTTGCAGGAAGTTGGCCTTTGTTATTCGACTACGTGGATTATTTAATTCCAAATTTGAATGGTATTGATCTGGAGGGGATATGGTTTTAACAGGACGGTTCTACATGTCATACATCCAACGCAACAATCGATTTATTGAGGAAACAATTCGGTGAGAAAATTATTTCGAAGAACGGACCTGTTAATTAGCCACCAAGGTCATGTAATTAAACACCTTAGATTATTTTTTTTTGCAGTTATGTTAAATAGTTTATCTATGTCGATAAACCAGCAAATATTGAAGTTTCGAACTCATACAATTGAGGACATAAGACTCCAGTTGCTGAAAAAACTGGTCGAAAATTGGATTGACAGAATGCGCTTTGTCAGAAGTAGCCATGGCGGATATTTGTCCGAAATAGTTTTCAAACATTAATGCCATTGAATGTTTTTTCTTATAAAATAAATAGATTCAAGGTATCTACTTTGGTTGATGTTTTATTTGAATTTGAAGTTCGGACGCTCTGAAAAAATCATCCTATGGCTAGGTAAACCTTCTTGTTTAGGCGAATGATCCTAATCAATGTTTCTGACTGCTAATTTCTCATCATTATGTTGCTCTTAAGATGTTGATATAATTTTTTATATATCCAGTTAGATTATCTCAGATATATGTCATTTAATATGGTATACACGAGTCATACTTTTAATCCCTTTAAGTCATTTTTCATATCACTCAAACATAAATCAATAAATTTTCTTGTCCAGTAAGCTTTTTCACTCATTTCCCTCAGTACAAAACTGTTATCTTGTCCTTTTGAAATCCACTTTGTGTTTATTGAAATGTTTTTAAAAATATTTCTTTTTTTTTATTTGTTTATAAATTACAGATTATACTTCACTCGTCAGAGGATTAATTCTACTTCAACTTTTTGCTCCGACAAATAAACCTTACTTCTTCAGAATTTAAATGATTCCACTAGGAAATATTCAGTTGACGGTTTTTAACAAAAACGTTAAAATGAGTGAAATAAGTCACGAAATTAGAGCAATTTTTAGACATTTTTTTAAAAAGCTTTAAAGCGACTAACCCCACTTGTGAGATTTGCGAAGTAAAGGGGGAAGGCGCCGTATGAATCCGAATTTATCAATCTCCGTAAATCAATCTCTGATTTAAAAAAATCCGGGATGTGGACAGGAGTATTGAAAATAGAGGAAGATCTAGTCCAAGGTCTAATGATGTCGATGATCTAAGGGTAGCTATGGCTGCAGTTCTTAGAACAAGTATTAGAAAACTTGCAGGGGAATTAGGAATATTCCACATACAATATACAGTAGACAATGGCCTAATGACTACTTCCAGACATAACCTCCACGTATAAATTAATATAGGTATAATTTATTAAATAGTGAAGGTACATCATATATCATACATCAAAAAAGCAAATACTTTTGTTACGCCTTACTAAATATGATAGGTAAAATATACTTTTCTTGATAATGGTTAATTTCTCTTAGCCTGTGAACATATTTGGATTTTTTTGATAATTATTATTTTGCAACTTTTTAGTGTTAAACATTTTATTATTCCACTCACTACGATGTATTAAAACTACTCAACGCGCGTTTATTACTCAACTTAATTTATTTTCTTAGTTACTTGAGTGTTTTAATTTAATTTTGATCTCATCGCGACGATGTTAACTTGGTGAGCGAAACTCCCATGGAGTAATTCCAATACATTTTGGTGTGAGTGTAAAACTTATTATAAAGTTTTTATAATTTGGCTTTCTCAGATTAGTATAACCCCAGACTGATAGAATACCATTCCCCAAGGGTTAACTAATGGGATCACATAAACCATATAACTTATGAAGTATATTCATCTTAGATCTTAATTGTAAACTCAGTTCTGTACTGTACGACACTAATTTCATTATCTATTCAGTTTTTCAATATTGGGAAAATCAAGCCAAAATTTCGAAACTGGTCATGTGATTACACTATAAATAAAACATTTTTCTTGTTAAATGATTTTATTTTCGCTGATCAAAGCGAAACTCTATTGATCAGTGGCTTACAAGGCGAATTCAAAGAATATTTTTTGCAACAGAAGGAAACTGGAACGTTTGAAATAATATTATCTTTCAACGCAATCTCCTTTAGTTAATCGATGATGAGAGACTTGCATGTCTATGGAATAAAATACCTTGTTCTATTAGAAGCTCGTTTATGGAAGCGATTACATGTCGTCGTCAAGAAAATTAGTTCTCAGTAAATGTTTCTTTAGCTTTGGAAATTAAATCCAAGATATCCAAACCTCGGTTATGAATATCAGCCATTAAAAAAATATTTATCATAAAATTACTTTTATCATAATAAAGTTGAAACAATTTAAAACACAGTTATGTACTGTGAAACACTACTTTTATTAACTATTCAGTTTTTCAAATATTAAGGAGAAATCAAACTAAAATTTCGAAGATAGTCATGTTATTACACCATAAATAATACAATTTTTTCCGTAATTTAAAAGGCATTTTTCCTGTAAAATATTATTTGCTTTTTTGAAGTTTTACTAAAAATGATGCTATTGATTAACTAACATTTCAAAATCAATTGTAACTATATTGGTTGAATTTCATAACATGTCTATCACGAAATAAATCCTGAATAATAAAGCATTCACACGTTGTTTATATAATATAGACGATATGGATTGGAAATGATATATGCGACAGATATTGTCGTAAAATAATTTTCCTCGTTCAATATCTGAAACCTGCAGGCGATTTGTCTTCCTTCCATTACGTATTAATCTATTTGAAAAAGATCACGGTATAAAGAGTTATCAAAACGCTCTCCTATGAAATGTTTTCCTTCCTGAACAACACAATGGTTGTTGAAGATTTATACGAATTCCAAATCGACTGGAATAAGATCGCCAAAGAAAAACGTAGATAGTGAGCCAGACGCGGTTAAAGTCTGGAAGCCGCAAGCCTGAATTAATGATATCCGATAGCAAATTGATGTCTTTCTAGCAGCCCGACTATGCCAAATATTTGTTTCGATCGAACATCGAAAATAGCACAACGCGTACAAAAAAATGGAATTCCAAGAATTTATATACAAAATATTTGAAAATATTTCTGAATTACTTCAATTAAATTAAATCCGTTCACATTATGATCGAAACAATATATTATCAAAAAACAACCAGGAAGTGTGAAGAGTTAATTTATTGAATCATAAATGTTATCAATTAAAAACATTTTTCTTCTTGAATGATTTTCTTTTCTCTGATCGAAAGCGAAACTCTATTGATAGCCGGGGTGGAAAAATGAATAACACCTACAAGGGGAATTAAACAAATATTTTTACTGACATAGAAGGAAACTGGAACGTTTTAAATAATATTATTTTTCAACGTAATATTCTAAAAGGTTTATTGGTGTAGTTAATCGATGATGAAGGACTTACATATCTTTGGAAAAAATACCTCGGCTTGTTCTGTCAGAAGCTCATTTATGGAAGCGATTACATCGTCGCCGTCAAAAAATTTAGTTCCTAGTAAATTGAGGATGGTTGCGGCATTTTCTTGATGGAAATTCATATTAAATTTTATAAATAAAACAAAATTATCTAATTTTCACTTATATTTTTCTCTAAAACATAACGCGTTTCTCTACACTGTAGCTTCTTCGGATGGTTGACAAAGAAATATTCTTTTTTTTTCTTTATACAATTCTCAGTAAATGTCTCTTTACGATTGGAAATTAAATCCAAGATATTCAAACCTGAGTTATGAATGGCAGCCACTAAAATGAAATGCAAACGAGACCCCTCGACTTTATTAACACCATTTTGTTTATTTTATTGTTTTATGAACTTTCAGAAAACAAAAATAGCCGTATAACAATAGCCAGCGCCGTCTTAAACATATTCGGCACCGGTGTGCGAAAATCAGCCTACAATATAATTTTTGTGTTTCATTTATTTATTTATTACTCTAGAATCATTTCTTACATTTAATGCTTATGAGTTATGGTAGTATCAAGATTTATGACGGTCAGCTTCCGCGCCATGGAACTCTGCTCCTGGGTGCCACGCACCCCTTGCACCCTCGGGTAAAAACCTGAATTGAATACATAAACATATGCAAACCAATTAGCAGTACCACAAGAAACACATTGCAGGTCCATTTTACTTGATATGACCTGGACTAATGACTTAGAAACCTATGCAATTTAAAAAAAATCCTATGCTATTAGCTACATCATGCATCCTCTTTCCCCAATCTAAAGTCTGCTCGTTGATTACATACATTCTAATTTAAGAGCATGGTCGTGATTGGCAAGAATGAATATTTTCAAAAACAGCTCAAGTAAACGAGAATGGTGATTTCATTCAGTCTCTCCATGGAACATGTGATAACAGCAACAGTATTTATTACAACCATTAAATTATAGCACATTTATATTTTAATCATCTGATGCATATGTGAAGGCGCTAATATGTGTCGGTTAAAAAACAACACTAGAAAAATGGGATATCATTAAGTTTTATTTTATATTCACTAAATGCGTTTGTAAGCCAGTTTGTTTTTAGCCAGTTTAGCAAGATTTCGAAATAATTAAGAGATCATTGAAAACGATATACATCTTTATCCTAAAGTTTGGAATATTTTCTAACAGATCTACGCTTATGATACTCTTATAATATACCGAAAATAATGATGGATATTTATTTGAGACCGTTTTTAAATGAAAATAACAAAAGCATTGTTTTGCTGAAAACACAGATTTTCGATTTTTGCCCATTCCGTTGATACCGGTATTTACGCATTATTTCAGATCTTTTTCAAAGTTCAATCGATCCGTTTAAAAATGCCTAGTAACTCAAATATCTCATTTTAACAGATCAAGAGTAGTTATTTTGTTACAACAGGGATTGATCAAAGTGATATCGTGGAAATAGTAAGTATTTTCCAAAGTGCTGTATCGAAAATTCACAAAAAATTCCAAGATACAAATGACGTAAAGGATCGCCCCAGAAGTGGTAGAAAATGATGTACAGATGCAGATATCAATGATAGCTCGAATAAATCGTCCGGAATCTACAAGTAGTAGTTAAAGAGAGCTTGTTAAGCTTGAAGGGGTAAATATTTCACTACAAACCATAACACGCAGACTCAAAGCGGTAAATTTGAATCGTAGAAGACCTTTATGTGTTCCCACACTAACCCTTCAACAAAAAACAAGATTGCAATGGGCTCAAGAAATGGTGGACCATAGTCCTAACTACAATAACGTGTTGGGATTGGAATTAGCTCAGTTTCTGATTCTCGAAAAACATTAGTTTGGAATACTCCAGGTCGACAAGCCCGAGTAGAAACTGCTCAACCACGTATCCCAATTGAAGGTGGGAGTATGATGTTTTGGGGTGGTATAATAAGGGGTACACGGACACCTCTACTGATCTTGGAGAGAAGAGTCACTGGTGCTGTGTACATCAAGGGATTTGTTTTCATGGATGATAACGCACCTCCTCATCGAACAGCAACAATATAAAATTTTCTTGAAGAGGAGAGAATAACCAAATTCGGATGGGCAGAAAATTCTCCTGACATGAATATCATTGAACATGCTTGGGACATTTTCAAAACTCGCATCAAGAAACGAAACATTCCTCCTCTTACCCTACGGCCACTAAAAGATGCTGCTCGTGAAGAATGGGAAAGGTTTCCACAAGCCCAAATCCATCATTTAATCGACAGCATGTCAAATCGCCTACAGGCATGCATACAGACCTATAAAGGAACTAATGCTTATTAGTTTTATTGAAAGTTGTTTAAAATAAAAAGAATTGTAATAAAATGATGATTACGTAAACGAGTAAAAGAAAAATTTTACATCAGTAAAAAAGTGAAATGTTTGAATATTCCAAACTTTTGGATATATGTGTATATCTTATCGATTGGTTGTTTTTTGCCCATGTTCTGTTCTTGGGACTTGAGAAACCTACGGTTTTTTTTGCGACCCCAAAAATCTTTTTTCTTTTATGATGTTAAAGCTGCAACGAAATTTAGGTCACAGTTGCTTTTGTTTGGCCATTCATATAATTCGATTTCTGTTGCCTCGAGTATTAATATTCTCCTGTAATATTGAGTCTGCAATTTTATTGGCACAAGAAATATCTTATCTTATATTATCTTATCATAATAAATATATTAGAATATAAATATATAAAAGAAAAACAAACTAAGGATATTTAGATAGATATTTAGATAGATATATAGATATTATTCAGATATATTAAAAAATTTTGGTTGTTAATGTTAAAGGTATTGTTCATGTTCCTATCCTACCTAATCAAGTTGTCTTCCCCTTTAAAACTAAATCCACAATAAACACCCCAGGGCTTATCCAGGGTCATCCAAACAGCGAGACACCCAAAACCCCGTCAGAATCAAAAATGATTACGCATATAAAAACCGACACCCCGCACAAATACCCTCACTGTGACCCTCCATCCTCGAAACACTCCATTGTTCTCATCACAATGGAGTTTAGCTGAGTGGTCTTCAATAGAAATCCTCAGTCTGGAGGTGAAAGAAACTCGGGCTAACATTATTAACGTGACGCAATGCTGTTTGATTTTTAGTTGAGCTTAATGCAGTTTACTTTCTGCTATGCCTTTTTTAGTTATATTACTTGTACGCGTTTTTAGACCTGAAATAAAAGAAAGTGATTTTTTTATGTACTGTTTGAAGTTCTTTAAATTTTTCCATTTAATTAAATAACTTGTGGACCAACATGCATAATTACTTAGAATTGGATTCTCTTCAAAATATTAATTATATTTCGTACTAATTAAATAACTATGTTTGAAAAATCGAATTTTTGCTCTAGAAATTGTGTTTTTGTTATAAACGTTACTCCATTTCGTTATGACAGATATTCCTAAATAGATTTAGTACACTCCACATTTTCATTTCAAAAATTACTTAGCGACTCCCTGAGAATTTTTACGTTATTAAGCATAGTTGAACCCCCGCTTTTGCATTCTGGCTTTTTTAGGTTGAGCCGTAGCCCGTGACCTATCTTCGATTAACTTTCCCCGAAACAGGTCCTGACTTTTACCTTTTAGGGGGTATTTCTACCCCTGGAAGCATCGACATTTTTCCCGAGGGTCAAGTTCGACGATATTTGAATTGGGTTTGCAGCAAAATCCAGAAAAACTTCGAGAAGGTTAACTAGAAAATGACGACTAAGTCTCATTGGAAATTTGACTAATCCGCAACCAAATGCTGGGACGACGACCGCGGAAGTCGACGGTTCACCATTTGTAGACGGGATAGAGGGGTTAGTGAAGGCGGTCATTAGAGGAACTTATGCAGACCGGGAACCCGAGAAATTCAGGCCCCATCGGCCTGCTGCCCGGAATTAGGGAACGAAACAGTAACTTAGATTTTTAGCCCTCCAAGGGAGGTTTGGATGGCCTCGGTCAACTGAGCCTGAATTTTGCTCACCAATTGACCCGTTAGGTCAATTGGTGAGCAAAATTGGTCGGATTTATCACTTGTGGAGTGGGCGTTTTGGGAGGAACCGTGTTCCTCTGGAACCCCCACACGAAGGTTGGTGGCGAAATTTTATTAATTTTTGGACCTGAAAGGCCCTATTTCTTTGAGATTGCAACGATGAATTCTTTGTTGTTATATTTTCTGATCTCGCAGGACAACCTTGGAAGCTCGCAGTATGCGCGCCCACGCAGTTGCAGAAATTCGCTGGGCTGCTCTTATCCTTCTTGCATTCTCGTGAGTATACAAATCTCCACACTTAACGCAGATCGTGTCCGCGTGACACTTTGTTACCGAATGACCGAACTGTTGGCAGTTAAAGCACTGCACAACACGACCATTCAACTTCTGGGTTTGTATCTTCACCTCCTGGTTGAATAAGGTCTTGATGTTGTAGATCTCCTTCTCCTCCTTAGGGAGAACTCCCTGTACTGTAGCCATAGGAGCGCCTTTTTGGGACTTCGACCTCTCGACGTGGATAGGATGATAACCCAAATCGAAGAGTTCTTTGCTAATCGTGGCTGTTGGGATTATCTCCACTACACCCCTGATTACAACGCGTAAATTGCGTTCTTCACGGATACAAAACGCATAATATTTATAATCCTGCTCATCAAGCAGTCTTGTGGCGGCCCTATAGTCATCAGAGGTTCATCAAAACGGGTCTAATCATGACACCGTTCGGTTTGGTTAGGTTGTGGATCTTTCTAAATTGATATTCTTCTCTTTGCAAAGACGTAGAATCTGAAGGTATGCTGATTTGTCACGGATAACAATCGACGGAACTTTAAATGTTTTTTGCGTCGTAGTCGCTACTGGTTCCTTTGGCGGTGTATTCTTGACCTGTGCCGGTTTGGGTGTCACTGGCTCTGCTCTACGGCAGATAACCACTGACGAATGTTGGGACGACAATGGTCGTTAAAGAAGACTTTTCAACAGATGAGTCACTCTATTAAGGATAAAGTACGATATTTACAATTAACACAATACAGCTAGTTCAGCAGCAGCTAGTAGAATACAGCTGAATTGAATACATAAATATATGCAAACCAATTAGCAGTACCACAAGAAAACATGTAGTTATTTACAAACATTAAATATACTATTTTCGTGAAGGTAATTGTAAATCTAGATGTATGCTGATTCTCCTGTACTCCTGTAGAAGATGATATTTTCTGCTTTCAGGACGTTCGTGATTTCTTTCTTCTGTTCATAAACTATCTCTTGATAATACTTGTATAATCTGATTTAAATCCTAGTTCGATGTTTTCCTAGATCTACCCGATCTTCTCTTCTCATCTCAACTTGCATCCCATCCCATCTCAACTTATTTATTCTTGGTCGCTGGCTGCTTAAAAATAGGCGCTTGCAATTTGCTTTCGGAGGCCAGCTCCTTCAGAGGCGGGAAGTCCTCCTTAGGACTTCCGACTTAGGGTTTGCAGCTCGCTTCACATTATTCTTCCTGTTTTTGAAACTGCTTCTGCACTCATAATCGGAAGCTGATGTTCCTTCGGATAGTTCAATATCTGAACCGTAAAATGGGATGTCGTCCATTGCGGTTTCTGTTCTTTCTTTTTCACGACCCGATGCCTTGAAAAAAGCATCGAATTTTGTAAAAACCTTATTTAGTTTATCCCGCAATTGTTGATTTTCACTTTGAAGTTTTCCAAATTTTCACTTAACATTGATTTTCGTTGCGCAACTCCTATAGTTTTGTACTGAAAAGGCCCATTTCGTTCAAATAACTCATCTGATCCTCAAGCTCGATGATGCGTTTTTCCTTGTCATCTAACGACTGTTGGACTGCTTGGAAAGCCTCCCTCGTGATGGTGAAAGTATTCCTCTCTCACTGCAATACACTTATTCCTACGGTTTCTTCTACTCTTCGAAACAGTTTTTATATTCGACTTTCGGGTATTTGTTTCAAAGCGAGGAAACTTTCTGCAATTTCTTTAATCGAGGAAAATGGAAAAGCCGATACGGTGCCATATCTGGTGAATATGGTGCTTATGAAATGGTGTTTGTTTAATATTTTGCAAAAAACTGACGAATATTTTTTGTCGTGAGTGATGGTGCCTTAATCCGGTGCTACATATTCTTCATACGATATGACAAACGTCACTTGGCCAATGTGTGAATGGTAAAGTTGGCACTTGCAAATGGGTTGTCAGTTATGGAATCGACTGAATAAAAACTGGTGCATGCTGGTACATATGCCAAATCCTCATCCATGGATTGGCCACACCGTGTGTTATCTTTGCAACGCGTCGAGACACTTTTTACTTTGTTTAGTTAATTTATTTATGTTAACGTTGGCTCAGTTTCTTGTGAACTGATGATGTGGCAAGTGCATAGCCAATGTATAGACGCTCACTTGTGATTTGTGAAAGAACAGCCATCGTTGAACCAAACATCATCAAGCAAAAGCCCTTATTTTGCCACAAATCTGAACGCTTTTCTTCCTGAATGATCCTATACCAGTGACCCATAGAGCTTGAATAATATTTTTTATTGACTCTTTAACCAGTTGGAAGGGACCCTCTGTAGACAATACCGTAGTAATCGAAGAGAGACTGTTAACATTACTTTGATTTTTGATCGACTTAGATGTGGTTTATTCAACTGTGCACATCTCAATCTCTAATTTCATTTGGTTGCTACCACAATATATTTTTAAAAGCCATTGATAATTAAACGATTTCGAGTTAACATCATATGTTTCTCGTATGGTAAACATGTCGAGTTTCGAATCAAATAAAGATCATTTGAGGCAATCAAAAAAAAATAGTAAAAGATAACCATTAATCCACCGCAATACCGAATTTCTTTGTAAAGAAGACAATACTGTCTATTTGGTGGGATCAGAAGAATGTCGGATGCCGAATTGCAAGAATTGTTGGAAGAAGACGATATGAAAACCCAACAACAAATGGCAGAGAGGTTAAATGTTGGTCGCGTTTGCGATTGTCTGCGTGCCATGAGAAAGACCCAAAAAGCAGGAAAATGGGTATCGCATGCAAACGACAGACAGCTGGAAAAGCGGCAAACGGTATGAGAAGTTTTGCTTTCGCGGCAGAAAGAAATACTTTTTTTAATCGGATCTTGACTGGAGACAAAAATTCGATATTTTTCGAGAACAACCATAATCAAGGCAACCATAATCATCGACCGCAAGACCGAATCGCTTTGGAAAGAATACAATGCCGTGCATTTGGTGGGATCCGAAGGATGTTATACACCATGAGCTTCTGATCACCATGTGAACCAGTTGATACAGTTCGCTGTCGTCAACAAATGATCAATTTGAACCATACATTGGCCAAAATGCCACCAATATAGGTTACAAGACACGGAAAAGTGATATTACAGCACGACAACGTCGCATCACACACAGCTAAAGCGATCAGAAACACTAGTTCTGCACTTAGCTGGGAACTCTTGCCCCACCCGCCTTACTCACTAGACTTGGCCACTTGTTTTCATCGATGTCTTACACATTTTTCATGGAACACTTCAACAATTACGGAGATGTCAAAAAATGGCTTGGTGACTGGTCCACGTAAAAAGATATACGATTTTTCTGGGAAGACATCCACAAATTGCCAGAGAGCAATGATAGCGCATTCTTTGAATAAATCATTTTTACCTTTCCCCCAAATTAAACTCATTTTATAAAGAAAAAAATAAGAATTATTAACCGCCACACTTAGTAATATCTAAAAAGATATCCGTCCTTTGGTAATAACAGTTTCTACTTTTCGAATGGAATTTAGGATTTCCTTTGCTTAAATCTCAGTTTTAGCTCCGCAATATTTTCTGGGGAGTCAACTTAAAGCTTGCTCTTCAAATGACCCCACAATCCAAAATCAAATGTCATTTAGATATGACGATTTTGTGACAAGATATGCTCAAATAAGTTAATATTGAATTGGCGGCAGTTCATGGATACTAAAGCTATGATGATACAAATACATCGAAGATAGTCGTTTTACTCTTACCTCAGAGATGCATGGGAAAATTGATATCAAAACTCGCCTACCTCTCAGTCGCACCATGTATAATAACTGACATAGCTATAGTTTTACTTTCAGTAAACATGTTAAAAACCCAATAACTTTTGGTTTAAATATTTTGGGTTCCCATTATCATAATCCTTTTTCCGTTTTTGCCTAGTAATATTTAGATTTTTAAAATTAAAAAAAAAACAGTTGTCAACTTAAAAACAATTCTTGAAAGACTATTATGGAAAAGGATAGCAATATATGAGTATACATTTTAAAAACAGTTCCCTTAATTTTGAAGAGGCCTTTGACTAGAAGAAAATATCACATTTTATGTTTTGTAACGTTCACGTACTGAGTCAATCAATTAATTAAAAAATAATAAACAATTCCAACAGAATAACAATGAATAGCACGTCCACTTGCGTGGGACGACTACCAAAAAAGCAACGGCCACTTGCACAGGTGCTGTTGTACGTTGTTGATTTGTTTGGAATCGACTTTAATAACTTGTTTTGTCACACCTGCGTCCTTAGTTCATATTAAAAGCCTGTACAAAAAGTTGCTTAAAAAAACCCGAAAGTTATTTTTATAGTGGACAGGTCTTTCGAAGGCGTTCGGCCGAGAAAACACCCCGATATAAATTAAAACTTGGGAGGTAGGGAAAATAAAATAAAAAAGAACGAATTCCGGTGTCGAAACAAATCTTGAATCGAATGGGTCTGGGCCCGAAGGAAAACAGATGTAACTGTGGCATTTTTGGGATTCATAAATATGTAATAGCCCATTCGAGAATCTTTAAATGAAAAGCCTGGAATAATTGTTATTCTCCACCGTTGCTTGTTGTTTCAGTGTGTTTCAAAGTGAGCGGTTTTTTTTAATTCTTGAATAAAACACAGATGCAGTTGTGAATTTGCCTAGTTTTAAGAAAATATATAAGAAGGTATTCCAATCCTTCAAGGAACGATTGGGGAAATGTGCTGAGCGGTGGCATCACCTCACGTGTATCCAAGGCATCAATTTAAACTTTTTATGGCGTGTCGACTTACAAGTTTGGGGTTCAAATCCTCTCCATTGCGATATTTTTTTGTTCACAAATTATATTAAAATTATTCTGTTATTAATTTCTGATAATTATTAAGTTGTAAGTTATTTTTTCAGTCTCTAGTATTAAATAATTAGTAAAATAAGAAAATGTACGTCATTCACCATACACATTTGTTTTTTAATTGAAAAAGCCAGCAATAATTCTAATTATTATAATTTATATTATAATTATATTATAATTATATTATAATTTATTCAGAAAATATAAAAAAGACAGTAGCATTAAAGAATTAGTATACTTGCAAAAAAAAAACAATAAATTGAATATATTAATTTCCGAACGGTTTTAATTGAAGTTTGCATGTATGCACTTCGAGAGGTGTAAACGACGATATTCTGATTACCTAGTTATACTGTTATATCGATAACTAAGAATATCGTTTACAGTAGGTTATTGATTTACAGTTTACAGAAGTATATTGATTATTGCGATTGTACTTTTTATATTTTCTGACTAAATTATATAATTAGAGTTATTGCACGCTTTTTCAATTAAAAAACAAATCTATATGAAGTATGACATATTTTTTTTTTATTTTACTAATTATTTAGTACTAGGGACTAAAAAAATAACTAATAATTATTAGAAATTAATAACAGAATAATTTTAATAATATTTTTCAACCAAAAAAAATATAATAAAAGTGAAGGTTTGAACCCCAAATTGTTAAGTCGGAACGTCATAAAAAGTTATGCCTTGGATACGCTTGAGATGGCGCCATTACTTGACACATTTCCCATCGTCCTTTGCAGGATTGGAATACTTTCTTATATATTACGTAGGTCTAGTCTCATTGCAGAAGTTTAATGTATGACATTTAAAAAAATGGAGTCGTACACAATACAACAACGCGTTATAATTGTTGAATTATTTTATGTAAATGGGCGTTCAGTGAAAAATGTTTTTGAAAAATTATGTGATATTTACGGTTTGCACAATCGTCCATCTGATAGTACTATCAATCGAATTGTTCAAAAATTTCAAGTAACTAGTTCGGTGGAACCAGAAGAATACAGAAGAACAATATATGTACAGTTGTTGTAGTCTTTCACAAAAGCATATCAATTTGGTATGTGAAAGTGTTGCTGAAACACAGAAATTTCCATTAATCGACGTTCACAACAATTTGGACTCAGTCTCTGAGTCCAAACTCTAGCTTTGGAGGCATATAAGCTTCAAATAACAATTGAACTATAGTCACTGGATCACTCAAAACGTCATGTATTTGCCAATTGGACCAAAGAACAAACAGATGATTTTTCACAAAAAATCATCTTTTCAGATAAAGCACATCCTAAACGAGTAACTATTTGGTATGCATTACGGTCAGGCAGTGTAACTGGGTCGTATTTCTTTCAGAATGCTGCTGGTGAAGCTATAACTGTGAATGGTGTTCGATATCGTGAGATGATATCTGGATTGAATAATATTGATCTGGAGCATATGTGGTTCCAACAGGATGGAGCTACACCTCACTCTGCTAAAGGAACAGTTGATTTATTGAGAGAAAACAATCTTGGACGAGTTAGTGCAAGAAACGGTGATGCTAATTGGCCACCAAGATCATGTGATTTGACACCATTGGACTATTTTCTTTGGGGTTAAGCCAGGTCTATAAGGGCAGCATGAAATTATTCGAGTCGATGGTGAGACAGAGCCACTGTTATGCCAAAATGTTATCCAAAACTTTGACAAACAAATGGACGTCTATGGAACTGCAAGAGGTGGTCATATGGTAGATATTGTCTTACGAGTATAAATGTCATGCACTATGCTTCAGTTATCAATAAAAAGTTTTTTTTTCAAATGAAGGCAAATTCTGTGTTTTATTCAAGAATTAAAAAAAAAACGCTTAATTTGAAAGATCCTTTACATTTAATGTCCAAGATTTTTTTGCTTCTAAGTTGTAAAGCTTTTCATTCTCCATCCATCCATCATTCTCCATCAAAATCTTAGTATTTTTCTTTATTAAAATTAGCAAGTGCACATAATTTTGAGCTTTCTTGATAATTTAACTTTATACAATAAATTCAATTTGATTTTTATGGCAGAATGTAATTTTAAATATTATGATATTATCCAAATCCAAACATAAAAATATTCGAAGGAAATACTGCTTAAGCTCACGAATATCTCAAATTACTGTATAGCATTATATTTTTATGGTCCTCATCTCATTGTGGTGCTATTTCATTTTTTTCTTCCTACTTCTGCTCGTCACTACGTCTAACTTTAGATATAGGCCTTCCACAAATTCTTACACATATCTCTTCTACGTGCCACGTATTACCAGTGTATGTAATCTCTTCTGAGCTCGACTCTCGTTCTTTTCTCCAACCATTGCTCATATTAATATTCCATTGATGTATTAGGATATTACATATAGTGTCTCTAGATCTTGCGAAACTTCTCTTAAAGTTGCTCCACTTGCTCCCTCACATCCTTAACTTTCGATTTACTTTAAATCCATTTATATGGTTATCGTTAGGTTTGTGCTATTTTATCCATGTTAATATTTTTAAATATCAATGTCTGGGAGCCATTGGAACAGGAAGAATCGTATAATCTAATTTTCAAGTATTGTGGTATCCTATTATTTCTTAATATGCATTTAAGTTTCTCAAAAGCTGCCCCAAGCTAACCTGATTCTAATAGTTGTTTCCGCAGTTTAGTTTTCTGTTCATTTTTCTGTCCCTTTAATATACATATACTCATTTGCCGTTTCTATATTGCATTTGTTAATATTTAGAGCGTGACCTACTTTTTCATTTTCTTATTTAACAATTTGCAATAGCACCATTTTAAACATTCTACAAAAAATTTACCTTATTCTTTTTCCTTAAACAATGCACATATTAATTACATTTATGAGTCAATATCCCTTTTATAATAGTAAATATGGTGTCATCTTGGACTTGCAAACGTAAATACTTTTTGGATATCTACTATCCCACCACTTAAATTACCAGCTATTAACTTTTGATCATTTTCACTCATTTTAGAAATTGATAATTTTAAGAAATATAATGTTCAACAACTCAAAACAAATTAGGATTTTTTAAAATTAATATTTAGCAAATGTTGGATCAGTGGCTGCTCATAAGGGAGGGCGTTGGGGCGCCGCCCCTCCTGCATTTATTACAGTAAACAATTTTTAGAGCAAAATATATGTATATGATTTCAATAGCACGATAAGTAAAAAGGAGAAAAAAGAAAACAAAAAGAAATCTTTAGCAGCACTATTTTCTTCAACGCCCTCCCACTTTAAAAACGCACGAGCCGCCACTGTTTTGAATACAAAAACGTTTTTTTTTAAGTTTTTTTTATAAAAAGAAAACTAAAATATTCTATTTTTAGAACTCAATGTACAATTTCGAGAAATATAAAATGGGATTATTCTTTTCATTACCAATATATACTAGAAAACAAAACTAAAAATACCACACTATAAAAAATATATTTACTTGCAAAAATTTTGTAATTTTTTTACACGATAACCGTATTCAAATTTTTGCTCCAGTTTAGTTATTAGCACACAATTCTGACTATGTAACTTTGCAATCTGATATTGTATGTCTTCTTGAGGCAAGGTATCTCTAGCACGTTGTACACATGTTATAAGCTTGTTTCAAGTTCCTGGAGGCCAGAGCAATCGCTCAAGAATTTCACCAATGTCATCACATGCATATTCAATCTATGATAAGTCTGAGGATTTCGCCAACTGACGCTATCACAAATTCTGCTCTGTTTGAGAAAGTGGCGTTATCTTACCGTAAGATAAAATTTGAGCAAACCTGCAAATAGGGGCATATCAATGAATAGCATTAAACTCTGAACATTACTAGAGATGATCTGCTTCCCGAGCAGATAGTCCATCACATCATAAATACTGGAGAGATTACCGTATGCCATTTCAATTTCAATTCAAAATATTATTTTGAATGCATTTGCTAATTCTTTTAGATATTCTGAAAACCCAATGGAACTATAATAGTTTATGTATGTTTTCATTATTCTAGAATCAGTAGTTTTTAAAAAAAATCTAGATCAAAAAATGTCTCCTTGTTTAACAGCACTTTCAATTTATTAAATAACAGAAAATATTTGCTCTATAGTCGAAGACTCTCTTATATCTTATTGAAATGAACTTTTGCTAGTTTAGCCATCCTTCAAGATCAAAACTAGCCAAATACTCCGGACATTACAACATAAGTTCAAATAAACTAAATCACGAAAAACCCATAACGAAAAACCCATACATATTTATTAGATAAAAGCATAAAACACCAAAAAAAATTGGCATGAAACGCCTTCTTACCACAAGGACATTTTACCAAACACGTTGCTGCCGTACTTAAACCAACGTTGTGGGTTCAAGTACATCAGTTGTGGGTTCATCATCAAAGTGAAATCGCAGTCGCTTAAATAAAGACCGCACGATGTCAAGGGATTAATAGAAATTACATTAAAAATAAATTGTTGCAATGTATGGAAGAGAAAGTTTGATAAATTATGCCAAAAGTACATAATACGTGAGTACTATATAAAAAATAAAAAGTATTGATAGAATAATTGTGTATATTTATTGATAATATATATTAAGTATATTGGACCGGAATGACAAAGGAAGGCTCAGAACCGCGTAGGTTAGCCGGACCCGGGCGCATTCAAAAACTCAATGATTGCAATCATGCAACACCCAGGTGCTCTTTATGTTCGACACGAATGACCCTTTTTCGAAGCCTCTGACATCTCATTTCTTACATCTCATTTCTTACATCTCATCTCTCACATATCATCTCTCAATCTCATTCTCACATATCGGTAAAAATAATGATTAACCAAACGGTTAACCTTGATGCACAAATTCTTTAAAGACGGTTCCTTGATTTTCTATAAGCAAATCGGAATGCTCTTAATATTTGATTTGCTCCTTCCGCCTTTTTTAACCGTGGTGAGGCTGGCATGAGCAACCCATGTTTCAGAAAATGAGAATGATTTTCAATTCGATCCAAAAAGTCAAGACCCTGTTTCAGCGTTCAAAACAATGTTTTTCCTCTGTTGTCTCTGCAAAAGGTTTTTGGAACTATTTTTGCTCAGATTTTCTTTATACCCAATTCTTTAGTCAAAATCTGAAAAACCTCAGCATGAGTTAAATTCAGCTCTTTCCCGATCATTCTGACCATCAACCGATGTTCAGAACCCACAAAATCCCGGATTCTATGGACATTTTCCTCACATCTTGCAGTGGAAAGCCATCCGATGTGAAGTTCATCTTCAACAAAGTCTCGACCGTTTGAGAATACCTTAAACTAAGGTAAGTGTTATGTGAACTAGACACATAATCAGAATTTAATGAGTACTCTCGTCTTCTTATTCAGAAAGTCCAGCCATTATATTTCCAAAAAAAAAAAACATCAGAGTCAACGGTTTCATTGTTTTTTTTAATTGTTTAAAAATTCGTCTCTGAGCCCAGCCCACATTCTTTAGATTTTACCTGCATTTTTTATTATTATTTATACCTAAGTTATTCCCATGTACATCTACAAACTAAATATAAAAAATAGCGAACGAAACAAGACATAAATTTAAACTGCGTGCCATTATAACATTAAACGACACCACATTTTGCTTTAATTTGCCCGCCAAAGGCTACTATGCTAAGAGACACAAAAATGAATATTGATACAACAATTAGTTTTCTAGCAAGTGAATTAACCAATCGTTTTCCCACAGGTCCATGCAAAGGAATAAATCTATGTGGGCGCATCAACAATGAAACTATTTAGGTTTATTTCGATAGCGACGCAACATTGTTAACGTTCTTTTTCGAAACGAAACCGCCGAGAGTGGAGGACGTTCATTAAGATTTTTCTCGATACAGCGTTTCCTTATCCATTGTATTCATCAGGATCGCAAAGGTCAGAGGTTGGCGACACATCCTGATTAATGAGTGTACTTGTCATGCAAGATGCATCTATTGTTCGAATATCTAATTAATTATGGGTCAGGGGCGGACCCGGTTCGCCAATTCAGATCTGCCGATAATATTCTTGAACATATTAAGTAATAAAACTGAGGCTGGGTGGTGAATTTAATTATACAACAAGTAACTGGACTTGAAAAGAATAAAAAAAGAACCGGATTAATTTTAATTAAATTATTATTTTTATAATTATTAATAAGGGTCATATGTTGGTATATGGAAAAAATAAATTTTGACTCAGAAGATTTTTATTTCAATTATATAAAGTCAGGTAAGTGTTCAAGGGAATGTTTTTTGTTTCCGAGGTTGTCTGGAAAGTTCATAATTTTTTATCAGAAAGAGAATCGCAAACAGTATGTATAAATATTTATTTAGTCCATTATGACATTATCATTTACAACTATTTTGCTAACGTCATGATGAGCTCCATAATGCCTTTTTACCAAAAATTATCATATTTTTTGTCAAAAAATTTTACCAGGTTGATTTTCACATCTTCTTCCATTTTCAAAGATTCCACATTTAAACAATTTTTAAAAAATGAGAATAGATGGTAGTTGAGTACAATTTTTGCAGATACCTTACTGAAATGCCTGGTCGCGCATTGTCATGATGAAACACTTTCCTGTTAGGCTAATTTTCTTCGAATGAAAACAGTCTTTCGCCTTATTTAAAACCGCCGACACTGATAACACCTTTTTTCATTCCAAGCTGTTGTATATAACCCAGTTTTCATCACGAGTTACTATCCGCTTCAGAAATAGAGCCTAAGAATTTTTTTTCAGTACATATCGCACGAAGAGTTCGGTCCATCACATTTTGCTCATTCAGTTTGTGAGAGACCCACACGTATCGACAGACATACCCACCTTTTTTCAGATGTTCTAAAACGGCTGATTTGTTAATATTTAACTTATTTGCTATTTGACGTAATACAAAGCGTAGATCTTCGGCTATTATGTGGATCTTCGTATTCCAGTTATCGAGCTCAATACATCTGCTCCTGAACCGACTATACCATTTTTCCATCGTGGTCTTACCAACAAAAAAGTATCCATAAACAGCACAAAATTGATTTTTGTTTGAAAAGCGTTTGAAAAGACACAACTCACACGTTGTTTGAAAAGACACAACTCTATTTTTCAAGTCTTTATTTTTGGAACTCTATTTTTGAAACAATTGACGATCCGATTTCTATTTCCTGTAAACATCCGCTATTAAAAAACGTATCATTTGTGATTACCTAGAATTGCAGTTTACAAAGTATTTTTCTATAAATCATTTTAAACCGACATATTCAAACGAAATAAATATTCCAGCATTTTAAAATGGTTTTTAATCCATATAGTACAATGCAGATATAACAATCCTTTCAATATGTTGTGAATTTTAATCAAACAGAGTCTGAACTCTAACACAATCGACAACGTTTGAACGCAAAGCTCAGGGTGGAACAAACATGGAATAGAAACGGAGGTTAAGGCCAAAATAGTAAAAGAAAATAAATGTTCAGAGATGCTGCAAAGACTCCTGAAAAATAAAAATATATCAAGAAAAGGCAAAGTAAGAGTTTATAAAGCAATAATGAGACCAGCAGTAATATATGCCGCAGAGACCTGGACCTTAACCAATACCAGCGAAAGAACATTGGAGGTGTGGGAGCGTAGAGTGTTGAGAAGAATATACGGCGGTATCAAGGAGGAAAACAGTCAATAACGCGGATCATTGCAGCACGGCGAATAGCCGGGTTAGGACATATAAAAAGGCTACTAGAAAGCAGACTAACAAAACAGATTGTGGGCAGATGGAGAGGCAAGTGAAGAATGAAGAGAGGAAGACCAAGGAGAAGTGGCTACAGGAGATGGTGGAGAATTAGGCCTGAATGGGTGTGACACAGTGGGATAGAAAGGTAAGAAATAGAGAGGTTTAGTAGCAGATGGTAAACAAAGCCAAAGGCCTGAAAGGCTGTACATATATGTACATATATATATATATATATATATATATATATATATATATATATATATATATATATATATATATATATATTTATATATGTATATATATATATGTACATATATGTACATATATATATATATATATATATATATATATATATATATATATATATATATATATATATATATATATGTACATATATGTACATATATATATATATATATATATATATATATATATATATATATATATATATATATATATATATATATATATATATATATATATATATATATGTACATATATGTACATATATATATATATATATATATATATATATATATATATATATATATATATATATATATATATATATATATATATATATATATATATATATATATATATTTATATATGTATATATATATATGTACATATATGTACATATATATATATATATATATATATATATATATATATATATATATATATATATATATATATATATATATATATATATGTGTGTGTGTGTGTGTGTGTGTGTGTGTGTGTGTGTGTGTGTGTGTGTGTGTGTGTGTTCAAAAATAATTAAGTGCGCTCGTGGAGAGAGATATTACAAACAAAGAAAATACACCCGCGGTCCACGTTGGTGCTTTGTTGCTCCACAAAGCGCCAGCAAGGACCCATTCCTGGCCTTAAACCGTCATCAGCTGGGCTCAGGCTGAACGCCTAGAGAGCGGATGAAGGGAACGACTAAAGCCATGACGATATAAATCGGCCATGTCGAATGCTCGTGCAATCACATGCAGCACACCTTGACGCGTAGGCTCCGAACTAAGGTCATCAGATTCAATTATTTTCGACAAGCACCACTAAGGTATGTGAACCATTGATTGGTGTTTAATCTTTGGTTTCAAGAATAGCATTTAACTGGTTAGTGAACAACATTAAAAACTTCCCAGAAATTATTGAGAATTACCCAGCTTGGTTATTATCTGACTGAAGAACAATTGCTTGCAGCATTTCACATTATTGCCCAGAGAACATATGCAAAAATATAAACAAATATCAAACATTTAAACAAAGTACAAACATCCACACCGTGAACGGAAGTTAAGCCCGCATCTGTGCAGCTGTCGAATTACTGTAGCCGTGTTTTAAGCTAATACCAGTCAACTAATATTTCATTGATAGTAAATTTTAGTGAATTTAATATACAATATTTTGTTGCGTAAAACATTAAATATTAATAGAAAAAAAGCAAAAATAGTATATTTGTTTTCTCAATGGATGATATCCATACCAAAATTAAAATTTTCTCGTTAATATCGAAACATCCTTGGTAATATAAAACGGACGTCTGTTTAAAAATGATTTAAAACACGCCCGACTGCGTAAAGATCTTTTTTTTGCTCGTCGCATTTTCGCCGATTATTCACTCCTGCATCTTCACTAACTTACGATCAAACGACACCAATCCTGCGTCGCTCATAAATACCTCGCATACAGTTGAACCCGGCGACCTCTGCCGTTGGGATGGCGCGTTAAAGCGGATACGATATGAAATATGGTCGACGTCCCATTCAAAATAATAAATCGCTGAAATTACGATTTGTCCGTGGAAGTGCGATCCGATCGTAAACATGTAACGAGCCATAGGTACGTACGTCGCCGACGCCAACTAATAAAACGGACAGAAAACAGTCTGATTTAACATCCAAATCGGTTGAAATTTTTTAGAATAACTTCATCACTTTCTTGATTTGTTTTCTTAAAGGATGGGTCAAATATCACTCTACTATTTTGTCTTGACGGCATTTTTTTTCGTGATATTTGTAACAGTTTGGGTTTGGCAGTTGTGTAATACAGACGTGCAAGTTTTATCATGCATAAATAAACACTAAGAGAACAGAGTGAAATTTAATTGTAATTTATAATAAAAAAAGTCGTAATTAACATTTAAACATAATTAAATTATTGCAACTCAACATAAATTTGGTCGAAAATATCCTACTCGGCCGTCCCCTCATAAAACGACAACGTATAAGTTATACGACCAATTATAAAAATTCAGAACAGTTGGGAAAAGGCCCGAATAACGGCCGAATAACGGCCGAAAACGGAATAAGGCCCGAATAACGAAATAAACATATAAAAAAAATATTTCTTGTTTCTTTTAAAAGTGCTAAATAATTATAATAGTAGCGTTTTACTTTGAACGAAATCATGTTATTACTTTTTCTTCACTTCGAAATTGAATAGTTGCATCTATTTCGAAAATTTTAAGGTCCATTTCACGGTTTCACGTAATAGTAACTCAATATCGCTTTTAAGAAATTAAATAATCAAAATTTAATTAAAATTAAATCATGAATCATCCAATTCAAGTTATTTAGTGCATAACAAGTTATTAATTTCAACAGCTATGTGTGGTATTAAAAAGGCATTGTTTAGTCTGGTGTAGGTGTGCTGTACCTACACCACACTAAACGATAACTTTTTGATGACGAAATGGTTGTTTATATATATATATATATATATATATATATATATATATATATATATATATATATATATATATATACTAAACGTCAGACTAAACAATGCCTTTTTAATACCACACATAGCTGTTGAAATTAATAACTTGTTATGCACTAAATAACTTGAATTGGATGATTCATGATTTAATTTTAATTAAATTTTGATTATTTAATCATCTCTATTATCTATATATATATATATATATATATATATATATATATATATATATATATATATATATATATATATATATATATATATATAGATATATATAGATATATATATATATATAGATATATATATATATATATATATATATATATATATATATATATATATATATATATATATATATATATATATATATATATATATATAGTGTTAGATTTTCTTGGACTGCGTCTAATGAGACAGCAGTAGCTGAGTGTCATCACACACCCAACCGTTGGGTTCCACAATCTCATGTGGATCACACAACAACCTGCGTCTCCGTCTAAAACAACAGTTTTGTTGGTTGCTCGATGCGGAAGGAGCCCCATCTATCCCTTCACCTGGATGACATATGTTTCGTCTCTCGAGGTTCAGACTCATCACGGCGCCGACATATACCATACCATCAAGAATAGGGAGACTCTATCCACAGCCAACAACCCATGTTGTCGCCGATTTCACGTCGGATGGCGTATATATGTAGTGTTAGATTTTTTTGGACTGCGTCCAATGAGACAGCAGTAGCTGAGTGTCATCACACACCCAACCGTTGGGTTCCACAATCTCATGTGGAACACAAAACAACCTGCGTCTCCGCCTAAATGAACATTTGTGTTGGTTGATCGACCGAGAAGGAGCCTCATCTATCCCTTCAACTGGATGACATATGTTTCGTCTCTCGAGGTTCAGACCCATTACGGCGCCGACATATACCATACCATCAAGAATAGGGGGACCCTATCCACAGCCAACAACCCATGTTGTCGCCGACTTCCCGTCGGATTGCGTATATATGTAGTGTTAGATTTTCTTGGACTGCGTCCAATGAGACAGCAGTAGCTGAGTGTCATCACACACCCAACCGTTGGGTTCCACAATCTCATGTGAAACACACAACAACCTTGTAACTGTACAACCTTGTAAAACTGTATTTCCATATGTATTATTAAAATAAAAACCTTAATATGCAAATGAAGTATGTAAAGGGTCTACTATTAGGGATGAGCTTTGATAGCTCATGACGGCCATATTTATTTACCAATTTTTGACATGTCTTGTAAGTTGTTTTTCGAAAGATTTGCAAATAAATCATGATTCATTTTACGTTAGAAAAACATTTGAAAATTGTCCAGTTTTATTACAAAATTATATGTCAACTCGCGTTACTGAACGAGCAATTCAGACCCATCCTTTTTTGGTTGGACCATCCCAGATTTTTGAGGTTGGACTTAGGCTTCCATCCGTATAACATGGTGCTGGTACAAGAACTGAAGCCAACCGACCGTCGTGAATTTGCCGATTGGGCCCTCGAAATAAGGCGACAACGAATTTCATCGAAAATCATCTTCTCCTATGAGGCTCATTTCTGGCTCAATGGTTTCGTCAATAAACAAAATTGTCGGTATTGGGGCGAATCTAATCCACACATGATATATGAGAGTCCTTTGTATCCGCGAAAGATTAAAGTTTTGTGTGGATTTTAGTATGGTTTGGTTAGTATGGTATGGTTTAGTATGGTTAGTATCGGTCCTTATTTCTTTAAAAATGAGGAAGGAGTCACCGTTACCTTCCATACCGGATTTTTATGGAATCAATGCGGATGACCTATTTTTTTAACAAGATGGCGCACCACCGCATATTTCGTGAGTAAACATGGGCTTATCGGAAGCCAAGTTCGTCAACTCGTTAATTTCACGAAATGGTCCCATCGCTTGGCCGCCGGGATCATGCGATTTAACTCATTTAGATTATTTGCTCTGGGGACAAGTAAAAACACAATTTCATAACAATAAGTCCGCGGCAATTGGCGAGTTGGAAACTAACATTCGTTAAGTCATAGTCGCCGTACAGCCCGAAATGTGTGAGAGGTTCTTCGAAAATTGGCGCGAGCGGATCCGTATCTGCAAAGAGAGTCCTGGTGGCCATTTGGCTGCAATCTTGTTCAAATCATAAATTGCATGTCTGAATCTCTTAAATAAAGCAGTCGGAATCGATTTTGACCAAAAAATTTGTGTTTTATTTACTTTTGAAGTTTCATCATTCTTATTGGTTGACCCTTTATTTCTTACATTAAGCAATTTCCTAGCCGTTTTCATGAATAGTATATTATTTAAACTTCTTTCCTAAAGTAAACTTTCGGTGTGAAACATTAACCTCCACGTTTAGATTTTCCACTAAACACCAAAATACTTTATTTAACTTCTCTATACGCCTTCTCTATATGTCTTATCCATTTCAGGAAACACGCCATCCATTGTGCAGATTCCCCCATCCCTATCTCTTCCAAAATCCCTTTTTTGGCCTTGTCATTTGTCTTGGTACGGCTAACGCTGCCTCTGACAATTAACCGGTCATTTTGTGATCTGTCTGTCGGCGACTAGCAGTGTGGCGTGCTCCCTTCTTCATTAGTACCTACTACCATGGGTCTATTCTGCTTCTAAGTCGACGCCTGTGTCAGCTCCTGCTTCTGATTCTGCTCCTGCTACTTCTACCACTGCAAGCCCATTGTTACAGCCGCACCATCAAGGCTTCCGCAGCAACTTACCGCCTGCCGTACACCGCCAGCAATAGTGATATAACTCCGATCGCTGTACCACTGCCCTACCTTTGGTCCGAACAGAGCGTCCGATACCTGCAAGCTGCTGTCCGCAGATAAGTATCTAGATATTAGGAATATATGTATCGTGGTTGGTATTAGCCGCCACTGGCGCCCAACTTCCATAAAATGACCTTCAGGCATAGTCTTCATTTAGATATTTGTCTTGTGATATATTCTTTTATTTATTATGGATAAGTATTTTTTGTCATACTAGTAATTGTAGTTAGCTGTTAGATTAATATATAATATAATTATTCCATTAACAGTTGTTTCTATGTAAGACCTAAAGCCTTACTCGCACACCCCGCCTCGACATTAAGGGTTAGTCAGGCATAGTGGAACGTTACAACATAATGCAGTATGCATCCCAACTTTGACATATGGCTCCGAAATTTGGAAGCTAAATGAACATCAGAGAGGAAGAATACAGGTGAGATGAGAGTATTGAGAAGAATTATAGGATTAACTCTGAAGGATTGCATATCAAACAAGGAAATTAGAAGGAGATTGGGCATAAAAATCTGTAGAAGAAGGAATAAGGAAAAATGCACTGCGATAGTTAGACATGTATGCAGAATGCCTTGCACGAGACTGACTAAGAGAGTGCGGTACTTACACGGTATTTCAGTTTTTTTTTCAATCTTTAATCAACCCGTTTAAAAATGAAGACATATAGAATCATGATATCTTTTAAAAATCATTTAAAATTAATCAATTAAATATCGGCTACCTCAGTTAAATTTATAATCAAATTTGTCCATTACTACATTGGCCTTATGATCTTTTAAATAAAAACATTTTTTCTTTCGCTGACGATCTTTGAAACATTTGGCATATTTTAACTTTTATTTGAAATATTTTTTGCAATTTTACCTTTACAAAGCTCTCTAATGAAAGCTTTGGAAGACTCCAGTAAGTGCTTAAGGGGGGCTTAATAATGGGCTTAATAATGTGATATATACATCGTGAAATATGATATTGTTGACTGTGTACTTACTCATAACGTTTTGTCATTCGGACGCTATTTGTGTTGTTTAGTAATTTGAAAATTTCATTTCAGTTAAAAAATAAAATGAAGTCTGGTTTACAGTGACTTTTGACGTGGATTATCTCATCACCAGTGCATCAATCAACTCACTTGGAGATGCAGACTTTTGGAGATGAAGAACCATATAAAACCACTGTATATTACTGGATAAGTGAATTCAATCGTGGCCGTCGTTCGCTAACGGACAAATTTTAAAAAGGTTATCCAAAATCTGTTGTTGTACCAGAAAACATCGATACTGTGCGCGAACTAATAAAGCAAGACTGCCATATGATATAGCGTAAGATTGAAGCATCACTGAGCATTAAAATGACAAATATACACAAGGTTTTACTTAAAGATTTGGTCGTGAAAAAGATGTGTGCGCATTGAAACCGACAATCGCTCAAAAAAAACTCGTGTCGATTGGTGTAAGATGATCAAAAAAATATAATCGTGATGCGTCAAAAGCCGTGTATAACATCTAAGTAGGTGACGAATCCTAACTCTATAAGATAATAAAGAAGCACTTCGAAAAAAATGGTCTCCTGTGTTTTTTTGGAATAAATGGACATGTGGCTATAGCACCACTAGATAATCATAGAATGATCAATTCGAAATGGTACGCAACCATTTGTTTACCAGAAGTCTCTGAAGAAATATGAAAAAACAACCAGCGACGCAGCATCATTCTTCACCATGACAACGCGAGCTCTCACATATCGGATCGAACAACTCAATATTGGCCGGTCAAAACATCGTATTGATGAGTCGTCCGCCGTACAGTCCTGACTTGGCACAGAATGATTTCTTTTGTTCCCGTCCGTGAAGAATACACTACGTGATCAACGATTTTCAACGCCAGAAGAAGCGGTTAATGCGTTCAAAATGCATGTTTTGGAGATACAGATACCGATTAAAGAATGAAAAAAGTGCTATGAAAATGAATTTAAACGTATGCAGAAATGTATCTATCATCGCGGAGAATATTTTGAAAAACAATATAACCATTTTCAATGATAAATTGTATCAGTTTCAATATCGGTCTGCGTTGAAATTTTTTTTATTATTTTATATTTAAAAATGACATAGGATTAATGAGTTGTCGATAAAAATGTAACGACTACTGCATCAATCTATTGTACTGATATGATCAAGATGCTTTTGAGGCAACAACTAGATTTTCTGTTCTGAATGATGACACCTAGTTTTTTCAACATGGGGCGACTGCTCACATCGTTAGAATATCCATAAACATTACGATATACGTTACGACGTTAGATAGTTGTTTTCCAATCATGTCATCTTCAGGTATAGGAACATTTCATGGCCAGCAATATAGCCAGATTTATCAACATGCGATTTTTGTATGCATTATTTGGACGTATAACATCTATTTTGATCTCGCTTGCATAGTTAGGGAAAATACTAGCAAATTTAAGAAAAAAACGAATTTCCAAGTCTAAGACTTCAAATTCGGTAATTGTGACAAAATTATTCTTTGTCTAGTTTTTTAGAAAAATGATATAGAACCGTTCATATACACAGTCTCTTGAGGTAGATTAATTTCCGGCACGGATTTTTTTATTTTTTCACTAGTAATCTTCTAACTTTATAGAATAAAAAATATCATATGATCAAGTTTAATATTTGCAGAATGTTATTATATATGAATAATATCGTATTACCGATATCATTATTTAAATAATTGTCCACCACACAAAAAAAAAAGTAGAACTTTTTTTTTAATTTAAGATTACTAAAAACCAAATGTGAAAATACACAAAGTGGAGAATATTAAAAATATTCAAAAAACAAGGATTTTTTTTGTCCTGTGATCCACGTAAAATGTTCAATCCTTCAGTCGCCATTAAACGCCAACAAGTATCTCCCGAGAACGATTTCTAGCCTGAAGCCGTCATAAGTCGGACTTCGAGTTGTACGTTCGAAAGCAACTGAAGGATTGACCAAGGTCCTTACCATATGCAGCTTACGCCATCCAGTGGTTCGTAATAGTACTACTATATATATATATATATATATATATATATATATATATATATATATATATATATATATATATATATATATATATACAAATACGCTGTTGCCACATCGTTGTTGTCGAACCGCGAGGATTAATAATAACGAACTTAATTCGTGTCTTTTTATATATAAATAATAATTTATTAATAATTATAAAGTTTATTTTAGTATTATAAATGAAAATTGTGAATTCCTGTAATTATTTAAAATTTTAGGAAAACAAAAACATTTAAAAAAAGTAACGCTCGTACTTTAAAACTCAAAATTCAATAAGAAATAACCCAAACCCCATTCCAGTAGAAATGTTGCACCGTGTAATATGTGCAATTGAGATTGAAAGAATATTTACTAAGATACAGAGATTAGAATGATTTTTCTTCTCTAACATGGTATATTTCTCATTTGTAAGTAAAATATTCCGTTCCGATTTTTAAATTCACCAGTTTCTCCACCGCACCCCGTATAGACTTAATTTTAAACTTAATTCTCTCCGGATTTTATATAAAAACTGAATTTATTTCAGTTAAAAAATGATTTAATTTTTCACCCAAAACACTTTTCATTACTCTTCATACTATTTATTAACGTTTTTGATAATGGGTATATTATAGATAGATATTTGAATTTCTTCCAAAATAGAAAAATATATGTCAAAAAGAGCACTTCGCACAGACTAGAAAAGTAAATAATCTAATGGCATGAACTCTGGAAGATAGAGTGAGTACAACATGAAATCTTGCATATTAAAAACATAAAATTATAGCTTGTACATCTTCCCCATTTAATGTATATTTTTTCCAGCTTTTTACAATTATTCGTGTTTAAATTTTTGTTCTATAATAATTACAGTTTAGTTTCCACAAATATTTTCCTTTGGCAAGATCGTTATTTCTCTTCTTTTGTGAATCATTGCCTACATTTTTACGTACAGTGAACATATAGAAAATCATAATGATAAAACTTGTTCACTCTAAGCTCCAACCATTTTGATATATTTATGAATATTTATGAAATGATTCCAGATAAACTCCTATTCCTCCTTCATCATTATCTTCATGTCCATCCACTACTGCATGAAGGCCTGTTTGGCATGTTTCCAACTCGTGTGGCTCTGGACTCTGCCATTGGGGTCCAACATACTTGATGATGTCGTCAGTCCATCCTGCATTCGGTCTTCCTCGTGGACATTTGTGGTTAAGCAGTATCCTCTCTAGAATTGTCCTGACCCACCTGTCGCATCCCACCACCTGACCCATCGCCTCGCTATATGGCCGGCCAATCTCCATTTCAATTCCTTTACTATTTCAATTATATCACATACTTTCGTTTATTCTCTGATTCCCATGATTGTGATGTAAGTGACCAGGTTTGGTCACTTTCATATGTCATAATGAGCAGGACGTACTGATCAAAGGTTTTTCTCTTCAGGCAAATGGGGAGTTTGTTGCCAGTTTGCAGCCAACAAATGCTTGCCAGTCACAGTTAATCCGCCGTTCCATCTCCCGGACGGTATCCCCGTCCATTGAAATCCTCCATTCAAATCTTGTCCAACAATAGAAATTCTTCTACCCTGAGTGACCTGACCTTTTTCAGGTATATTTTCAATCCAATCTGCTCTTTGCAGCTCTTATGTATTTTTGTAGCCTCTTATGCCTCTTATGAAAAGAGAACGATATCATCTGCAAATCTAAGATGACTTAACTATGCACTATTGATCTTTATTCCATCCTATTTTCAATCTAGATTAGGAAATATTTCTTCAAGACAGACTGAAAAAAAAACAGGATATATTGCCATGTAAGTTGCCTTAATTACGTGTAAATATGCCATAAATCATCTCATAGGCATGATATAAAACATCAATCATGTTCAGTTACACAAATACATATATGCCAGTTTCAGAAAACTTTAAATTTGAGCGAAAGTGAGCTAGAAACATTCTAAACCAAAATCCAGCGTTCAATTCTACATCTATCTTGGTTCTTATTACGATTTTATAAATATCAACCCTCTACGCATAAACTGTAATCCAGAATTGTCGTTTGGCTTAAATGAATATTAAAATTTAAATTACCCTTTTAGTTTTCTATATAAATATCAGATTGTTGTTAAAACCACTGATATTTAAAGTATATTTCCAACCATTAACCCTACAACACATTTTAATTTAATTAAAAGCATATTGAGCTTTACGCTTGTAGAAAAAAAAACGACTGGCAATTTTCTAAATGAAGGAAGTTAATTTCCATCACATAAATTAAAAAACAAACGAAAGCGTAAAAGTTTTACGGCGATAGGGAACATTAAATTTAATCCAAAATAAAGGAGCAATGGAGTCTGCAAGGAATATCTATCTCAATAAACCTACGAGAGGTTCGGTATGAAAGCGGTGAAAATGAAGAAAAGGAGCTCATAGACTTAATCTCTACCCGCTAAGAAACTTTAAGATTTCGTTGCAGTTTTTTCTACTATATGGGACATTTCTTTTTCGGATATTAAAGCAAAATTCCAATTTTCTCTAGAGAATAAATTTCTTTGGTTAGAAGTTTTCACAATAAAAGTACAAATTCATTTATGATGAATGTAAAAACATATATAACTATATATCTGTATACACTGTATGACGCAAATACATGTTTTCGAAATACGTAGTGCTGGAAAGGGCAAGACCGGTGATCTCCATACACGGCCAACCTGTAATGTCAGATTTCGGGAATGTTTTTTAACCCCCATACTAACTAGATTATTCTACCTGCCATTTTTTTTAAGATGATCTCAAATTAAAAGTGTATATTTTCGAAATCAACACAGTGGCAAGCAAAAATTGCATGGTTTTATATTGGTAATAGATTCAAGAATACAATTTTTTCACCATTTAAAATGCAGAAAGAGATTGACATTTGGGTGATATAGTACTATGGACAAAAAGCAGCGGAACTTTTCTTTTAAAAATTCGCGACCTTTAGGTATCCATACAATCATTTAATTTTTTAGTTGGTTTGACTATCATTGACACCGAAGAAATGTTTCATATTATTTCGCTTGTTAAGTTCAAAATTATAGCGTTTTTTGTAATAGCTAAATATTTTTGTCGAGAATTTCTTACAATGGATACATTTATTGAGCAAAGAATTTGCATACAATTTTGTACACAAAAATAAATTCCTTGTGCTGATCTATTAAAAATGTCAGGAAAGTATTATAGCGATAGAGTTATATAAAAAAATAGAAGTGGTACAACGACTAGTGTTAATAAAAAAGCAGTTGAAGATGGAGCTTGTTCAGGAAAACCTTCTATGTCAACCAATAAAGAAAACTTTAGAAATGTTTTCTTTATTTCTACGTTTCTAAACTCTAGATGGTCCTAAATAAACCGTCCCAAAAATGCGAACACCCTTCTTAATGGTCAAATAGACTTGAACGAATCACCTTGATTGCGTTTGTACTGACAAGAACTAGCATCTGTATGGATTTCTTGAAAAATATGAATTTTATTTTAGAATCTTTTTATTATTTAGAGTCATTTTAACATCGAAAACAATCAGTTCTGAAGAAGCTACAGTATCAACAAAACGGGTCAATAGTCAAAAGTAACAATAAACGGGAAATTTGGACAACAGTCTTTTATTAAACATTTACATAGAATTTATATCAAGTAGAAGCCAATACAATCGAAAAGAATAAATTAATATTTTTTGTTTAGTTTAGAAAGTCACCTTACTTTTTGATCATAGCAGTACTAACAATTACAAAAAAATTTATTTATTATTATAAACGTATACAAAATTATAAATAATTTCAATTTTTTTTATTTTCAAAAAATTTTATTTTATAATAAATAAATCTTTTTCCGTGATTGTCTATGTCTATTTGACTGATGTTGGACATGTTGTTATGTATACATGGTTTCTTTTATTTCTAGTCCGTAAAGACGGCTTTCATCCTTTATTTTTTTGATAATTAAAATCAGTTCCTCGGCCGACCTGGCAAGATCGGCATATCTTAACCCTCAAGAGAACTTCAGCGGTTCCCGATTCAGGAGCACATGTGCCCCATTTTTTAAATTTAAACTTCAATCAGTATAGAAAAAGACTATATCTATAGAATGTTTCAGAAAATAATAGTATTTCTAATACCATCGAAAAAATCAGCAAAAATTAAAAAAAATATGTTAAACTGAAATGTTCTATTCAAACTATCATATCTAGGTGAAATTAACAAACAAATACTTTCTTCCAGCGACATTTAAAAGGAAACTTACTGTAATTTCAGATACTTATTACATAACTTAGCTTTATTTTGAAAAATATATTTATTTAGTTAGGTAAAGTTCATTGGTATGATGCTCTCCAAAAACCGATTCGGTCATGCTTTCACTCTTTGTCGTCGAAAATATCAGCTGCTTTATATAACGCTTCTACTTCAGGCTCACAACGAGTATGAGAACACGTGTTCAGTTTGAGCTAAATAGAAAATGAAAGAAACCGATAAATAAATGGTAAAAAATTAAAAATCCGAGTTTTCAATAAAAATACTATAGAAAATATAATATTTATGATTTACTTACCACAAACTGTGTCAAGATCGAAAAAAACACACTTTTTGTGCAAAAACAAACAAAAAAAAACACTACCACAACAACAGCACTGGGTAGCGTATACCCATAAACTGACTACGATTGCCTAAATTTTCTGTAGTAGGAATCTGTAGTAGAAATAGTAACATTTTCCCCTACTCAAAGTCATCCCCTCAACGTGACCATTTATAACGAAAAACACTTTTAATCGGGTATCCCTTATCCAGTGCTTCTAGTAAGGGTTAAGTTAGTACACAAGTTAGTATATATATATATATATATATATATATATATATATATATATATATATATATATATATATACATATACATGCATGTTTCTCTGGTTCCTATATTGCCGTAAAATTAATCTAATGTTCGATCTTCTATTTGCACCTCTACACCCTTTTTCGTATAAATGACAGATTAAGTCAATAAGTTGATCTGATTCTCCCATTTCTTACAGAATGTGTCCTAATCTCTCTCATTTCAAGATGTCAAGCGTTATCCGATAATCAAGGAAACAGAGGTATACTCATGCCTCTCTTCTGTGGGAATCTGCAATGATAAATAGGTTTTTAAGTGTTCGTTGATACTGTGAAGGAGTATTTTACTTGCATCAGACAGTGTTTCAGCTACCTTGGCGTTCAAATCTCCAAGAATAATCATAATTTCTCAGGATGGAATTTCACAGAATTTTTTTTAAACATTTCCATAAAATTTATCTGCTTTGTCTTCAAATGATTGACTTGTTGGAGCATAGACCTGTTCAATGTGAATGGCTTGCAATTAATTTTTATTACTCAGATTTTTTATAATATAAAATATCGTCGACCGATATATCGTCTACCGGATCATAAGCAGTTACACATTTGCTAGCATTTCGTTAATACAAATGCAACAACGTTTCAACTCAAATTGTGGTAACCTGAAAAGAATGTTGTACCATGCTGTAATGCTGTAACCATGCTGTAACCATTTTGTATTGTAGAGTGACCAGACCCTCTCCACAGAGACCAGAATAAACCAGTGATCGTCATCCCGTATAGCTCAAGGCCCATTTCTACTATATGAGTTTTGGTTGCATCGAAAAGTCCTTGGACGTTCTATGTAGCAACATTTATTGCATTGTTATTATTAGGTTTTCTAAGATTGTATCGCACTCTCTCGATTAAGGGATTTTTTAACTAAGTTAAAAAAAAGAGAAACAACATTTTTAACTCTCCAATAGTGTTCATGGAATGATAATTTGATTAAGGATTTCTCAGCCTTCCTCAGGTCTAGGTATTACAGTTCCTTAATACATAATACGGTTATACCGCCAAAGACCCGGTCGCCAGAACCGTGCCTGCAGGGTGCATCGGAAGGTTTAGAGTCCCATACGAGCAGATAAGGTTGACATTTAGGCTGACTTGGACCTCTTGCCTTTATACGTCAATTAAAATAAGCTATTTTGTATGCCTTTATTTTGAAATGTTGCGTTTTTGTAATTGGGTAGAGTATGTGCGACTATTTAAACAGGGCGCGTTGCATAGTGTAATAATATATTGCTATGCAGTATTACGTCTTAATGCCGAGAAAGATAATTATTAGCAAAAAACCATTAATTGTTATAGAGATCATATTGGTATAAATATTTTTGTTAATAAATAAAAATATTACATTAGCAAAAATCCTAGGAAATATCTAGAATGGACCATGCCAAAAACAAATGAACAACCCCAAGTCTGTCCGCATACAAAGCAATAAATAATACAATAATTACGCTGATTTTCAGGCAGTTTATGAATCCAGGACCCGAATAACCATAATGTATGCCTTGTGCGAATTGGTACTTTATCTGGAAACACTAAACATCGCCAAACTTACCCTAACAATCATCCACCGTAAAGTTAAGTTTAAGGGAAAATTTCAAAAACAAATTTCAAAACCATTTTTGATTAAAACTGTCAGACAGTCCCCCACCCATCTTATGCAACTATATATTAGAAAAGACAATAGAATGTAGAAATTGTAACAAATAGTAGAGTGTAACAAAAGAAATGGCGCCTTTTCGTTTGTTTATAAATAGAGGACTATATTTCACTCCTCAGTGGTTTAACCCTTAAGAAAAGCACTGGATATGGAATTCCCAGAGGTGAATTAAAAGTGTTTTTCTCTTATAAATGGTCACATTGAGGGGATGAGTTTGAGTGGTGAAAAAAAAATTACTATTCCCACTACAGATCCCCCATCATAACCATCTTAAGATGTGAATAATAACAAAAATATAAATATAAGGGTATACGCCTCCCAGTCCTGTCGTTGTGTCAGTGTTTTGTCAATTTATTTAAATAACCTTTTTGCACAACTAGTGTGCTTTTTTTCGATCTTGACACAGTTTGTGGTAAGTAAATCATAAATATTATATTTTCTATAGTATTTTTAATGAAAAATGTGATTTTTATTTTTTTTACATCTATTTGTCGATTTTTTTCATTTTCTATTTAGTTTAAAATGAACACGTGTTCTCGTACTCGCTGTGCGTCTGAAGTAGAAGCGTTATATGAGGCAGCTGATATTTTCGACAACAAAGAGAGTAAAAGCAAAACCGAATCGGTTTTTGAAGAGCATCACACCAGTGAACCTTACCTAACCAAACAAATATATTTTTAAAATAAAGCTAAATTAAGTAATAAATATCTGAGAGTGCATTAAGTCCCCTTTTAAATGTCGTTGAAGCTTTTATCTCTTAATTTCACCTAGATATAATAGATAGAATAGAACACCTCAGTTTAACATTTTTCTTTATTTTTGTTGATTTTTTCGATGGTATTAGGGATACTATTATTTTTAGGTACATTCTATAGATATATATTTCTCTTGAGGGATAATGCGATTTCAACTTTCAATTCATTTCACAAATCGACAATTCTTCTTCAGTATAATAACGAAGTTTCAGGAAATATTCAGTAGACGGTTAACAAAAACGTTAAAAAGTTGCGAAACTAAGGCAGTTTTAAGAAATTATTTTAAGAAAGGTTGCAAAGCGACTACGCCTCTCGTGAGATGTGCGACGTAGAGATGAAATACCGTACCAATCCACACTGCCTAGCCCTGGTTCAAAAAAGTCCTGGAAGAGAAATATAAGTCTTGAAGATAGAGAAAGATCGTTTCAAGAGCAGCTGTGGGTAGAGATCCTAAAGCAAGCACAAAGAAAATTTCTGGGGAATTAGGAGCTACCGCTACCGTTAATCGGAATTTTAGACATAGGAATGGTATGATTTTTTTGGGAATATATAACCATTATTGCTGCAACAATTCAACAGCACTAAATGTGATTAATAGAGATTGTTTTAAACAATACATGGTATTCAAGCATGGAAATTCAAAATAAAAATATATAGTCCTCTGCTTGTTGCCCACAGTCTGTCCAACTGTGCAAAATAAAACGTTATCTCAGCTTTTACTTCATTTGAAGTGAACCTTCATCTAGCAAGCCATTTCTTCAGCTTTGAAAAGAGGACAAGAAAGAAAGTCCATGTTTTTATAGCAACAACCCGAGACGTAATTGAAGACACATTACAGTGCTGAAAAAACACCTTCTTTTTGGTCAGATAAATAACCTAAATTGTCCTCGATGATGATCCTACCTTATTCCAGGTTGTCTGCGAGCAGTGCACCACGAGAATCCTAGAAAACTATAGCCTAGATCTTTCCCATGTCTATAAGCATTCTCGAGAAATGTTCATCCGAATGCATCTTTGGTAGATTTTCAACGCAGCATCCATCCAGTGGAAAGTTACTTCGTAACCAAAACATCATGTAAAATATAGTAGACATGGTCTATTAAGATGTTGAGAATATTAGCAAGGTCTCATACCTTCAGTCAGCGATATTGTACATTTTTTAACAATTTTATCGATGAAGGCAGTTTTCTGGGGTCCCAAGAGTCATCAGATTATCAACATTATCTTATGATCTATCATCATATTTAAATTCAACAGCGCACTTTTGACCAAAGTTGAATCTAACTAATTATGAATGTCCGTTGGATTAAATGTACTAGCTTAATTGAGAAGTCCGAGGTGCGGAAATGAAAAAACAATTTTCTGAGGATTGAGGATTCTGAGGAACAGATGAAAGTCAGAGGGGGCCAAATCCGGCAAATATGGTAGATGCTATAACAATTGGTAGTGTAACTCCTTAAATTTGGCCATTGCAAGAACACCTCTATGAGCCGATAGATTTTCTTGTTGAAAAATATTTTTTTCTTCGCTAAACCAGGGCTTTTCTTACGAATTTTTAGAGCCAATTGAGCCAGAAGGCTTGAGTAATACTGTCCTGTTATTGTGTTACTGGGTTTGAAGATAATCAATTAACAAAATGGCCTTTGCATCCCAAAAAATTGATGACATACCCTTTTTGGTCGATTTTCACCACTTTGGCTGCTTCGGAGCTGAATAACCGGGCTCAGGCCACTTTGCGGTTTGTTGTCGCAGTTCAAGATCATAATTGTAAACCCAAGTCTCATCCATAATTACAAAAGACGTTTAAAATATATTTTATTCTTTCGAAAAAGATCCAAATGTTGGTTAGAAATATTTTACTCGAGTTCGTTCTTGATCAAAATATAACAAATGCGGCACTCATCTTGCATCAAGCTTTCTCAAGACCAATGCCTTTTTCAAAATATAAAACACCCATTCAGTTGAGATGTCCATAGCCTTAGCAATATCACTCAAAGTCATCATAACCATATCATGTAAACAAATAATTGTTTGTTCAGTAGATCAGCTGCTGTTCTTTTTTACATAAAATTTTACATATGTTCATATGAAGGATAAAATTTGAAATGTAGTCGATTATATAGTTATTTTCCAGGTCTATAGATGTCACTCCACGAATTTTTTAATTAATCTATATATATATATATATATATATATATATATATATATATATATATATATATATATATATATATATATATATATATATATATATAGTATATATATATATATATATATATATATATATATATATATATATATATATATATATATATATATATATATTCCTTCGAATTAAACCTCCACAAACAAAGTACTTGATGTATTTTCCACTCAAAAAGGCGCCTTCTCTTATTTGGGATATCTCTGGCTGGTCATGCATTAGATTTAGTTGGCAGCCAGATTTATTTATATTAGCAAATATTATTAAGAGTCTAATGTGGTGGTTTGTAAAACAAGTATAGCGAAAAATCGCCATCGTTTTAAAAATACTGAAAACCTTAACTAAACCAATAATGTAGTATGAGTGGATTTTTTTTTTGAAAATATTGTTAATAGAGTTTAGTGTAGTGGTTTGGGGAGTCGGTGTGGTTTTAAAAGTATTGCAAACTTCAATGAAAGCAATCATACAAATATGTATATAATTTTGAGTAGTGCTTGTTTTAATGCTGAATTTATTATTAATGTAATTTACATATTATAATCTATTATAATATATAATATATTATATATTATCCTACTTGGGGGAAGTTTTATTATGTATATTTAACAGTGTATTTTCTATTGAAATAAAATTAGCGATTTAAACAGTATGTATGTGTTTTGTTTTTCTAATTATGATTTATATATTTTTTCCTTCAAAAAAATAATTACAAAACTAGAATATATCTTTTGGTTATTCAATATTTAAAATTTGTAATTATTTTTGAAAACCAATATAACCAACATTACAAATATATACAAAAGATTACTATCGACACATGTCCTTTTACAGTGCAAATACCATTTTTACCGTTAACTTGTACTGAACCTATAGCCTTGTCACCGTAACTCTCTCGTGACACGCTACAAATAGTTTAATTATATTTAATAGAAATATTTTGTTTCTTATTTACATTTGCATTATTATTTTTTAAAAAACTTACTTCGAAGCTTTAGCACTTCGAACTTCAGCTGAATTGAAGCAAATGTCATTTTTCACAAAATTTGTGACTATAAAAATATCCACAGCAGGTATATTATCAGAATTAGCTTTTATAAATCCTTTGTCTCACATTACTGAACTAAATTAGTAATCAGCAATATTTTATATTGCACTTAACCAACAATAATTTTGACAGTATATATATATATACGAATAGAAGCCGTTGAGAGTACTGAGGTGAAAACACTTTATATTCTGACGTCACAAACATAGGAGCCAATCGCGGCGCGTTCGTAGTCACATGATTTTTTTAAATTTTATACATTTTAATTCATTTATAATCAATTGTAACAAGTTTTTAAAAGTTTTTCGCATTGATTATCAATATTATTTATGATAAAGTTTTAAAATCAAGTAAAAAAATTGATGATTATTGTTGGATTGACAATTGTGATATTTGGAATTACAATTGGATATTTTAAATTTAATTTGGATAAAAAAGTTTTTGCATCAGTTATTTTTATTCTTTCTCAAATAGTTAATGGCATATTGATCTATGCAGTTGTTTAAACACATTAGCTTAAGGTGTGTTTGCAATAAGACACCATCAGCACTTCGTACCTTTCGATTTGGTATCGACATATTTATTGGATTGATTCAAAACTTATGTAACTTCGTTACATTTTCTGGGATAAATGTTATTGCATCAGAAGATATAAATGTTATCTACTTCACACTTGTAAACTTTTGATGTTTGTTGACAGAAGGAATTTCAACTAGTACTTGGGAAAAAAATCTATTTGGTTATGTTAAAAATTTCTGTAAGCATTAAAAATTGCAAAAAATAAGGAGGATTTTCAGGACATTTTCCTTTTTTTATTTCTGAAAGGGCAAGAATGCTTTGCAGACGCAAAATAAGATATGTGCAGTATACGGTGATGGTACCATTGATTATTCCACTTGCTCAAAGTGGTTTAGAAAGTTTTGTGAAAACACTTTTAATCTTATCGATGCATCATGTTCTAGACGACCGGCCGGGCATGATGGCAACGAAATATTGGCGCAAGTTGAACGTGATCAGTATAAAATAGATCGAGAAATCGGAGAAATTGTTGGAATTAAGCAGCCCACACTGCCAACACGTCAACTTGGAATGAATAACAATTCACGTATAGGAATGCCTTATGAGTTAATGGAGAACAATTTGATTGAATTTCTGCTTGAAATTCTCTATTGATGCTCAAATTTAGCCATCCATTTTTAAAGCGGATGGTTACAGGTGATGTAAAATGGACTGTGTGTAATAATGCTATGTATAAGTATAAATGTAAAGATGGCCCTTCAATCTGCGCAAGCACAAGTTTACATCGGAAGAAGGTTAATTTAAGAATTTTGTGGGACTGGAAAGGAATTGTTTATTATGAGCTGTTACGTGAAAACCCATTGATTTGGAGAAATATTGTTAACAACTAATTATATTAAAGCAAACAATCCACCAGAAGCGGCTTGAATTAGCTAATAAAAGGATATTGCGTTCCATCGAGACAATGCTAGACCACACGTATCTTTGACCATTCGACACAAACTTTTACAAGTTAACTGGGATGTTTTGTTAACTTTAGGATATATATATATATATATATATATATATATATATATATATATATATATATATATATTCCTTCGAATTAAACCTCCAGAACAATGTACTTTATGACCCCTCGAACCTCAATTTTATCCATTTTTCAGAAATTCTCAAAGCATGTTTGCTTTACTTCTTCGCAACAAACACTACACAGTAACAGTGGCTGTACACCACGAATCATACTGTATCTTATTTCAATAAAATATTCCTCATATGAAAAATTAATATTACATCAAAAAGCATTTTTTCTAATATTTCGAAATTCACGATTAAATTTACTATTAAACTTATTAAATAAACATTTGCCATTGGAAATGCAACACTTGATATTGAATTGAATTACTAACAAATAATCACTATAGAAAAATTTTAAAGCGACACTTGTAACAACACAGTATAAGAATAGTAAAACTTGAAAAAGTCAAACGAAAGACACGAAGCAGAACACGACATCGGCGCTATTGCAGTGTTTGCGTTATCTTACAGCTATTGAAAGTACCTCAGACTGAGAATATTAAGTCCTTTATTTAATATCCTCTGCCCCACAAGGCTCTTAAATATATAACGTCGCGCGGTTAAGTGCTGCCAAAAAAAGAGCACAATTCGGTGGTGGAGAATGCGATGGAAAATGCGTTTAATTACGTATTAAGTGAAGGAATGAGAAATATTATTTAATATATGCCAACGTAGAGCAGACTGTTTGCAAGATTTACTTTAATATATTAAGTACACAAATATGTCTTAATTGGTACTTTATTTCATAAATCTTAAACTACGAAGGTCTTACTTGAAGTTTTGAGATACTACCAAATCAATAAAGGAATTATTTAATTTTCTTTTTTTTTGGGTTTTTCACCACGATCTAAAACTCAAAAAATATCAATAATATATGTCCTTATGTAAATAAAGAATCACCGGGTAAGAAACAAACACAAAACGGAGACAAATTTCTTAGTGATTCTTTAGGATTTTTGATTTAAAAAATACAAAAAATGTCTAAAATAAATACAAACTTTTGAACGTTAACATTTCGGGAGGTCTTCTCCTACCGTTTTCAAAACAAATCTAAAAAATAAATTATATATATATATATATATATATATATATATATATATATATATATATATATATATATATATATATATATATATATATATATATATATATATATAGGTGAGGTTTACTGTGTGGTTATTGTGTATTGAAATACTTAAACGTTTTTAATTCTATTCTTTAGAATCGGAAACCATATTGAATTTAAATCTACCGAAGGCATACCAATACAGTTTTTTTTATTTAAATTAATTATAGCGTTTTCTTTTAATCTTATGTATTTTGTTACCGATTCTTTTAATACCGTTTTGGAATAATTCTAATTGATTTTATGTCCCGATTCCCATACGTGTTGACAAATTCTAGATTTATTAAAATCATTCTTTCTAAGAAGGTTTTTATGTTCTTTAATTATAACATCTAACGGTCTAGATATCTCACCTATATAACTATAAGGAATTATTTATTGTACATATGTTCTAACTACTTTTATATCATGGTATCATATAGTACATCGTATCACAAAGTACAGAAAAAGTCCAGATTTACAGTGCAATATATGTGATCTGCTTCTACAAGATATTAACAAACAATAGTCGATACAACGGCGATTTATTAACTTCTATCATGACTAATTATATTAAAACGTAGATTAATAATTAAAAAGATGATGTGGAAATAATGAAATTTACTATAGGTAATTAAACTTAATATATATTACCTTCTATGATGTATTGAGTTGATGAAAAAGTTCATCAACTCACTTCATTCAAGAAAACCTTTATTTACTAAAAATTATATTATCTAAAATGGCATGCGCCATTCTGTTCCATGATCTTTCTCCATTTCTCCGGTAAGTGCATAATGCCACGATCAAAAATTTTGAAGTTTCTGAAAGAACTGGTCCAGGTGATATTTCAAATCTGTTCAAGTTAACTAAGTAAAGCTTTTTTGAGGTGATCTGATGTCACTTGTAGGGCGCAAGGTCAGGAGAGTATGATGGATGAACCAAAACATCCCAGTTAACTTGTAAAAGTTTGTGTCGAATGGTCAAAGATACGTGTGGTCTAACATTGTCTCGATGGAGCGCAATGTCCTTTTATTAGCTAATTCAAACCGGTTCTGGTTGACTGTTTGCTTTAATATATTTATTTCGTGGTGTACAGCCACTGTTACTGTGTAGTGTTTATTGCGAAGAAGTAAAGCAAACATGCTTTGAGAATTTCTGAAAAATGGATAAAATTGAGGTTCGAGGGGTCATAAAGTACATTGTTTCTGGAGGTTTAATTCGAAGGAATATATATATATATATATATATATATATATATATATATATATATATATATATATATATATATATATATCCCAAAGTTAACAAAACATCCCAGTTAACTTGTAAAAGTTTGTGTCGAATGGTCAAAGATACGTGTGGTCTAGCATTGTCTCGATGGAACGCAATGTCCTTTTATTAGCTAATTCAAGCCGCTTCTGGTTGATTGTTTGCTTTAATATAATTAGTTGTTAACAATATTTCTCCCAATCAATGGGTTTTCAGGTAACAGCTCATAATAAACAATTCCTATCCAGTCCCATCAAATTCTTAGATTAACCTTTTTCCGATGTAAACTTGTGCTTGCGCAGATTGAAGGGCCATCTTCACATTTATACTTATACATAGCATTATTACACGCAGTCCATTTTTCATCACCTATAACCATCCGCTTTAAAAATGGATGGCTAACTTTGAGCATCAATAGAGAATTTCAAGCAGAAATTCAATCAAATTGTTCTCCATTAACTCATAAGGCATTCCTATACGTGAATTGTTGTTCTTTCCAAGTTGACCTGTTGGCTGCTTAATTCCAACAATTTCTCCGATTTCTCGATCTATTTTATACTGATCACGTTCAACTTGCCCCAATATTTCGTTGTCATCATACCCGGCCGGTCGTCTAGAACATGATGCATCGATAATATTAAAAGTGTGTTCACAAAACTTTCTAAACCACTTTGAGCAAGTGAAATAATCAATCACCGTATACTGCACATATCTTATTTTGCGTCTACAAAGCATTCTTACCCTTTCAGAAATAAAAAAAGTCAAATGTCCTGAAAATCCTCCTTATTTTTTGCAATTTTTAATGCTTACAGAAATTTTTAACATAACCAAATAGATTTTTTTCCCAAGTACTAGCTGAAATTCCTTCTATCAACAAACATCAAAAGTTTACAAGTGTGAAGTAGATAACATTTATATCTTCTGATGCAATATCATTTAGCCCAGAAAATGTAACGAAGTTAGATAAGTTTTGAATCAATCCAATAAATATGTCGATACCAAATCGAAAGGTACGAAGTGCTGATGGTCTCCTATTGCAAACACACCTTAAGCTAATGTGTTCAAACAACTGCATAGATCAATATGCCATTAACTATTTGAGAAAGAATAAAAATAACTGATGCAAAAACTTTTTTATCCAAAATAAATTTAAAATATCCAATTGGGTTTTTGAATAAAAAATAACTATCGATTTTTTTACTTGATTTAAAACTTTATCTTAAATAATATTGATAATCGATGCGAAAAACTTTTAAAAAACTTGTTGCAATTCATTATAAATGAATTAAAATGTACTAAATTAAAAAAAAATCATGTGACTACGAACGCGCCGCGATTAGCTCCTGTGTTTGTGACGTCAGAATATAAAGTGTTTTCACGTCAGTACCGTCAACGGTTTCGTATATATATATACTGTATTCGTATATATATACTGTTAAAATTATTGTTGGTTAAGTGCAATATAAAATATTGTTGATTACTAATTTAGTTCAGTAATGTGTGGCAAAGGGTTTATAAAGGCTAATTCTGATAATATACCTGCTGTGGATATTTTTATAGTCACAAATTTTGTGAAAAATGACATTCGCTTCAATTCAGCTGAAGTTTGAAGTGCTAAAGCTTCGAAGTAAGTTTTTTAAAAAATAATAATGCAAATGTAAATAAGAAACAAAATATTTCTATTAAATATAATTAAACTATTTGTAGCGTGTCACGAGAGAGTTACGGTGACAAGGCTATAGGTTTAGTACAACTTAACCGCAAAAATGGTATTTGCACTGTAAAAGGACATGTATCTATAGTAATATTTTGTATATATTTGTAATGTTGGTTATATTGGTTTTCAAAAATAATGAAAAATTTTAAATATTAAATAACCAAAAGATAAATTCTAGTTTTGTAATAATTTTTTTGAACGAAAAAAAATATAAATCTAAATATAAATTTTATTTCAATAGAATATACACTGTTAAATATACATAATAAAACTTCCCCCAAGTAGGAAATATATTATAGTAGATTATAATATGTAAATTACATTAATAACAATTCAGAATTAAAACAATCACTACTCAAAATTATATACATATTTGTATGATTGCTTTCATTGAAGTTTGTAATATTTTTAAAACCACACCCACTCCCCAAACCACTACACTAAACTCTATTAACAATATTTTCAAATAAAAATCCACTCATACTACATTATTGGTTTAGTTAAGGTTTTCAGTATTTTTAAAACGATGGCGATTTTTCGCCATACATGTTTTACAAACCACCACATTAGACTCTTAATAATATTTGCTAATATAAATAAATCTGGCTGCCAACTAAATCTAATGCATGACCAGCCAGAGATATCCCAAATAAGAGAAGGTACCTTTTTGAGTGGAAAACTATTATAGTCGAAATATGAAATTTCTAACCTATGTTTAAACATACCTTATCAAATAAATATGTTCAATTAATAGATGAAATGTACCAAAATCCTGAAAAATAATAAATATTTTAACTGTTTTGTTTTATTTAGAATAGAAATATACAATTTTCTTTACTTTTTGTTTGAATAATAGGTTTGCTTCTCTTTTTTATTTTTTTTACATACTCCTTCATATGTTTGTTTTGATTCCATGGAAAACTGCTTTGCCAGTCCATAATTTAACTAGTTGATGTTCATCCAACTTATCACACATATTTTTGTACTCTTCGACCTTCTACAAATTAGATTATCCTGTAAAACGTTCATAAGGATGAGACCTTTCATATACGAATACCTACCATATTTGTAGTCGAATTTTCTTCTTGTCTAATTCTTGAATATTATTATTCGTATCCTACAAAATAGACGATCCTATAGGGTTTTCTCATTGTTTCTACCCTCAGTTGTGTTGCTACATGTAGATTATTTGCGGACACCCAGGAATATTCCTTCTTATAAATTTGGCACCTTAATTTGTTGTCCCTACATGAATTAAATAATATATATAAAAGTTATAAACACGAATGCAAAAAACAAAAGGATCCCTAATCTGATTCCATTTTGAACATACCTTTGAGCCCACATATCTTATGTAAAAGTATATGAATATAACGTCGAAAATAGCACCGAAATCCTAAGTAACAATTAAAAACAAGTATATTTTCAAATCAATAGCAAACCTACAACTGCAGGCAAAAATATAGGTTAAACCTATAGAACAATGACTAAGATCGATAAATTGTTTTATTTACCCGAGACTCCGATTCATTCCGAACGTCTTTTCCGAGAGAGCGCGAAAGAAAATTTCGATATTACGGTACAATTGTGAGGTCACAATTGTTCAAGGTTTTTTAGGGAATTGTCGTCGAGTCATCGGTACTAGGTTTAAAAATTTATTTTAAATTTAATATAACTTTTTAACATTGAGTCATGTATTATGCAATCACTAATATCCAAGGATATTGAAGCATGACAAAAAAAATTCATAACAGAAAAATAAGAGGTTGACAAAAGAATTTTAGCAGAATATATGCACAGAAAACTAATAAAAGATTCGTTAGGAAATTGAACAAAAACATTGGACGAGTTCGTCGCAGGAATGTCACAATCTATGGAAAACAAAAATTATGACAAGAGTATGACAAACAAAGAGTATGACAAGAAGCATCAATAATATATCAGTGGCGGCTCGTGCGTTTTTAAAGTGGGAGAGCGTAGAAGAAAATAGTGCTGCTGAAGCATTTTTTGCTTTCCCCTTCCTCCTTTTTACTTTTCGTGCTATTGAAAGCCTATACAAGAGGTGAACCAGGAAAACGAGTTAAAAAAAAGAAACTGAACGGAAATAAAATACGGTGTTTTGCTCTGAAAAATTGTTTACTGTGATAAATGCTGGAGGGGCGGCGCCCCAACGCCCTCTCTCACGAACCGCCACTGCACTACTGTTATTCCGGTTCATGGCTTTCTTACATTTTTCTATTTGAATGCTTTCATATGCATCCAAAACCAATAATATTTTATATATTCTGTAGTAGCTAACATTGTAGCCTGGTCAGAATGATGTTCACAAATACATTTATTTGTCAACATCATCATGTTGGAATGTTACATTTAACAGGAATATTTTATATTTTAGTAAAATACATTTCTAGGAACAATGGGAAAACATTATTTTACATGATGGAATCTTTAAAGCTGGTACAGGATACTAAACATATACACTCATGTCAACAGATGAGCAATCCACATGACCATGCACATGAGAGTACATGACCATACACTTAAATATTTTGTATTCGACAGACGACCATAATCAATTAAAATGTAACTGAATGGCATAGAATATTATTAGTATGCATCCATCTATTTTACGGGAATAAAATACATGGATTTAATGTCGATGTGTTTCTACCGTCTATTTCCATATTCACCATGTTTAGACCAAAATGTGTCAGAATATCATTTTTTCTTTCCAGGTTTTCTTTTTGCCTGAAATTATACCGGGTGATTTTTACATAACTTCGGTCATTTTTACACTCCTTATTTATTCGATGGAACGACAGTTCTTAAGTTCGCAGATGCAATAAAATATAATTATCTACAAGTTTTAAATATTATAATCGACTAGAAGAGATTCATTAGAGTTTGGAGAAAAGACCGACAACATTATATAAAAATTAGAAAACATTATTTATGGAAGGGGGAAAATCCATAGCAGTCTCGTAATATTTTGATTTAAAGTGTATTTTGTGGTTGCAACTTTTCCAATAATAAAATATATTCAACAAAATAAAGATTAATAAATAAAAAATTGTATACAATTTAAAAAGAAAAAAACATAAAAATATAATACACCAAAGACGTCAGAATCGGATTAAGATGATTCAATAATAACACCGATATTAATGATAGCAAACAAGTGCCGAATTTTCTTTAGAGGATGATTCCCTCAAGGATCATTGGTTATTATTATGAGCCAAATATTCGAAAACAACTGGAAGAGGGAAAATAAAAAAGATAACAAAGTTGATAAAGACCGTGATTATCCCGGTTTATGAGGAATTAGAGCGGGGAGTTGAAGAGTATCGGAGAGAGAATTATAAACAAGAGCATAAAACTTAATAGGCCATAGATCTCTGAGCAAAATATAAGGTTTATAAATCCAAATGAGCTATAAAGACGTAAGATGGCCATTTTATTTTTAATGTTCAGAATATTATTGTGATTGTCTTTTAGATTTTATCGTTTGATAAGTATTTGTTTTTTGTGATATATAGTTAAATGAAATAAAGAATAAGATTATTTACTAATTAATAATTCAGTTAACCGAAAGAATAAAATCAGAATAAAATTAAACAATAACATTTGTGACTGAGAAAACTATAAATAATATGACCAAACTGCTCTAATTTATTAAAATGCTAGTATTGGGATTATAAATATACAATTTAATAAGTTATAGAGGGTGGCGCAGAGAACTTACTAAATAATGTAATAATAGTGTACTTTTAAATTAATGGTGGAAAACAATGTCAGTTAAGTGTCGCCCCTCTTCGCGGTCACACATTTCTAATCTCTATTGAATGCGCTGATCACCATCCAAATCATTTCTTCTGGTACTCTTGCGATTTCTTGACGAATAGCAACTTGACTGAAATTACAAGTCATTCATGCAGAATGAATTGTAGTGATCGATGGGGCATGCTGAAACTTGACGCCTAGTGGAACGCTGAGAACTAGCAAGAACCGCCCTTCTCACTGTTTCAACATTGTCTAGTGTCTGAACTGCACGGAAAAGGCCAGGTGGTTTTCTCTTCATGACAGATCCGGTAGTTCGAAATGCTTTAACCCATCGGAGTATCGTGTTTCCATTTCAAATTGGTCCACAGTTGGACGGTAACTACAAAATTACTGTTTCTAAAAAACTGCTCGACGGTGCCAGATCCACGGTGCCAAGCCTAAAACAGCATCACCTGAGCTGTTCGTTGGCGGCCCAGCGAGGTCGTCTCTAAGCTAAATAAAAAATACTAGCCGTTCAAAAACATGCGTTTCCTCTGCGCCACCCTGTATTAGGAAAAAGAAGGTTTTAGCGATATTTTTTTAAGATTTACTGTGCTACTTGATTGTGTTTTTTAAATTTTGTTAAGCATTAAAAATGGTAGAAAATAAAGTGTATTTGGACATATAGTTTTTTTATTTCCGAAAAAACAAGAATGCTTCGTAAATGCAAAATAAGATATGTGATGGGTGCGGTGAGGGTGCTACGTCCGGTTAGTTTTGAAAGTTTGCTATTCTCTACTGAAGTGTAAAAATGGATTATGTGTAATAACATTAAGCGTAAGAGATCATGTTGTAAGCGCTGAGATATCCCTTCAACCTGCGCAAGAGCAGCCAGTTTACATCCAAAGAAGGTGCTATACATTTGGTGGGAGTGGAAGTTAATCGTTTATTTTGAAAATCTGGTCATTAATTCTGAGAAACAATGTTCATGACTGAATGAATTAACAATAGTTTCGATTGATTGCGCGGTTGGCTTTTGGTGAAACATACTAACAATGTTAATAATTAAACACTTGGTATTTGCTTCACAGTATATTCAAGATATTCTCTGACATGTTTCAGCCTCGCAACCATTCTCAAAGCGAGTTATGTATAAACTAAAGTGTACTAAAAAAAGTGCTGTCTAATGAAGGTCGTTTTTTTTTTGTCTCATTAAATTTATTACATTTTCAATAATAGAAGTATTTTCGAAGTCTTACTGGATGTTTGTTAAGTTTTTACCTTTACGTAAATGGCTTTTTTAATTTTGGAAATTTCCTAGTTTTTTAACAGCCTGCTTTTATTGCAGCTTTGTATTAATTTGGCATTATTAGTATTAAAAAAAATGGCTCTAGTCTAGACAATATCATCGAAAGATCTGACCGTCTGAGATTTGTCACAAAATGTTGCTCTTTCTTTGTTGTTATTTAACATCAATGCAAGATTATTCTTATTAACAGCGATAATATTAATAGTTTCTTTCTTTAAATGATTTGTGATTCTGGAACTTAATTTATCAATATAGTTTTTCATATCAATATAACCAATTTTTAGAATCTTTTTCAGGTGTTGTGGCATAAACATGTTTTATGTTTTTCTTAATCTTGTTTTTTTATCATTTTATCTATAATGCCGGATTGATATCCATTATTATTTGCGATATTTTTGATAATATTCTTTTTCATAGCTGTCTTTTTTAAGTGGAATCATTAGAAGTCTGTGGGTCATACCATGAAAAGTAGAAATTTTTGCATTCCATGACTGATTTGAACCTGCATGGATAGTTGTGTCGGTATACGTGGGTTTTCTAAATATTTCGAATTTTAATTTATTCGGTGTTCTTGTTATTATATACATATATATATTAAATCTAAGAAATTTAATAAATTATCCATCTCTATTTCTATTATGGACTGTATTTTTGTGTTTACATTATTTAAATATTCACGAAAGTGACCCAATAGTATTTCGGTACCCGTCCATATGCAAATAACATCATCGACATACCTGGCCCAAAAATGTCTGTGTCTTGTATAATTAGTGTGGTTAAATAAATTGTTTTCAAAATTAGTCATGTAAATTGCTGTTAAAAGGGGGTTCGTGTGCTTCTCATTGGTAATCCGTTGGCCCCATTGGTAATTTGTTGATAAAATTTTGAATTGAAGAAAAAATAATTTTGTTCGGTAAATATGTATATTGATAGCTTCTCTGAGAGCATTTTTGTGTACGATTTTAAGATTACATTCATGAATTCTTTCCTTGGGGATATTTTTAAGATCTTGTACCCGAAGGAAGAATACAGGTTTTTTATATCGAACGAAACTAACACTGAATTGTGAGGTATCTGTATATTTTTTAATTTTGTTGTTAGTTCTATTGTATTTTTGATTGCTTTGGGCGAATTAAAATTAATCAATAATAGTAAATCACTGTTCAATTGTTTGCAAAGTTTATATGCAGAATAGGTTAAAAGAACATAAACACAAAATTTTACATAATAAAAAAAAGACGGGCTTTGCCGAACATTGTATAGACCAGAACTATTTTTTAACACCAATAATGTCAAATTTATACATAGCTGTAATAAAAGCAGGGTGTTAAATTACTTGTAAACTTCAGAAATTAAAAAATCCCTATACGGCGGTAAAAACCTAACAAACACCCAACTAGACCTCAGAAATACTCAATTATTACCACAATTATTGAAACTGTCATAAATTTAAGAAGACGACGACGACGAAAAAAACGACCTCCATTAGACAGAACTTTGAAACTTTAGTTTAGTTTATCCATACAATACAACTCTCTTTGAGAATGATCGCGAGGCCGAAACATGTCAGAAACGAAACATGAAAGAGAATATCTTGAATATATTGTGAAACAAATACCAAGATTTAATTATTATCATTGAATGAATTAAACTGAGCAATCGACCAACAGTTGCTTGAATGACAGAGACAATGTTAGACCACACGTGTTTTACGCAACCCGTCAGAAACTTTTACAACCTGACTGAGATATTTTGACACATCCATTGTATTATTTCGGCCTTGTGCAATCCTACTACCATTTATTTAGATCGCTTCAAATTAGCTTAGATGGTAAAAACTATACTTCTTTGAATCACTTCAAAAATCAACAGGATCAGTTCTTTAGCCCGAAATCTCAAAACTTTTATGGGCGCGAGATTATACAGCTATCGAAGAGATGGAGAAAGGTCTGCAAGCAGAAGTTGAAGTTATGAACGGATACATAAATAGCATGATTGTTATTTATGTATCCGGAATTGGCAACAATGGTGTTGTTAGGCGCCATCTGACATATACATCGTAAAGTTTGACATTGTTGATTGTATAGGTTCTCAGCACGTTTTGTCATACGGACGTACTCAGTCAAAAAATGAAATTAACTCGTTCGAATTTTCATGCGTTGATTTACTATGACTTTCGACGTGGATTATCTTGTGGATCAAAAACAGTGCATCAAACAATTGACTTCGACTTTAAGCGATGAAGCACCATCTAAAATCACTGAATGAATGTAAATTTAATCGTGTTCGTCGTTCGCTCATGGACAAATTTAAAGAAGGTCATCAAAAATCGGTTGTTATGCTAGAAAACATCGATAGTGTTAGCGATCTGATAAAGCAAGATCGTCATGTCAAATACCTTGAGATTGAAACATCCCTTGGCATTAGTATAACAAGCATGCACAAGATTATTTAAGTATTAAATATTTGTTTTTACTTAATATTTCGGATACATAAATAGCAACCTTCGTACCATATTAATTAAGTGCAATTGTTAGTAAAGAATATTTGTCTTAAATTTGTATTAAAAAACACTCTCTAAAATTGAATTAGTAAAAATCTACTAATTCGTAGTGAATATTCACTATTTAAAAATGTCCAATGTATACGACTAGAAAATAGTAGTTCTCCACTTTTTCAACTAGTGAAACTTGTCACATTTTAAATTAGTGAATTTTTAACTAATAGAGAAGTAAAATTTTCCAAATGAAAATGTGATTTGTTTACTAATGAAATAGTGAAAATTCTTACTAATGAAAAAAAGAAAAAAATTCTACAAATCGAAAAATAAAAATCCTTTTAATAAACAAGTAAAATTTTCATTTATTAAAACCGTTAAAATTCACTACATCGATAAGTATAATAATTAAATAAAATGAAATTACTCAACATGACAAGTAAATTTCTTGTCGAGAATTTTTCTGATAAATGTTATACATTTTGTTTCAATTAAAAATAGGTTTGCAGGTTTTACTTGTATTTATATCATTTGAATTAAATCAAAATAAAAACGTTATTTGTATAAGTATTAAAATAAAATTTTATCCACATACTAAGAGTGGATATTATATACTATTTTTTTCATTATTCGGACTCAATATCATCGTTGTCGTTTTCTGGCTCATTGGTGTTGATATTGGTAATATTAACATGCACAGAAAACACAATGCTGAATGGCTTTACTTTCATGACGTAGATATGAAAGTCAAGATTGAAAACATAGAATATCTTTATAGTAGATTACAACTGCCCACGCTGTTTCCTTTGTCGGGTACATTAAAAAACCAGCCATCTCCATTAATGTATGTATTTTCTCGCGATGATTGACTCGCAGTAGCAACTAAATAATAATGTTTTTGACGAACTCTTCTGTTCTAGATTAGTACCATCCTAAACAGAAAAAGGAAAAGTACATATTAATTTGATTATTCTGTTTTAACATACTCTTTTAAACATTTGAATAAAAAGACAATACATACAGGTGCAAGTCTCAGTAGATATTTATTAGGGAAACTTATTTATAAAGGCTCGTTTTCTTCATCTTCTTCGTTAGCAGGTCTTTTTTTCCTTGTCCCTTTTATTTCTCATTCTATTTCCCTTTCCTTTTCTTTCTCATTTTATTTTCCTGTTCCTTTTGCTTTCCCTTTGCCTTTACTTTTAGGAGTTTTGACGAAATTAGAAACTGGAAGTAACTCAACAAGCAGAAGCAGAGCTCGAAAATCATCTGATAATAATGAAATATGAATAAAAACAAATATTTTTCACTTTTTTAATTATAATTTTTTTTTAAATAATTTTGTATTATTTTTTGTTTGAAATAATTTTTAGTCTGAATCTACTCATATTAAATATTATTAATAGAATCTAATTAAATCATAATATTTCCAATTAATTCGGTGTTATTTTTTTTTATCATTGGTAATATATTAATATAATTTTTATTAAATTTATCTCAATTATTAAAAAACTAAAGAAAGCTATTTTTCTGACATATAAATATATGTATATATGTATAACTTATGACCATGTAAAACGAATCGCCAACATTTTTTAAATATTTCTATTCAATCAAATTTACGATTTGAACTTATTGATTATTATAAATAATATTATTATTATTGATGATGTTATTACAATTACAATATTTATTATATTGATTATTATAAATGTCTATTGATAATTATAATAATATAAAACCCTATAAATAAGTATATAAAAATAACAATATTTAACTAATTTACAAATTTCTAACCTTAAATATATGTCGGTAGTAATATTGAAAAAAAAATCACTAAGGTAATTTCTTCCTTCCAACCTTAATTTCCAACCTCCTTTGGAATTAATTTACACATATGATACGGTTAATATATGATTACAATACTGCAATTATGAAATTTTATTTATTTCCATTTTATTACTTACTCTACTACTTCAACCGTAGCTCTCGACAATGTTCTAGAAAGGAACCAAGTACACACACGCGTGAAACTTACACTGTTCCCTCAGTGGCGCCACTGAATTGAGCTTGAGAACTACTAATTATGTAGTAACCTTAGATCTCATCACTATTTCAATTAATAAAAAATATAAATAGTAAAGCTACTAAAATTTTAGTAGATTCAATACAAAATGACTAATTTTGATGTTGTTTTCATACTTATTCTTTCAATTAGTGAATATTCTACTAATTCAACTTAAGAGAGTAGGGGACCAGCTTTTGCATCAACCCAATTCTCTTCTAAGTTGTGCTATCTATTAGCTGATTTTTGTATTATTTTAAGAATTCCCATATGTAAGAATTAATATACACAGAGTGGAAAATAAGTAACTGAATAATTAATTTCTGTATAATTAAAAATTAAATGTATTACTATTCTATTTAGAGAAAAAAAGATTAGAAACTTTAACTACTCAGTTATAATCAATTGGTTATCATCCAACATATGTATATAGATAACGGAATTCGTAACTAGTAAGAACTAATATTTGTTTCCTCAGAGTTTGTAAATTAACTTGCGTATTGTTGCCATCATTAATGAATTATAGCGGTAAAACAGTTTAACCGTAAACACATTGATAAACTGTGTAATGCTCCATGTAATAGATTGTCACACACAAAAATGGCGATCTATTGAAATGGTGTAGTTACTTATCTGATATAGTATCATAAAAGTTACTGGTGTAGTTACATAAAATTATTTTTCAAAATAATTAATGAAATAATTATTTAGATATTTAGTATATATTTTGGATATGAAATATTAAGAGCTTAACAAGTACAAATTGCTAAGTCAGTGGAATAAGTTCTAGGCTTAAGGTGCAGAAAATATATTGAGAAACCTCTAAGTCAAATGTATTAGTATACGAGGTGTGTAAATAAAGTAATAAGACCGACCTTTTATATTTTTTTATTCAATCCAAATTTCAGTTTTATATTGTCTCTTTTAAAGTAATTGCCATTGAAAGCCATATAGCGCCGGAGATAGTTTGCCCACTCTTCATAACAGTGCTCGAACTGAGATACTGAAATCATCTTCAGCTGATCGGTTACGGCCTCACCAATATCCCAAAATGGTATCCTTGAAGTGATTTTTCAACCTTGGAAAAAGGAGAAAGCCATAAGGACTTAATTATGGTGAATGGGGGGGCTGCGGTGTTACACTGATGCTTTTATTTGCCAAAAACTGGATAACTGAAATCACTGTGTGGAAAGGTGCATTATCGAGATGCAGCATCTCGGTGTTCTTTATGTTGGATCTCACAAGAATGACCATTTTTCATAATCTATCAAGAAATTATCAGGAAAAATTTAACGTTTGGCTTTGAGGCACAAAATTCCTTATCCTCCGGCTATCAAAAAATCAAATCACCATACTTTTGATCTCAGTCTGAAACAAAACTTAATAAGGCACCGTTCCTCAAAATTGTTCTCACTCATTTTCAGAACGCATTAAAAAAAGCCGGTTAATGACAAGAATTGCTACACACCACCAACTGACTCTAGAGAGGGCAAACTGGTTGTGAAGGCCCATCAGATTTGTCCCTCTAAAGGGGAAAGCAACAGTATTACCAGATCAAACGTCTCGCCACTAGTCTCATTATATGATTTACATGCCTAGTATGAAAATATTAAAATACTATTGTTTCTACCTGACCTGCCTCCCCTCCAAAGTGAAAGCCAACACTGTTGTCCGATCCAACATAACGCCATCAGTCTCATATAATTATTTTTTCCTTTATTCAAAATTATTAATACAAGGATTAAAATTGTCTGAGTATTATCAGCATCGCAATCCTGTGAAATAAATCCAAGAAAAAGCTGCTAAATTTCTAAACAACATAACTTTAGCGATAATATATAAAAGTTTCATGTTTGTCAAATGTTGATTTTACCTTATTTGAGCAAAATTGCATTATATGGGATAAAAACAATTCAAGAGAGCTTATAAAACGTATTATCCTATTTGGTACGGTTCGTTGCTCTGAGGAGTCAATAGTCTATCCATCCTCAAAGAAAAGTTAGCATTAAAAATATTTTCAAAGGACTGCGATATCACGAAATGGAAACCAACTTTTTGTGACTAGAATTAGATTATATATATATATATATATATATATATATATATATATATATATATATATATATATATATATATATTTATTTGAAAGCTGATTTCAACAAGATCTCATTACAAGGTTAGAAGTAAATTAATTTGATGCACACCCAATTTTGCGAACATATCCCTCGTTGGACAAGTTTTATAAGAACAAGAACTTCAAATAGTCCAGAAGCTAATAAGGACTTTATAATACAGCATACTAAAATATTTTCATTGTAAGGGATTCGAAAAAATTGCTTTAAGGTTAACAGAGTTAAATACTCCCTGCGTCCCGTCCTAAAATCTAAACTTATTTAAAGGAACACGAATGTTAGGATCAATAAAACACTGATAAACACTCATGCAGACAGAAATCAGTTATGGAAGCGCGACGTACACCCTATCAAATAAAACAGAAAAGATGTTTGCGGTTTTGATGGATTTTGTGCTGGGACGGATAATAAAATTGAGAAGATCAGGTATAACTTCGAACTCAAGCAATTATAGAAAGATCTGAATATTGTAGGCTATGTGAGGGTTCAGCGATTGAGATTGGCGCAACACGCGGCAAGAATGCCAGAAAATTGAATATCAAAGAAAATTATGGAGGGGTGAATAGGGAGTAACAGAAAAAGAGGCAGACCAAGGATACGATGGCAACACAATGTAAGAAGAAATGCTGCACATTACGAACTGACAAGGGGCTGCTGGAGTTGTATCAGGTTGGAGGTGAAGGTTGAAGAATGTCAAAGCTCACTGACAGAAGCATCACAGGAAGATGAAGAAGAAGTGTCTCAAAGGAGTAGTGAGTTCAAAATTATAAATATTACGAGTACATTTATTTTCTCGTTGCATTATGAACATTGCTGATGTAGAACAACAGAAAGAGGGGAAATATAAGTTTTAAGAAGTAGAATATTTCACATATATGGGCACAGAATTTATTATGAAACCAAGCATAATGAATTAGCTAAATGAATTAGCTGTTGTTAAAATCGTTACTTTAGCTAACGAGGGTCGCAGGTAAAAACATATTGCACAAATGCTGGGAGTACACCAATAGACGGTCTCTCATGTAGTAAAACGATACGAGGAGACAGGGAAGTACAAACGGCGACCTGGACAAAGATATAAACGGCACACGACGCAAAGGGATGATCGCTATTTACATCATCAGTCATTACGAAATCGCATATTTACAGCTCACTTCAGGGAGGCTTCAGTTGGGGAGGTCGTACGGTGTTTGTTGAGGTGAATGTAAGAATGAATGCAGACTGGTACAACCCCAACATCATTGAAGAACATGTTCTACCATATAGTGACTTTATTGGGTATGACATCTTTCTGCTAATGCACGAAGGTCACTCGCGTGCATGTTGCTGAAACGGTGCTCCAGTACTTAGAGGATTATTTTTTAATCCGATTTAAATCCCATTGAAGCCCATATACGAGCTTGAACTCCAGCTCCTAATTCAATTGAAGCATTACGAATCGTCTTCCGTTCAGGAAGAATGGAATCAAATTCCGCAAGAGACCATAAGGGATCTTCTGCGAAGCATGCCCAAAAGGATGCCAGCTGTAATTAGAGCTACAGGAGGAAACACCCAATACTGATACATATCCAGGTTAGCTAAAAAATAATGTTAAATTGCCACTTCTGTTCTTTTAATTAAATGTTGTAACAAAAAATACACTCGTTTCATTCCATCAACCACGAGTATGTTCCAACGCTACCTTATGAAAAGAGAACGTTATTATTGTACATAGAATACTTCAAAATAACAGACATAATAATAAAAATTAGAGAAATGTTACGGATAAATTTAAAATAGAACTTTGTCCAGCACTAAGGTAAGTGACCCCTCTATAGGCCAGGCCCCCTCTACCGACCACTTTGTCGAAAAATTACTTTAACTAAGTCTCGAGTACGAACGCGTCACTAAAAAGTTTAATTTATAAAGTACAGTATAAATATACTTCAATTATTTTAAATATTTATTTTAGAATAAAAAAAAATATTTCTGTGGCAGCTTCCATACTCGGTGATTTCTTGTCAGGTAGGTTAAGATTTCCTTATTTTTCAACAAGCTATTATATTTTGAAAATAACAAGAATAGTTCTTTTTTTTTCTTTTTAACTCGATTAGCATAACTCAAAATAATTTTAGAGATTAATAAATTAATGATATTCAAATAATTTATATTAAAAAATAGGGTGGCCAAGAATGGGGACAAGAAAATCAACTCTGTATGTATTATTGGCCAGCCTATCGTCATGTATTTAGAGGTTATAAATATTTGTACACAAAATATCCACTTTCATTTTTTAATATCTATTAATTAAATTCCATACAAAAAGTTGAACTGTTGTATTACTCAATTTAGAAAAAATAAATATTTTTTTTTCACAGAATAAATATGGTAAAGTTAAAAAAGGAGCCTCAAAGATTTAAATACACAGTTCAGCAGCTAAAGTCAGCAGTTGCTGACATAAAACGTAGACAATCAGTGAGAGCTATTAGTAAGATATACAACATATCAAGATCTACATTGAAGTCTAAAGTCAAATAATTATTTCCTAAAATTAGGACAGGTGGTCCAGTCACAATATTGACGAGAGACGAAGAACAGAATTTAGATTCTTGGATGATGTTGATGAGTGAAAATGGATTTTCAATATCTAAAATACAGTTACTTGGTAGTGGTAAGATGCTTTTAAAAATAAAAGTAGAGAACATCCTTTTAAGGATGGAGTTCGTGGTCGTAGCTGGCTTAGTGCTTTTTTAATTCGTCACCCACAACTTTCTGAATGTATTGCTCTAAATTTAACTAGCCCTATATTTCTGAATCTAATATCCGAAACTGATTTTCTGAAGTTGAAAAAGAGCTAATCGAAAAGTTATTACTGAACATTTATGCTAACTCCTAAAAGTCAAAAAGTATTTGTGAAGAATGGTGAAAAATCTGTTTATATTATTCAAAATGATTACAAAGAATGTTTGATTACTTTGTTTGCGGCTAGTGCATCTGGTAATCTAACTCCTCCATTAGTCATATGTTCCTACAAACGAGTTCCAAATAGTATTCGAGAAAATATGCCAAAAGGCGGGGTTGCTGGTAAATCTAATAACGGCTGGATGAATGGAGAAAATTTCTACAAGTACATTGCAAATATATTTTATCAATGGCTTGTAGAAAATTAAGTTAAATTTCCCACGATACTTTATATTGATGGACATTCATCTCATCTGATGATGGCTGTGAGTGATTTTTGTCGTGAGAAGCAGATTGTTTTAATTGCATTGCACCCTAACCCAACACAGGTTCTGCAACCATTGAATGTTTCATCTTTTCACCCTTTAAAAGTAGCTTGGCGGAAAGTTGTGGCTGATTGGCGTATGAACAATAATGGGAATAAAATAACAAAAGAAAATTTTGCTAAACTGCTAAAAAGTGCTGTTGATACTGTTGACATTCTAACTATAATGACGAATGGATTCTAAACAAAGGGTTTATACCTATTTTCAACAGATGCTGCGAATTATAATAAATTGAGAAATAAAACTACAGGAAATGAAGAACTAGATGATACAGAACCACAAAATGATCACAATGTACTATCAGCTATGGAAAAACATATTGATCTAATTACATTGAGAAAAGTCGGTGTTGATGGAGAGTGGGATGGTGACTAAGAGGAATCAAACGTTTTTTTGGTTTGAGGTACATGAAAAGTAATTTCCTTTTACTTATTCTTTTCAAATTCAACAATTTAGCTTACATTTTATTTTAATCCTTGCTTACTTTTTTCTTGAGTATACTTTTCTTTTTTCTTTTTTCCTATTATCTTTTTTTGTTGAAAATAGATTTCTCGTCTGCGTTAAAAAAAAACTTAAATGAGATTATAGAAAGTACTTTGGCCCATGACCATGATACGGTTAATGTTTCTCAACTTAATGTCAACGATGATAGTCATTCAGCATTAGGCTTAGAGAATGAGATGTTAATTATTGAAACTGGAAATCAACATGATGAACATGGTAAAGTATTTCATGTTTTATACCACAAATTATAATATATTTTCTTTTTTTAATCAATGGTTATTGATGCAATTAAAATTTTTTGTTTATTTGTAGATGAGCAGGTAAGGATTCAAATTAACGAAAATTATGCTGGGCTCGATTGTTGAAAACCCCAATATTCAGAACAGTATATTAGTTGACTAACAGTTCAGGATTCAAAATGTAGAAAATCTTTTTCTTTCCACCCTCATTTCAAGAAGCGTTAGTTAGATCAAAAGAAAACAAAGAGATAAAGTGTATTCGGTAATTCCTTACAATGGAAGAGAACAGAAAAAAATTAAAAGGAATGCAGATATAGAGGAAAGGAAAAATAGAAGAAAAAAGCTTCAGATAAAAAAAAACAAAGAAGATTATTAGCTGTTGAAGAGTAAAAAAGAAAAATAGCCGAAGAGAAAAAACAAAAAAGAAAAATGAAATAAAATAAAAAAAACTATTACAAAAATAAACATTTTTAAAAATATTAATTTATTTATTATATATTTTCCCTTTCCAATAATAATCAACTTTTTGAAATAAATTTAAGCTTAAGTTTATTTACTTTTTCATTTATGGATTTTCTAAATAAGGTGACCGATATAGGGGACTGCTAGGCCAATAGTGGAAACATCAGGAATTGGAGCTATTTTCCTTCATTATTTGATTTCTATTGAATAAATTTGAATTTTTTCTTTTGTATTTGAAGCTAAATGTATAAGCTTCAAGCTTATATCAAAGTCTTATACATATATTGGTTTTTTATATTTAAATTCTTAATTAAAAAAAAAAAACAGTGCGCTTAACTGGTTGATACAAGGGTCGATATATATGTCAACATCACCCTATAGAAATAGTTTATTTTTACGATATCTATAATGGCATTTGGCTAAAGCGTGAAGCAATGCAAGGTCGACAAGATGAGAATGTTAAAGTGCTTGTAAACATGCAATACTCTACTCTATATGGCACTCATTTTTAATTTACTTATATTCACTGATTTTAATTAAATTATAAATTGTGGAGGCGCTTGCTTAATTAGAGAAAGTAAAATGAAATGTTTATTTGTCTTAAACAAGAATGGCTGGTAAAATATTGATATATATATATATATATATATATATATATATATATATATATATATATATATATATATATATATATATATATATATATATATGGAAAATGATGTTAAAATCCAAAACAACAATGTTGCCCTCTAAAATGCAAGGGTCATGTTCATTTGAAAAAAAAATTCAACTAGTACAATTCAACCTGAATTTAAGCGAAAATATATTATACCGACGCCTCAAAAACAATTCATCGTTCATTCAAGCAATTTCAAGAATTGGGAACAGTTGGGGATAGGTTCCTCATGAGAGGGCCCCGAATAATGCAAACCTTACAAAGTCTCCAGAAACGTCGGCGTAGTTCGACGACGTAGTACGGGAATTTTGCAATTTTTCCATGCAATTTGTGGCAAATATTGAAAAATGACTTGCACGTGTTTCCCTATAAAATTCAAATCAATCAAAACCTGTACCTTACAAACAATAATAAACGATTAGAACAATTCTAATCAAAGTGATAATTTTTATTCATTTTCAGAATTAATAATGAGTATTAAAGTTCATTTTCAGTACAGTGAATAAACAAAATAGCCGTTTCTGGCAAGATGAATCGCCGCCACATTCATCATAAAACATTACTTCCGGTTAAAGTTACAGTCTGGTACGATATTCATGCTCAAAATATCATATCCATATTATTTTTGAAGACGAAGTGTGTGAAACGCAGTTACAGTCAACTGTGTACGCTGTAGACACATGATTTAAAATTTGGTGCCTCTATTGGAAGAACAAGGACCGGAAAATTTGTAGTGGTCGAGTATGCTGTAGTAAGATGGTAGCATGCTGGTGTGAAGCAGACACCTCATATGAAACAATTAACATTTTGAAGAGCATTTCCCTAGTTAATTTCTCAAAATTACATTTATTGTAGTAGATTTGACGGGTAGGAATTCTTTTTCATGATAAGTTTTGAAGCAAAGGTTTACTTGCATAAGCTACAAACAATATAGCAAGGACAACATCCATGCTAAAATAGCTTGCATTAACACTAGATAGGTCAATTTTTCTATTGGAACCTTCGGTGTAAAACACTAAACTCAACGAGATTTACCTCTAAACACCGAATCACTTTTTTAAAGTTCTCGCCACAGGTTTCGCTTACCATGTTGCTAATGAAACCTGCATCGAGAATTTTAACAAGTGATTCGGTGTTTCGTGGTAAATCTCGTTGGGTCTACCAGATAGGTTGACAAAGCTATCGAAAATGTGTTAAAAAGGGGTACAAAATTGCATTGCTACTAATGGCTCAAATTTGATCAATATAATTTTCAAACTCAATTAATTCAACAACAATTTAAGTAGAAATAAGCTATAAGAGAAAAAAATCTGTCTTATTTCTTTTAAAACATAATTAATTATTAAGATAATTAATCATATAATAGAATAATTAAACAAGTAGGATGACACTTCACTCCATAAATAAATATTAGGTAAATAAAAAAGTTACCATTATTTATATTATATTACATGTTATTTATACAACACCACTATTTACATTTTATTAATTTTCCCGGTCTTTGGGGGTTTAGAAGCGTTGATATTTAAGTTATTAATTAATTAAGTTTAATACGCATACCAGGTATAGGGTTCATAATTTGTAATTTTTTTAAGAACTGGCGCTGGAAACAAAGGTCGGTTCACAGTCTAATATTTTATGTCATTTTGTTGCTACGACAGTACCTTTAAAAATGCGATTAATGTTTAAACGATTTCAATTTGGCGTTATATTTTTTTCGTATATATATATATATATATATATATATATATATATATATATATATATATATATATGTGGCATTAAAAATTTAAGATATATTAAGATTTTAGGTAGAACATAAATGTAAGAGAGATTTTTTAAAGACATTTGTTAAAGAAAAAACACTTTAAGCAAGCGGCCCGCAGATTGAAGACCTCTAGTTTAGACGATTCAACAGTGGTGATTTCGACTTGAAAGACAAAGAACACCCAGGTCAACCGAAAAAAATTGAAAATGTCAAATTGCAAGCATTGGTGGAAGAACGACGAAGAAGAAGACGACATGCAAACTCAATAAGAAACTAAAAAACCCCAAGGACAAAGTTAGCCTAGAAAATCATGGAGTATATAGCATATTTTGTTCCGACTGCAACAGAACATACATAGGACAAACAAACAGACGGATCTCGGTCAGAATACAAAAACATAAAAACAATGTAAAAACAAACAAACTACTTCCGCTCTGTTCCAGCACCATCTACAAACATGACATAAAATCAATTTTAAAGGAACCAAAAATATAGCGAATATTGAAAATTACAAGGGCCGAACAATTAGAGAAGCCCTTGAAATAGAAGAAAGGTGTGAGCTAAATACGCGAAACGACGCTCGCAACATTCCAGAAGTAAGTATAAGAAATCCCTTCTGAAAAAAGCAGAAACGCGGCAACGTGGCGGCGAGGAAGAAAAATCAATAAACGGACGCCCGACAGCGTTGCCGAGCGCCGCGAATAGTCCCGAACTACCTCGATTCAATATGCGCAATCGTCGGCTATTAGACCGAATGAAACGACCCGTGCACAGCAGTTGGACTCTTCAGTCGAAGCGAAGAACACTTGAGAATGCCAAATGAGATTTTTGGCGAAACGACGTGACTTTTCACAGAACCAACGAATCGACACCCGGAATAATTTAGAAACATTATATATATATATATATATATATATATATATATATATATATATATATATATATATATATATATATATATATTGATCAGGTTGGGTGTAGGCTGCAATTAAATGCAGCTCACACCATCATGTGGTTAGTAACAGTGTATTCATGATAAATTCATGTATTTATTTTTAGTTAGGTATGTATAAAAAATTGCACAGTGAATATTAAAAATATTCAAAGATACCTTTTTTCCGTGCTCTACGTAAATATTTCCCAATCCTTCAGTTGCTATAAAACGTCAACAAGTCTCCCCCCCCCCCCCCCTTAAACCGTCATCAATCGGACTAGAGTTGAGCGTTCGAAAGCAACTGAAAGGGCTCGAGCATGTAAATCTTGACACTTGCTGACATTTAGGTGGCGGCTGAAGGAATGGGCAATTTTTATGTGGAGCACGGATATATTTTCCTTGTTTTTAATGTTACATAATTTGTCACAGAATCTGACTTCATATGTACAATATTATTTATTTGTCATATATCTTTCGATGTTGTGTATTATAAATATTACGTCAATGTTTATTATCATAATATCGCTGTTGATATAGTAGAAATTAATCATTAAATTAAATAGCATTAAAAACTGTTAATCAAACACCCAAAAGTTCTCAAACTACAACCATTAGGAACGACGGACGTCATTTACAAACGTTCACTAAACAACCAAACAAAATTCCTTGACAAAGGCAACCGAAAATCATTCGAATACCATCTTTTACGGATGGATGCGTAACAAGATTTAGTACACCGATACCGTCCTACCGGTAGTACCTCGGGGTGGCCCGGTGATCCTTTTACTTTTCGCCGTTTGTGCCGCAACCATTGTACCATGACCCATTGACGAAGGTTCGAGCGCAAATAAAAAAAGATATATAGAAAAGAACCGCCGATCTGTTCAGGTTTTGTTTCATGATCTGTTTGGATTTGTCTACAAAATAAAGTAATTTTTTTACTGTCGGGTGCACTTGGCGTAAAATTGTTTTTCTGGGTAAAGGTAGGCAAGCTGCGCTAGTTTATTGAATGATACTGATAAGAATACTCTCTGTTGTAATTATTGAAAAATAATTAAATATGCTATTGTATGTTGTAGGAATCAATTATCATTGCTATGGAAAATACACCCAAAATGATAAATATTTCAGTTAAGTTAACTAATAAGTTCTATTCTATACTTTTTGTATAGAACATCATACAAGGTGTGTAAATAAAGCAATAAGACTCATCCAATTCCACATTGGAAGATAAACATGCCAACATCTGATGAGTCTTCAGAAAGAGTTTCAGTACCCGGTAGTTCAGGTTTCCAGGTAGTTTAAAGCATTACCAGATTGCCGAGATTCGATTGAAAATGAACCTCGCAGTGGAAGGCCGACAGCTTCAAGAAGAAGTGAAAATGTCCACAGAGTTCGTATATTGCGCATTCTAACCGTCGATTAATGATGGAAGAAGAGTTAAATTTAACTCAGACAACTGTTCATGAGATTTTAGCCAATGAATTGGGTATGAAAAAACCCAGCAACTGAAAACTTGGGTCCTTAACAAAACACGTTTAGCGTTTAAAAATTATCTGCCTCTACAGGTGATATTGTTTTACGCATATCTTACTTCAAAGTATATCTGTATAGTCGGGGATGAACGCCTAGAGAATCGAAAACCGCCACGTGCTGAACGCTTGTCTCCACTCCAACAAGACGGACAGTGATCTAGTAGTCGACGCCGCTGATGGTTCGGTAATCTCTCCATTAGAGATATGTTGGTTAGCTGGCCAAGCTCTACATAGGGTTATTTTAAGTGCCTAGTTAAGTAGGATAGTTGTAGACATCACAGTTAGATTTTTTTTTGTGTTATAATTAGTTTTTTATTATTTTGATTTTTTTTTTGTTGAAGTTTCTTTTGTTGAAGTCTCCGAAGTTTTGCTTATTTATAGTTTATTAAATGATTATTAATGTTACTGAGTCTTTTTGGCAGAGATAAACCTTTTCTCAGTATAAGAGTTTTTTTTTTGAGATTCCGAAGAACTGGGTGGCACTCTCATTGACGTGTCTCTGATGTGCTGTCACCTACGAGCCAACGGCCTCCGGCGAACGGCTGTCTGTAACTGTAACTGTACTGTAACTGTAATTTTAGTAACGAAAAAATAAGTTACATTATACATTGTTTCTATTGGTCTGTCGAAGTTTTGCAAAAGCTTCCATGGCACTGCGCCCAATTCTGAAACAAAAATCAATAGCGTACCGTTGCTCGAAATTAATGTCACACATTTTCAGAATGCACTAAAAAAATCCGGTTCACGAAAAAAATGACTGCGGACCAGCAAATGACTCTAGAGTTGAAGAGTCGTATAGAGTTAAAGAGTTGATTGAGTTGAAACTCGTGCTTAAGACGCGCCAGATGGTGGCCTGCCTCCTCTATAAATAATAAGCCAACAGTATTATCAGATAGATTGTCACGCCACCGCTACCAAATGGCAAAAATCTTACAAAATCTAAATTAGTTTTATGTTTATTTACTTTATTTTGTTAGTTTAATATTATTTAGTTTATGTTATATTATTTTCTAAATGTTATCAGCAGTTGTATTTACATTCTTATTATTTTTTATCTACATTCCTAGTATCCTAGTTGCCAAGAAAAAATAAAATCTCAAAACAAACAGTGCGTACACTAAATAACTCAAAGTTTTGAATATCTATGTTTTTATCACGAAAGAAACTAGACATTAATTCTTATATTAGTGTTTTACTAAAAGAGCAGTACATATCACAATCAAAATAAAGTCCTAAATATCAGGAAAACCAATGGTAATAGCAAATCGAATTAAAAAAAAACAAATCTCTAATAAGAAATATTAACTTTGAACTGAAAAATTATTCCCCAGATTTGATTCTCTCTAATATGCACTCAATTTTGTAAATCATCCGGATTGTCTCCAAGGAACAGATTATATTGGGAGTTATAGGTTCTTTAGAATTCGAAGAAATTCGACACAAAAATACTCAATAATAAAGCTATTAATATAAATTTACTTCAATATACTGGAATAGCTCTAGTTTATCAAAAATAGTGACGCCATCTGATCATGGGAGATTAATTTATGAAGTATCGAGTCATTTAATAAACCATATAAATTGACTGATATTACATCCACTAGAATTCTAGATACTATAGATATATAGCTTCGAACATCATTTCGAAACTGTATATACCAATAGAGCAAAGATTTGAAAATGCCAAATGAAATATTGATGAAACATCGAAAAGAATAATACGACACTGAATCAAATATAAACTGAAATTTTACAAATATAGCCAATCACGACCATGCTGTTAGTGTAGGTCATTGCAGTGCAATGTATTAGGAGTGGGGGAAACGCTCGGTGAGCTGTTCATCTCAGTTCTTTTGTGAGTACAGCTATGAGTGAGCAACAAGTTCTACCATCCATTGCGCAACGGGTTATAACAAAGTGTTTAACCAAGGAAGGTATTAAATCATCCCAAATATTAACTCGGTTGAACGTTCAGTATGGGGTCGATACCCTGTCTAAGACCCCAGTGGTTGGTTAGGCCAACAAGTTTAAAGTGGACAAGAAAATGTAGTAAATGTAAGTTATAATCGACGTCCCAGGTCAAGTGTCACTGCTAACAACATTGGTGCAGTTAGCGACCTTATCGAAGGTGACCGGCACCTCACTATTTATGAAATTACTTTAAAGGCTTTGGAAGTGCTCAAACAATCATCAGAAATCATCTTGCTTCTATAAAATCTGTGCCCGACGGGTTCGGTTTTGACGAAGGAAAAAAATTAAGAATATGCATTGACAAACCCTTGAACACCCTCCATATATCCCAGATTTGTCATCTTGTGGTTATTTTTTGGTTGTGTCCTTAAAAAATGCACGATTTTACAATTCGACAACGAATGTACGATTCGACAACGATCAAAATGTTGAGGACTTCGTGCGCAATTGGCTGATGACCCAAACTCAAAATTTCTACGAGCAAGGTATTCACAAAGTTCCAAACCGCTAGGAACAATGTGTGAAGCGTGGAGGAGACTATGTCAAAAATAATCAATAATTTTTTTAATTATTTTGAAAATAATAAATATGTATAAAACAATTCCGGTTTATATTTGATTCACCCTCGTAAAATAATTCTAACATTAATTTAAGAAAATTCTTAATGGTGGCCTGAATTGATCATATAAAGTCAAGAATCGTTCGGGATTAATTTCTGTCAGTTCAGATCAAAGATATTCTGTTAGCAAATTCCTGTAGCGTTCACCGTTAATAGCAACCCGATTTCCATAATCGTCTTCAAAAAGAAAGGTCATATAACAACCCACAAATAAGTAATTTTTTGTTTTGTGGAAAATCTCTTCGAATTAAAAATAAGTTATTATTTTAAAAGTAACAAAGGAAAACTTCCTAATTGAATAAAAACACAACCAAACATTTCGTGATTTTGAAAATAAATAACCGTTTAAAAAAACAAGCAGCATTTTAAAAATACACTTTTTCGGCCTGCTAGGGACGAAACCAAAGCAAAAGGTTCATTCCGTCGATACAATATGTAACAATTAAAGAAAAGGAAAAATTTCCACTGGGAAAACAAACGGGCATAAAAGCGTAGTCGATAGAAATGCTTTCTATACGTTTTCAGGGTTTAATTGAGATATATAAAAACAGGGAAAAACTTGCGCCCATTACGGCTGGATTGCTTTGTTAGCAGTATTTGCTGTTGGCACAGTTTTTGGCATTTATCGTTTCTCGCAATATTCGGATCGAACGATCCACTATTCGTAAAAATATGTTTGTTATAATAATGTTACAATTTGAAAGCTAATCATTATTTTATGTATTTATTTTGGAATATTAACAATGCTGCATTTTCTATTGAAATTCTCCTCTTATATTTAAAAAGTATAATACCTTTTAAAATAGCGTTTTATGGAATTGGTGGTTCTAAAAATTATAGCTAAAATTAAACAAAAAGAGTTAAGAGTTAAACAAAATATTGAATTATTTTTTTTATTTAATTTAAAAATATTTATCATGTTTTGAAACTAATATGACCTAATTATTAATAGTAATAATTTCATCATGGATTTTTTTCACTCTATATACAAGAAAGGGTTGTTCGAAAATGTCTCGGCCTGACAAAGGAAATACGATATTTTTGAGATTTTTTATCAATTTTCCAACGTAATTGCCTTGTAATTCAAAACATTTAGGCCAACGGCATTTCAACTTTTTAATATCCTCAGTATAAAGCGATGCATCATCTTCTGCAAAATAAGCGCTTGTCTCAGCTTTAATCCCATTATTTAAAGTAAATCTTTGCCCAGCATGACATTTTTTATGGTTTTGGAAGAGGAAATAATCACCAGGAACCAAAACGGGCGAATATTGTGCATGTAGAAGCCTTCGAATCCCAAGTTGTGGAGTTTTGGAGCAACAAGTATGAGACGTGTGTTCAAGCACATTATCATCGTAAAAGACCACTTTGTTTTTACTCAAATACAGACGTTTAGCTGCGCTGATGGTTTTGTCGTTTGACAGAAAGTCTATTGGTATGTCCACACTTGTTCCGCTTTTGGTTTAGACGTCGAGAGGCATGCAAGGACGCGTGGATGGAAAAATTATGATGCATGACGAGACGCAAAGGAAGCGCACCGTCTCCCACCGATATCTTGTGCTTTCGCTTTCAATTTTTTGACCTAATCTGCAAGTTTCTGCAATAGTTTACAAATTTAATTTATAGTAATCTAGTATAATTTTATAAAATTAAATAAATCTATTTAATTATATACTTAAGAACAAAAAATAAATATATAATATTGAAAGTAATAAAAGTTTTATTTGTAACTCCAGGGTAAGACGACATCACAGCAGAAATGCTGAAATATACGTATGGGAGAAATAGCAAAGGAAGAATTTCTGTCACTACTAAATGATATCATAATAGAAAAGAAAATACCAACACTAAATATTGGGTAAAATATTGCCCTTGTTTAAAAAAAGAGATATCAAAGTATGTACCAGCTATAGAGGGATCACACTAACAAGTTTACCTGGAAAAATATTTACTAGAAAAATAGAGCATAAGCTGAGAGAAAAATTAGAAGCAACATTAGAGGAACCACAGCATGATTTTAGAAAGGGTAGAAGTACACAAAATCTGATGTTTATAATTAGACAACCAGAAGAAAAACTGTTAAAAAAAGAATCCAAAATCCATATTTATTTCATTAACCTAAAAAATGTAGTTAACAAAGTAAAAAGAAGGGATGTCTGGAAAAGTCTAAAGTGAAAACAACTAGAATAGGGAGTAATAGACTTTTTTAAGGCCTTATACAACAACAACAACAAGAATAAAGTAAGAACGCATAACCATGAATCCACAGAATTTGGGACAAGAATAGACTTAAGATAGGGCAGTGTACTGAGTCCACTAGTTAGTTATTGACGATGTTGTAAAATATAGCAAAACGTGTTTTAGCTTCATGTTGTAAAAAATAGCAAAAGCACTCGAAGCTTTGGAAAGCATATAAATCAACACTGAAAGCATTTTGCAGATGAAAGAAAAGATAACATTTGTTACGCCAAAGAATAAAAAATAGGTTTTAGAAAAATGAAAATAGTGACAACAGAAGAATTACTGTTCCCTGATGATATAGTCCTAATGACCGATTCTCAAGAAAAACTACAACATAACCTAGCGATGTATAATAAAGAGCTAAGAAAAGTAAACATGGAAATAAATATCGACAAAAGTAAAACAATGGTACTTGCAGGCACAAAAATAAAACATAAAATTGTACTCGATGGAAAGGTAATGGAGCAAGTCAAAAACTAGTATTTAGGTATAATAGAAGATTATGGGAAAATGGACGGTGAAATGAACGAAAAAATGACAGCAGTAGGCAAACTATACAACACCTTAAAAACAACAGTCCTAGGTAAAAGAGAGATCCGAAAGAGGTAAAAGCACAGGTGTATTAGAAAGTAGTGAAACCATTAATGATATACGACAGCGAATGTAGGACGCATACAAGGGATAGAGTGAGAAATACGACAGCAGTAGAACAACTGGAAACGAAACCAATAGACAGAGCACAAAAAGAATGAACAGAGATTAGCAAAACAAATCTATGAAGCGAAAACACGAGAAAAAATAAGTTTGACGTCCAAGACTGAGATACGAAGAGTGACAAGCGGTAGAAAAACGAGGAATTAATTGGAATGAGGCTAGAATATTAACACGTGACAATGTCAGATGTATTTATGAAACTGAAATTATAGAGTAGATACTCTGTTTTGCCTTTACTAAATTCGCCAGAAATATTGAGTAAAACCGACGCAAATATGTGGACAGCCTCCTTCCTGTCATTAGCGCATGCAATAACGCAAGTTGAAAGGCACGTTGAAACGCATGTTGAATGAACTTGAATAGGTGTGGACATACCGTTTGAGTGCGATACCATAATAGTTCCAAAATACCTACTTCCCACTTTTATCTGCTCCCATCCACTGTTTGAACCGTTGCCTCGTTTCTCCCATGCGATGGTAAATCCATGTTCCCTCCACTGCAATAAAACGTCTAAGAAACCCCGAAGTAACAAGTTTATATAAGTTTTGGAAAGCACTCGAATGGTATCATCATGTATGGTATCATCATGTATAATGAACATACCCTTCGAAATGTTTACAATATCGGGCCAGCTCTTTCTCCCATCTTTGAATATGTCTTTCTAGTTTTTGTCACGTTTTTGTCTGTTATAGCGATTTTGGGGTATTGTAAGCATAAATTATCCTCGATATCGATCACAAAAATGAAGGGGAACAAGCATTTAAAGTGGAATCTAATCATCTCTGAAAGTTCTAAATTCTGTTCAAAATTTTAAGTTGTTCTAATCTAAAACTTCGTTGCACGTCATTTAACGAATTATACTTGACACATTGTAGTCATATGATTATAGTTACGCCATCTTCGTGTAAGGCCAAGAACTTTTGAAACGAATGCTTTACAGCATTTTTTTTTATTTACGTATCCACTGAAATAAAACGAGCCAACTAAAGACAAACAATAATTTTCATACGTTTTCATATTACTTCATATGGTGACAAAAATGCATAGAGCAATATCCTTATTTAAATACCCTAAATAAACCGACGAGTTCTATTTTCAAATTAAGTATTACAAAATGAAAATACATATAAATCAACACTGAAAGCATTTTGTAGATTAAGGGAAAGGTAACATTTATACACCAATTCTATCATACAACAGTTTTCAATGATTTAAGGTATGCTATAATTTCAATATGAAAAAAGTTTGCCATTCGAAACAACGGATAATATTATTGCCTCTAAGGCAATTTACAAAGCCCAACTTTGCCTATTAAAAATTTTAATTAGAAACATAATTATAATAAAATGGAATATAGTTAACTGACATTAATTGAGTATTAGTTTATTAGCTTCTAAGCTCATCAAAACTGCAAATGCTTTGCTGGCAATTAAAAATAATAAACTACCAACAAAATAAATATGTAATGATAAAACAGAATCAGAACAAAATAATAAGTAAAATAAATTCGTGGCATTTATATAAATAACTTTAAGGACAAAGCCGCACTACGGCTAAACCGCCGTGGTTTTTAACCGTGTGATTTTGTGGGTCAAGAAAACTTATACAAGAGGCCGCACTTGCGGTTTTTTCCCGCGACTGATTTTAAAACCGTGAAATATGGCTGGAGGATAAAAAACACACCACAATTTGTAACCAATAGAACTTAGTTAGAAATTTGTGTTGAAGTCTTCTTTTTCTATTCTTAGTATTAGAGCAACAATACATATTGCTCTCTTGAAATCCATCTTCAAACTGTGAAAATCGCGGGCAGTTTCGTGGTTTTTAATCGCAGTGTGTACGTCTCGAGCGGTTTCGCGGTTATAGCAGTTAACTGCTCGCTGAAAAAAAAACCATTCTTTCCTAAAATCTCCTCTAAGGCTCCAAATATTACAATCACTCTAATGTACCATATTATAACCTAAAAAATATAGCTCCGGTATTCCTCTAGAATTATTACCTATATGATTTTTTGAAACCCAAATATATTCAATAATTACTGAACATGCATGCATGTAACTTGGAAGGGTATGTAATATTACAAAAACTAATAAACTAAGGAATTACGTTATACTGAAAATGTTTTCAGTTTTTTCAATACATGGATTTGGTTGATTTTTTATATATCTAACAACAAATAACATCAGTAAATTCAAAGAGATTTAATAGTAAACACCAAACCACTTGTTTTTAAATTCTCGACGCGCATTTCGCTAATCATGTTAGCATCATCAGGAGATAATTTCTAATAATGCTAAATTCTAATTCTAATAATGATAATTTCTAATTCTAATGCTAAAATGGTTGACGAAATGCGCTTCGAGAAATTTAAAATATGGTGTTCGGTGGTAGATATCTTTGAGTTTAATGTTTTACACCAAAGTTCCAATAGAAGAATTGAAATAGCATTAGATTGATTGGTTTAGGCATTAGGTTGACTGATTATTTTATATTAATTTGACGTAAAAATAAGGTTTTCGTCATATTCTAATTTCATATCTTAAAAATTATTATTATAATAATGTTTCCTTATACCATAAAAATATGGAGTTTACATTTTATTTTTACTTGTTTTTAGGTTTGGCTATCCCTTTCTTCACCCTTGTCTATATTCCTGCTTTATTTGCCTAGTTATGATGGTAATATTCATTATCTGTGTATCCACCAACTAAGTTGCCGCTATTACTCAAAGAGTTTTACTCCAAGGCAAGAACTCTTATTTGTCCCAATAATTTTGTTCTTTCTGCTCACTTCTATTATGAGACAGTGGCTTTAATTTTGCTTCTTTATATGTTGTATAGAACTATATTATTGATACATCATTCTCATCATCATTGACTCCATCATTCCATTTCTCCATTTCTCTACTAGCTAGGTTTTTATATCCAATAAATATTTTGCTGACCTTTCATTCACATCTTTTGATAACATTAACCATATGATAAAATATATTTAGATATTATTTAAATATAAGTAAATTTAAAACCGAAGCAAATGATGAATTCAGTTATTTTCTGAGGGTGTGGTTAAGACATGCATGATGTTTTTGCAATTTTTGATTGAAATAATAAAAACCTAGAATTTTTTTTAAGAATTTAAATAGTAAATCCCAAAATATATAGTATGCACGTATAAACTCGAAAACAATGACAGATTACCATTTTAGGATGTTTTAGTCAGCAGAATAATAAAAATAGGTTGGATTTTGATATTTATAAAAAAACAGTCCTAACGATTCTAATCACAGCTTCCAAAATAAAATGGCTAATTTAAATTTTATGGTAAATAGATTAATCAATTTTTCTTTAAACAAATATAGTTACAACAAAGAATTAAAATTAAAGATAATATTGTAGATAAATTAATTAGAAAACATAAGTTAAGACAATAATTGAAGGAATCTTCCACTTTTTAAAGGATCACAACAAAAATAAATTTATGGTAATACCATTTGATGCTCAATTAATCCGAGGGTTTGACAAGATTTTGAAAAAAATTAACTTTAAGGTTGTCTCCAAACCATATAATATATTAAGAGAAGTCTTGGGTAATCCAAAGATAAAGCAGATCAACATGAAAAGTCTAATTTGCGAAATTAGTTGTCAAGATTGTAATGGAAGGTATATTGGGCAAATTAAAAGATCCACATTAGATATGCAAGAAATGAAAAATCTTTAGTTTGCTCTTTGTTGCACTCGAACATGATCACAATATAAGTATAAAAAACAATAAGAAATATGAAAATAGGTCATATATGATATGACCTATGGAATGTATGATTATTATGTACTACTAGAACAGAAGCTCAGAATTTCGTTCTGGCGATTTTCTATTCGAGAAGCATTTCACTCTTGTCAATCAACCAAGGTTCATGATGACCATGACCAATTAAGAGCATCGATTAATGCTGATTGTGAGCAAGACATAACGGCAAGCGAGCAAACTAGTTTAAATTTAAATTGAAAATGGACAAATATAAAAACAAATATGGACTGCCGTGAATAAACGAACGTTTCCTTTAAAAAAAAAAAAATTATTATATTATAGCAGATTATGTTAAAATATAAAATTGTATCAAAGGTACTAGATATTTTCCTTAGTCCGTGAACTCTGAATAGGCGTTGTCTTTTTGGTAATTGAAGTTTATATTTTTTGAAGTAATTAATAATCTAATAATAAATATTATTTAATTGTTCGAGTTGCACATTCCCAAAAATAATACCCATAAAGAAGACTGTAAGCTTCGTTTAACAGCTTTTATTTCCTTCGTTTTAATAAATTGACACCTTCCAGTGTAAGTGTCGTTATTATAATCTTCCGCTCAACTAAATACTGTAACAGCATCAATGTTCGTTCGGTAAAATTTGCCCAAAACATGTATAATTTATTTAAGAATTAGTATTATATTCTATCTATTTTATCGAAAACTAGATGTTTAGTTACATGCTAACTCGGTGATTTTGTATTTTTGTTAACCAGATATCCCGTATACCGCTAAGTGTCGGGAGATTTCTTGGGTTGTCTTTCTTTTTGGACCCATTCAAATCTCGACCACGATCTATATATATATATATATATATATATATATATATATATATTATATATATATATATATATATATATATATATATATATATATATATATATATATATAATATATATATATATATATATATATTATATATATATATATATATATATATATATATATATATATATATATATATATATATATATATATATATATATATATATATATATATATATATATATATATATATATATATATATATATATATATATATATATATATATATATATATATATATATATATATATATATATATATATATATACATATATATATATATATATATATATATATATATATATATATATATATATATATATATATATTATATATATATATATATATATATATATATATATATATATATATATATATATATATATATATATATATATATATATATATATATATATACATATATATATATATATATATATATATATATATATATATATATATATATATATATATACATATATATATATATATATATATATATATATATATATATATATATATATATATATATATCATCATCATCATCAGCTCGTATCGATCCACTGCAGGATGAAGGCCTCTTCAGCATGCTTCCAACCCTCACGGCCCTGGGCTTTCCTCTGCCACTCGGGTCAAATATACTTAACGATGTCATCAATCCATCGTGCTTTCGGTCTTCTTCGCGGACGTTTGCGATCAAGCGGTATCCACTCCAGGATTGCCTTGGTCCATCTGTCGTCCCATCGCCTCGCTATATGGCCTGCCCATCTCCATTTCAATTGTTTTACTCTTCCAATGATGTCACAGACTTTTGTTTGTTCCCTGATCCATGCACAGGACTTTCTGTCTCGTCTTGTAATGCCAAGCATACATCTTTCCATTCCCCTCTGTGTCAGCCGAAGTTTTTGAATTGATTGCGATGTGAGTGTCCAGGTTTCACTTCCGTATGTCATAAACGGGTAGAACGCACTGATCGAATACTTTTCTTTTCAGGCAAAGTGGGAGTCTGCTCTTAAACACTATGTTGAGCTTACCAAATGCCTGCCAGCCACATTTAACACGCCGTTCCACCTCCCGGGCGGTATTCCCCTCCATTGAAATCCTCTGCCCAAGATATATAAAGCTGTCCACAATCTCTAAATCCCTTCCTAAAACTGAAATTCTTCTGTCCTGAGCGAAGTTATTGAACATAACCTGACTCTTTTCCAGGTTTATTTTCAAGCCAAATGGTTCGCCAGCCCTTTGCAGTTCTTGTATGCGTCTTTGCAACTCCTCTGGGTCTTGTGAAATGAGAATAATATCATCTGCAAATCTAAGATGGTTTAAGTTTGCACCATTGATCTTTACACCATCCTGTTCCCAATCCAGTTTACGGAATACTTCTTCAAGGCCAGCCGAGAAAAGAATAGGCGATATTGCGTCACCCTGCCGTACACCTCGTTCTATATTAATTCCCACTTCAAGATCATCAAGGTGAATTGTGGCTGTAGCTCCATCATATATCAATTCTAATAGGTTTACATAGGCTCTCTCTACACCTTGGCTAAGCAGTGCATCCATTATCGCATGCTTTGAGATGGAATCAAATGCTTTTTCGTAGTCGATAAAAGCCAAGCACAGTGGCATGGCGTATTCGTTGTGCCTTTCTATGACCTCCTGTACAACCTGGATGTGATCCATTGTACTGAATCCACTTCTGAATCCTGCTTGTTCTCTTGGTTGTGCGTCATTCAGTTTTTTTAATATTCTTTTAGAAATTATCTTAGTGAAAACTTTGTACATCACTGATAGGAGGCTTATTGGAGGGTAGCTTTTTAAATCTTCCTGTGCTCCTTTTTTATATAAAAGGATCACTTCTGCATTTTTCCATAAGTCAGGTACTTTTTGTTCTTTGAGGCATTTTGAGTATAATTTTGCCAGTGTTTTATGTAACGTCCGACCACCAGCTTTTAGCATTTCGACAGTTACACTATCCTTTCCTGGAGCCTTGCCGTTCTTCATCAATTCTATAGCATTTGTTACTACTAGGATATCTGGCATTAAATATTGTTCTTCCGTGGGTATTGCTGTCCCTGATTGGCTCTGATCTTCATATAACTGGGAATAAAACCTTCTGACAATCTCTAACATTTCGGTACGCGCCCTGAACACTGTGCCATCCTCACGCTTTAAAGCATATATTTGCGTTCTTTTGTTTCTCAGCTTCTCTTTAGCTTTGTTAATTCATTTGTTTTCTTCCAGGGTTTTTTGCACTAGCTGCATATTGAATCGGCGCGTGTCCTCTCTGATACGTTTTCTTATAGTTTTGCAGAGCTCAGTGTACTCGACCCTGCCAAAAGGACTACCTGCATTTCTCATTGCTCGCCGTTTCTTCATTAAATCAATGGTCTCACTGGAGATTTTTGTTTGTTTGAGACATTTTTCTTCTGGTGCTATTGAAGCAGCCGTTTGAAGTACATTGTTGGCGATTTCTTCATATTGAACTGATATTTCCACCTCCTCTGGATCTTGTAAAGCAGCAAACCGGTTTGACAAAGAGATCTCAAAATCGCTTCCTCTCTCCAGCAGTTTTCCAGAATCCACCTTGCCCTTCTTTGATCTTACCATTCTTTCGCGCTCTTTTCGACAGTCAATCTGAACCCTTGCTCGTACCATTCGGTGGTCACTTCCAACATTAAAATTGTTAAGGACTGTACAATTGGTAAATATTGTTTTATCGTTGGTCATGATGTAGTCAATTTCGCTTGTGAGCCCAAATGGAATTTTCCATGTCCATTTTCTGCTGATGTTTTTCTTATAGAATGAATTCATAATATATAGTTCGTGTCCTTCAGCAAAATCAACTAATCTGTCACCTCTATTGTCTCGCTCACCAGTTCCATATGGGCCAGTTGCATTTTCGTCTGTTCTTGTTGTTCCAATTCTGGCATTAAAAATCACCCATCAGGATTTTGTACCTACATTTCTCCTTGTATAAGAGCTGGGGCCTCATCATCATAAAATTCCTCAATTTCCTTATCTTTATGGCTTATAGTTGGTGCATAAGCTTGGACGATTTGAAGCCTAAACTTTTTATTCAGCCGAATGACGCATTGGGCTAATCGGTCGGATGTACTTTCAAATTTTACCACACTGTCCTTCAGCTTTTGATTGATGAGGAATCCAATTCCGCCACATATATATATATATATATATATATATATATATATATATATATATATATATATATATATATATATATATATATATATATATATATATGTATATTGTATATATATATATATATATATATATATATATATATATATATATATATATATATATATATATGTATATTGTATACATATATATATATATATATATATATATATATATATATATATATATATATATATATATATATATATATATATATGTATATATATATATATATATATATATATATATATATATATATATATATATATATATATATATATATATATATATATATATATATATGTGTGTGTGCAGTACCTCTCGCTTCTGTAAACAAATCCGTTCAACCGTAGCCTTCTTATAATGAAAAATATATTTTGCTACGGATTAAAAATCGTAACCCATGACAAAATTGTGTAAGTTATGCAAAGTAAATAAGGTAAAGTTTTCAAGGGAGACACAAAAACTAAATATCCACTAAATATATCACGCATTTTTAGTAACTTTGTATGTGAGTTTAAAAATTTATATTTCAACGAGTTGCTTAAATTACGTAGTGCAATGTAACAGCAGTATTTATTAAAAAAGTTAAAACTGTTAACTAGAAAATGAAGAAAATAAATATCCAGGATATATGATTAGGTACTAATAGAAAATTGAAAATGTATAATTCAAGTTTAGAATACTACGAATTATCATTCCACAAATGCTTTTGTAATATTAAAGCCACCATGCCACTAAATGTAAAATCTAACATTAGGCAATGCAAAATCAACGTCAAATTAGGAAAGTTGGGAATTAGAAGTTTAGGAATTATACATGTAATATATAATTAAAGCAATATCACTTTTAATTATGTAATAATTTCAAGAGAAATAATTCTAATTGAAAAATTAATTTTATTCATTTGTATACTAATATAATAATTAGTCCGAAATACATCATATTTTTTTTCTTAATTGATAAGTCTATTATTAACACTTATAACAAATTTTCGTTATTACAATTGCTGGTTGGCAAGCAATTGATTCATACTTAATCAAAAATTAGTGTTTCTGTTTAAAAACATATTACAAATTTGTTGTACTGGAACACTAGAGATACTGAGGCATTTTAGGACTCACTACTAGGACATCAAGTTCCACGATATTCAATTCTAATAAGAACTGCAAAAAATGCTGAAATCATGTTGAAGAGGATCACGCTGATAAATCATTCACGTTGATAGGTACACAACATTAGTTTTGATTCTAAACCCTTTTGTGAAAATGCATCATTTATTATCAAACCCGAATAACTAAGTGAAGTTTCTAGACGCGCGTTTCACTGTACTCAAAATATTAAGGATGTTAAGAATATAGCATTTAATGTACGCCAATTAAAACAAAAGGCTATATGAAGAATTCTAACATTATTGCCTCTTGCTAAGACTGCTACTTCTTTCCAAGATTTGACTATTCCTCTCTTCACCTTTGTCTATATTATCGCTTTATTTGACCAGTTATATTTCCGTGATTGTAATATTCGTTATTTGTATCCCCATCAACAAAGTTGTTCCTATTCTATAAATGGTATAACTAGTTTTACTCCAAGTTCTTCCTTTATCTGTTTAATTATAATTTTATTCTTTCAGCTCACTCCTATAATTCGTCATAGATATTTCATCTTACTGGCCGGAATTTTGCTTCTTTATTTGTTGTATGGGACTATTATTGATACCTCATCATACTAGGTGTATTGAGAATACCTTGATATAGCATTTAATGTATGCCAATTGAAACGAAAAGTTATATGAAGAATCACGATACCCTTTAACTGCTTAACACATAGAAAAATGAATTCGCGGGCACATTGAAATTGTAAATAATTACTAGTAATAATGAAAAACCTTTGTAGATCAATAGTGATAATTATTTGATTATACTTAAGTTAAAAATAATTTATTTCAATTCAGTATATTAAAAAAACAACTTTACAAGTTTTTCACTCGCAATTCTATACGCGTTAAAAACTAAATTTTAACCAGTTCCTGATGATTGTGAGTAAAACTCGCCTCTACTGAGTTCAATGAGATTTGTAACCAGTGGAAAACTAAAAAGTTTTTTTCGCAACTGAATTTAAAAAATTATCAAAAAGTCAATGTATATTTTGAGAAAAAGACTTCTGATCTTTAAATATCATACAAGCGAAAACATAATTAAAATTTTATTTATTCTCCCAGCTTTTTCTAGTTTTAAACGGTTGAAATTTAGATTTTTAAAATACCATGTGATTTGTCATTTGATGCATGTAAACTTTAAAATCAATAATATTCAAAAGGGTTCAGGATAGCTATTATAATATACAATATACAATATACAATATACAATATACAATATACAATATAAAATATACAATATATAATATACAATATACAATATACAATATACAATATACAATATACAATATACAATATACAATATACAATATACAATATACAATATACAATATACAATATACAATATACAATATACAATATACAATATACAATATACAATATACAATATACAATATACAATATACAATATACAATATACAATATACAATATACAATATACAATATACAATATACAATATACAATATACAATATACAATATCAATATTCAATATATTAGGTTTTCCATTCGAAATTCACTCCACGAGCATACATCTGTACTCTGATGAGTCTGTACACCAAGAGACGAAACATGTGCCCTCCAATGGCAGGGATGGGTGGGATTCGCCCGGTCAAGCAACAAATAAAATGCTTATTTGAGCGGTGGCGCAGATTGTGTGTTTTACATGATAATTTTCCAAGCTTCAAGAGAAATTTCACAAAAATTCGTTACTCTATTGTTACACTTTACATTTTTCCGACGAAACAAAAAACCCAATGCGAATGAAGGCTACGGTTGAACGGATTTGTTTTCAGGAGCGAGAGGTATATATATATATATATATATATATATATATATATATATATATATATATATATATATATATATATATATATATATATATATATATAAATATATATAAAAATATATATATATATATATATATATATATATATATATATATATATATATATATATATATATATATATATATATATATATATATATATATATATATTTTTGAGGGGATTAGGAAATCTTCTAGATCTAGACATCCATGTGTTCGATGTTCAGTAACATGGAAATGTCGGATTCATGCCCTTGTTGGAGTCATGCCTACCGACTAAAACCCTTCCCCCTCAAGGATATCTGCTCGTGGCCTGGAAACCGCCGTTAGGCATTACTTCAGGACACACAACAGATTGTCAGTCCAAATTTGCCTTACGTCTTCTCTCGTCCTCTATTTTTGTCCTCATTATTTTCTCCACCATGCCCATTATTCTTGTCTTTTTCCACTGTCTTTTTCCTTCCAAAAGCAGAACGCCGATGTTGTGTTCCGTCACTTCTACGTTGCATTCGGCAGCAGTAGCAATCCGGAGCGGTTCCCATCTCGGGCAGTGGAAGATTGTGTGGTCCCTTGTATCCACCATCCCACAATAGCGACAATCCTTGTCCTCTGACTTTCCCATTCTGTGTAAATATTATCTGAAGGATCCATGGCCCGTCATTGCTTGTGTTGTGTAGAAATTTGTCTCCCCTAATTTTCTGTTGTGCCACTCTCTCACGTCTCGGATAAATGTTTTTGCCTTTCCCTCATAGTCGTTCCATTCTTTGTGCCAGGCTTCCAGTAATTTCTGTCTTGCTTGGGTTTTTGATTCCTTTCGCCTTTCGAATATTGATATGCTTTCCATGATTCGAAGTCTTATTGGTGGTAGACCAGCAACGGCTAGGATGGCCATTGTGGGCACAGTTCTATATGCACTTGTAATGCGTATTGCCATTTTTCTGTTTACTCTTTCGAGCATTGCCTCGTAGTGCTTATACCTTAATACCTTTGCCCAAATAGGCGCCCCATACAAAATGGTTGATATAGTGGCCTCCACCAATATCTTCCAGGCCCTTGGTCCTCCTGTTTTTGGGGTTATTTTATTTAGTATTATCAATGTTGTATTTGCTTTTTCACATGTCAGTTTGACGTGAGTGGTCATTTTAGCGTCTTTGTCTATGAGAATCCCCATATATTTAGTTGCTCTTGTACTGTTTATTGTGGCACCCTGAATATTGATTTGGAGGTTTGTGAGTTTTCTTCTCCCCTCCAATATTACCATTTCAGTTTTTTTGGTGATATTTTAATGCCCATTTGATCCATCTCCAGGGCTATTTTGTTAACAATATGCTGTGCCATTTCTTCCAGAACAGACCTGGTCCTTGCTCTTACCACCACAGCCAAGTCATCAGCGTACGCCACCATGGTAACTCCTTTCTCTGTGCTGATTCTCAGGATTTGATCATAGAAAATATTCCATAGTAAAGGTCCGATGATCGATCCTTGCGGTACTCCGCAGGTTATTGATATTTTGTCCCCCCACTGGGTTAATATATATCTGTCTGAGAGGTATGATTGAATCATTTTAATTAGGTACGGGCTGATTTTTGCCCGATATAAGGCATTTACTATCTTTTCCCAGGGGGCTGAGTTAAAGGCATTTTCTATGGCTAACGTGGCCATTGCGCAGAATTCTCGGTTATTGTAGGCTTTTGTTTTTATTTCTTCAGGAGTTTCCATAATCTTCGATAGCGCATTTAAAGTTGATTTCCCTTTCCTAAATCCAAATTGGTTGTCGTGTAAGATTTTACGGTCTGCTATTTCTTTCTCCAGTCTGCTTTTGATCAACGCCTCTAATAGTTTTCCGGCAGCATCCAGTAGGCATATGGGTCTATATGATGTAGGATTTAGCAGTTCCTTTTTTGGCTTCTCAATTAGTACCAGCTTTGCTTCCTTCCATATATCTGGAAAATGGCCTTTGGCTAAGCACGTGTTCATAACACTGGCAATATTATCTGGATTATGCAAGGTAACAACCTTCACGATCTCTGGAGGAATGTGATCTTGTCCTGGGGCTTTGCCTGTCTTTATTTTGTTTGCTGCATTTATAATTTCTTCTGATGTGAAAAGCGTAATGGCTCTCTCCAGGAGGTCTATGTCTGGCCATTTAGTTACTGGGCGCTTTGGAAACAGTTTGTCCACTTGTTCTTGTGTTTCGCGTTTATCTATTGTCCTATGTCTTTTCAATTTAAATTTTTTTGTTACAATCTGATATCCTTTGCCCCAGATGTCATTTTCTAGCTCTTCGCTTAAGTCTTTCCACATTTTACTTTTCTGTATTTTTATTGCTTTTTTCAGATCGTTCTTTGCTATTTTATATGCCTGCTCTTTTGTGTAATCGTTGTTGCCTTTTAGTTTTCTAGAACGTACAAGTGATCTTCTTTGAGCTATGCATCGTCTTCTCTTTTCAGCAATTTCTGATGTCCACCAGTAAGCTGGGGAATGACCGCATTTCGGTTGTCTCTTTCTTGGGAGATACTTGTTGCAGAGATGTTTTATTTGTTTAATGAGGTCATGTGGCGCGCTAACCATTGACCCCTTATTTTGACTTGTCGCTAAGTTGTTCTTAAAAGTTTCTAGAATATCTGGGGATATTCGCCATCCTCGATAGGATTCGCTTGTATTGTATATATTCTCGATAGGATTCGCTTGTATTGTATATATTCTCTTTCGTTGTTCAATTCTCCCCGTGTGAGTTCGAAACATATATTACGGTGGTCGGATATGTTTTCGGACTCTACTTCTACTCGCCAATTAGTAATACTATTGCTTAATCCACTTGACGCCATAGTAATGTCGATGAGAGAACTGCCAGTTGCAGCGCAGAAAGTAGGAGTATCTCCTTCATTCACCGTAATTAGATCGTTCGCCTCTAACCATTCCTCCAGAATATACCCTCTTTGGTTTGTTGTTTTTGACCCGAAAATGGTTGTTTTTGCGTTTAGATCACCTCCTATAATTATATTTTTTTCAATTCCGCGTATATGTCTTTCGAGATTATATAATAATTCCTCAAATTCATTTATAGGTCTGTTTGGCGAAAAGTAACACGAGTATATAGCCAGGCCCTGGGTTTCTACGCTTGTGAAGCCATTTCCCTTAAAGTGATGGGTCACCGATAGTTGGCGGTTCACGCGGATAAAACAATTGCCATCTAGATCGCAATAATCGGTTGCCACCTTGTTTATGTTGGGTTCCTGACCGATTATTATATCGATTTGTTTTTCATAAATCGTTTGATTTAAGAGATCATGGGCTGCATAACACCGATTAAGGTTTATCTGCAGGAATTTAATCTCTTTTGGAATGGTGTGCTTTTTTTTCATTTTTTTTTTTTTTTAGTCTTGTTTTCTGGCTAGGGATAGTGCGCGTCTGAAGGCTTTACACTGCGTTGTACCGTACTTGTGACCTGCTGCATGGCATAGTGGGCAGAATTCCTCGTCTTTGCATTGTGTTTTTTTATGTCCATCAACCCCACACTTGTAACAGGTATTTGTTCGGTCGGGGCCATTGCATTCGGAGGTATTATGCTCATAAGACCAACATTTCTGGCAACTACTAACCTGCACTCTTTTGAGGATGGAGCAATTTACCAAACCTACCCGTATTTGGTTATTCTTTACTAATAAATCCGCGGTGGTTCTGTCGGTTGTTAGGGTGACTGCCAGTGTTTCTCGTGCATTTGGTCTAAGATCGCCGAGTTTGTATGTATGTTTTCCTTTAACGAGCCCAATTTTGTTTTCAATTGCATATATGAGGTCTTCTTTTGTTGTGGTAGCGTCCATGCCTCTAATGTGCAGTACGACTAGTTTATGTTTTATGTCATCCCTTCGTGTTGTTTTTAAGTTTGTATTTACTTTTAGAATCTTATCTAGCTCTGCCAATGCTCCTTGGTCTTTTTCAGTGGTAATAAGTAGTTTGCCGTCCTTGGTTTTTCTTTCTCGAATGGCGTTTCCACCTATGTTATTATTTTTTAACATCTCCTTGCAATTGTTTAGCACTTCTTTATAATCTTTTCCTGGCTGCTCTACTATCATGGCGTAGGTGTTTCGTTGCTTGGTTTTTGGTTTGTCCAGGTCGTTTGTGGCTATAGTCTGCTTGGTAGTGAATATTTTCACCTTAGTATTTGAGCCATGAAAGATACATTCTGTCATCCGTTTCCAGGTGACTGATTTTTATTATTTTTTTGCTGGTTGTCCCTTGAAACGTTTTTGATCGAACTTTTGTGGTCTGTTCGATAAACTCAAAATCTCCTGTTATTTCAATAAGTTCTGGGAATCTATCTTTGTACATCTTCTGTATACTCTTGTCCATGTTTGGGTCATTAGGTTCTATTAGGACAACTTTTGTCACGCCGTCTTTCGTATTAAGGGGGTTTCCTACTTCAATTTCAGTATTTGTATATATATTATTTTCCAATATTTTATTTTCAATATTTCTGAATTTAGTTATTGTGTCTATTTCTTTTAGCTTATTATTAATCTATCTTCCTGGTGCCGCATGTTTGTTTGGGTGCTGTTCTCTGTTGTAATTTTGTTGAGTGCTTCAGTCTGTGTATCTGCGTCGTATTTTGGGGTCTCTATGTGTTCCCATCTATGCTGATTAAGCCATTCCTTGCTTGTGGCTCTGTCAAAAACTTCTGTTTGTCTAGTCAACCTTTTGATAAGGTCTCTGATTTCTTTTTTGGTTGTGGGACTTTCATCAAGCTTTCTCTCCAGCTCCTTGGAGCATTTCAGCACTGCCTCTATGGTTTCTATGAACACGAATGCTATTGGGTCTTCAATTTTTTTTGTCAGTTGGGGTTCTTCCCTAGCTATATATATATATATATATATATATATATATATATATATATATATATATATATATATATATATAGCTAGGAAGCTAGCCTAGCTATATATATATATATATTATATATATCACCACGTGGAGAAAGGGTGAAAGATTTCTGTAATATTTCCCTCCACAGCCTCGTTAAGCTACGACTTAACGGCTTTGTGGCCATATCTGATACTATACCAGAGGTTTCAGGCAGAATGATACTAGCAGTCCTGACTGCTACGCGCACTCACCCTATGATGGCGTGAGTTGTGCTATTACAAACCGCCTTCAAAAAGGCCAGTTGACATAGCCTAGCCCCGATCGTCTCTCCCAACTGCTTTCCTTGCGTTCATGTAGAGCTCGACTGATGACCGCTGAAAGACTAGAAACCGGTCGGACTAGAAATACGTGATGTCGCGTAGTGGCAGTTGGGCGATCGGTGAAAGATTTCGGTAATATTTCCCTACACGGCATCGTTAAGCTATCTTCTGGACACACATATTTATATATATATATATATATATATATATATATATATATATATTTAACAATTTTTTTACGTATATTTATAATATATAATATTCATAACATAATTTTCAACTAAATTCAGTTTCTTATATTATGGCATCATCCATAGAGAATCATACAGGGCAATATTATCCAAACGAACCCTTTACAATGTTGTTCATCGTTAAATGCGAGATCCACTGGCTTTAAGACAGCATTTCGTATTATTAAGACGGTAGTCCTTACGTAAGGGACTCGAAAGCTACGTCTTTTTATTTGTGTCAGATGCAAGATACAAAACTGCTGCTTTCAAATGGGCCGGCACATTTCAGAAATAAATCTTGCAAAATATGCTTTAGGACAGACGGCAAGCGGCATCGTCTGCAGTGTCCATTCAATTATATTGGCTTACTATTATCTGTGCTTTTCGAGAGACGAACTGAAAGAAAATATTCTGCAAATTAGATATAACTCGAAAATGACTGCGGCACCAAAAAGAAAATAATTATTTTTTAAAAGTCTATAAATTGTGCAAAATTATTACTTTCTGAATATTTAAATGTAGCAACAATGAAATGAACCTTTTGAAAATTACTGACCAAGTATTTAGTGAACATTATAATTCTGTTTTCAAACTGAAGAACACAAAAGCGCAACACCCGGTATATTGGATGAAACCGAAAATATATACATATGTTGAACACGAAATCTGACATGATTTTAACTGGTTTACCTTATGTTTCTCTATTGCCAAAAAGATGGCAGAATATCGAAATTTAATTCATGGTTGTGAGAAATATTTCGTATTCTACCAAATTAAGCAGTATTTTTGAAAGCAGCAATTAGCCACTAGATTTCCATTAGTTTGTATTATAAAGTTTCTAAAGTGTTATAAAATTTAATGCAAAACCATGAGGGAGTAATAGGAGATGCCATTTGAAATGCTTTAAACCAAACATACCTTAGTACAAAATCTAACGGTTTTCGAGTTATTTGTTATTTTCATATCATATTTAGATATTTAGACTCTATATTGTTATTTGTTTTTCCTATTCTTGAACTTTGTTAACGTCATTAACAAACACCTACAGTGTTATAAACGTTGATTAATGCCGTTTGAGTTAGGAAAAAATATTCTTTTAGCAACAAATTGTGGTTTTTAGAATGTCTCTCTCTCTCTATATATATATATATATATATATATATATATATATATATATATATATATATATATATATATATATATATATATGTGTGTGTGTGTGTGTGTGTGTGTGTGTGTGTGTGTGTGTGTGTGTGTGTGTGTGTGTGTGTGTGTGTGTGTGTGTGTGTGTGTGTGTGTGTGTGTGTGTGTGTGTGTGTGTGTGTGTGTGTGTGTGTGTGTGTGTGTGTGTGTGTGTTTTATATATATATATATATATATATATATATATATATATATATATATATATATATATATATATATATATTTATAATCATTGCTCAGTGGGACATACTCTGAAACCCTGCAAACACGATGCATGTCAAAGCATTTTGAAGCATAGTTTATGAGTGAGTATGTGTACGGGTTTTCCTTATTTCCTTTAACATTATAGCCTTTGAACAAAAAAGAAAATATTATCACATTTATTAACAGTTGCATAAGGCTTTTCATTAAGCACATTTTGCCCATTTTTGGTTAGATTAACGGCAAATAAGTCAGACAAATACTCGCTATCGTAAAGTTGTTGACAATTTCGCAAATTCGGAAATATTTTATGTAAGGAATCGTAGTATAAAAGCCCAGCACTTCCACAAAAATGTCAGGGTACTTTTTTTATCTACCAAACCATGTAGAGAATTTCTGAGACTTGGAAGTGGTTCTTTTTCTTGATTTTTTAACACGTATGTTCATTTTAACAATTGTCGTGACTTTTCAAGCGATTAGTGAACTTCTTAAGTTTTATTAAAATTATTCTCAACCTTGAAGTTGCGAATATAAGCAATGAAATGAAAGAGTTCCAAACAGATTAGTTAATGTGTGAGACCTGAATGTGGTAACATTTATTTAGGAAAGCATCTCATATGAAGTTTTCTCCATATAACGAATGATATTATAGCACATGAATATTTCACCATGTTTTCTGAGACACATTGCATATTTTGGCAAATAAAAATATTTCAGTTTGATTGACCCTCCAAGAAAACAATTAATGTACTATTACAAAATGCATGTGAAAAGAAAGAAAAATTTGAAATAACAAATCACATTGTGCACACGATCAAATAGACTATGCACTGTAATATGACAGATGTTATGTTTTTGGATAAGAGAAGAAAACACCGTTTCTGATCGATATAGTTGCTCTGAATATCCACAATCTTCAAATAGGCGAAAAAAAATAAAAATATACAAAGCTCGACATAAAACGAATATGGAGGTTGATCCAGGTTGACATTGTGCCTTAAAATAAATGTTGGAACTTGACACAAAGCAATTTATAATCATGCACAATGCTATTTTCATATAATTGATTGATTGATTTGTCCGTTACTTTGTGATAGTTAATTTTTCATATTAAATAAAACACATTTTTACTTTGTTATTCATCATTTATTTTATTTTTTGGCTTTGTAACTATAGTTTTGTAAATAATGTTACATTACCAAACTAAATTTAACAAACGTTTTTTACGAAATTATAGTCATAAAGTCAAAAAATAAAATAAGTTATAAATAACAAAGTAACAATTTGTTTCATTTAATTTGAAAAATTCATATTAACTCTCATATTAACCAAATTTATTTAGAAAATGAAATTGTACACTAAGGTTCACACTTTATTTAAAAAATAGTTTCACAGAAATTAAAAAAGAAAACATATAATATGAACAATAATAAATATTAATGAAGTTATTAATGGAGAAATTGAAAACAAAACATTTCAATGTAGATTTATGCGACTTTTGCACCTCGATCGTTTTCCCGCCAAGCAGAATGAAATGTATTTGTCTGGGCATTCAAGAAATGTCAATTTATGTCATACGGATCTAAATTCATTGTTCGGTATGGTTTCATTAACAGTGCCATCGGTCAGTATTACGATTGTGCAAGTTTTTGCAAGGCAATTAGGACCGGTCTCTAAAAACAGCAAAGTGATCTTGATGGGGCAACGATAAACCTTGAAATGGATGTTCGAAAGTAGTCGGCAATAGTTACTTTGACAGTACGATTACCTCAGCATGTTGCAAAGTTATTTTAATCTCGAAAAGTGTATAAGTAAACGTAGGTATTTGTCAAGAAAATACATTCCCAGGAATGTCACAAAAATTTTCTCGTGAAAATATGTAATTTGTAAGGAATGATTTGATTCGATGATTAAACTAATAGTACCCCTATAAATTCTATAAATAGTATATATCTCTCTCTCTCTCTCTCTCTCTCTCTCTCTCTCTCTATATATATATATATATATATATATATATATATATATATATATATATATATATATATATATATATATATATATATATATATATATATATATAGTAATAGGGGTACCCATAAGTAATCAATTATTAATAGTATGGAATATTTGCTTCAGTCTACTTCAGAGTGTGAATGTAAAAAGAGGTGTTTTATTATATAATATTACAACACGTCGCCATGACCTTTGTGAAAACTAAATTCAAACGTTTTTATTACACCGGTGTAAAATAGCGGACAATCAACCAACTAAAGAACATTTACGTCACTGCATGCTGTTTCATTTTCAATCGGGTGATAATGCACCGGTTGCAATAAAGAAAATTTGTGATGTGTATGGAGACGTGAGAGTCAATAACTGCCAACGCTGGTTTAGAAAATTTTCCAGTGGTTATTTTGACTTATCTGATAGCGATCGAAGTAGACGCTCTGTAGACTTTCATAATAACGCTTTAAAATCACTGGTGGAAACTGATCCCAAAGTGAGTATCCAGAAAATAGCAAACGCTCTTCAGACTACTTGGTCAACAGTCCAAAGTCAAAAAATCGGAAAGGTTTACAGGCAGGTTATATGGGTTACACATATACTGTTGGAGATGAATAACGAACAACGACGTACAATTTGTACATGTCTATTATGCAGACAACAAAGTGGTCCATTTTTGCGAAGGATTATTACTGGTGACGAGAAATGGGTCTTGCACAACAACGACAAGCGCACCAAACAATGACTTTCAATCAACTTGCCGTACCCACTCCTAAACCATCCTTCAGTTTAAATAAGGTGTTACTGTGCGTTTGATGGGACTGGACATAATTAATTTTGAACTATTAAAACCGGGCGAAATAGTTACGGTTGAATTGTATTGCCAACAATTGGATAGATTACGTAACGAATTGTTGGTAAAACGGCCAGCTCTGGTCAACAGAAGAGTAATATTGCAACATAGTAAGTCAGGCCGCATGCAGTAAGATAAACCGAAGAAAAAATATGGAAGCTAAAGGAGAGGTTTTACAGCATCCCCATATCCATCCTTCCATGGACATCCATCCTTACATTTCCTACGTAATAAAAATTTCAAAAATATCGATGATGTGCGAGCTCACCTAGAAACATATTTTTCTTCAAAGAAAACAAAATATTATGAAATGGGGATTGGAACTGTACCAGCAAGATGGTAAAAGGTCTTAGATAACGACGGATCGATTGAAGATAAAATTAAATGTAAATAAATTCGTTTTTTTGTTGCCACTGAAATAATTGATTACTTATGGGTACCCTTAATAATAACGATATGTTCATATCGTTATGTATATATATTATGTGAATACTTTGAAACTGTTTGTGTTAAAAAAGACCAAATTCTTAAAACTATAGAGAAGACATAGTGTAAAGTTTTAATACATATTTAGCGTTCTGCTAACCATGTTAGCATCATCAGGAGATGATTTAATCTGAATTTCTGAGATTCTGAAATTAAATCAACTCCTGACGCGCCGAAAAGTTTACAAAACTAGAGTAAAGTAGTTTAAAGTAACATGGAGTTATTTAAACACAATCCGGAAAATGGTCATCAAAGACATGGACGTCAGATAACAACGTTAAAACAGTCAAATTATGCAACAATCCGAATATAAGTTCTAAAATATTTTTATAAAAGAATTTCGAGAAAGTCCTTCCTTTCCCGATTTACATTTGCTCACTGAGCTCAGTCGCTTAGTCCCTCCCTGAGCCATCATGATCCAATATAGGTATCATATTTACGATACAATGATAACAGCTCTCGGCAACCCAAATTTCCTCAGCAAGAATATTTACCCGATCTAATTGTTTGTGAATATTATATGTTTCCCTGATATTTCTGAGAGTGAGATCACTATGAAGGAGGTGTTAAAACATAAGTTTCAATTATTAATCTATCAAATTAATGAACACATCCACACAACCAACCCAGAACAAAACACTTTATGTGACGACATATTTAAGTTATCATCGTCAGAATTGCAGAGGTATTAATATATCTTGTCCAATCGTACATATATAAATCAAAACAGTATGTCTATCACAAGGAAAAAACAACATTGAGACAATGCGCAAGCATTAATTTTTATTTTATGGCGGTTAAAAGTGCCAAAAACCTTTCTGGTAGTTAAGTAAGGAAGCATAAAAATATTTTATGTACTATATGAGATTTGGTAAAGGCAGTGAGCATTGATTATTGGTTCCTTTGATAGACCAATACTACTTTAAACCACTTTACACTTGTATACCACTTTAACACACCACAATACACCAATGTACAGAAGTAATTAAGTAATTTCTTGGCAAAAAATGGTGCTCGACCACACTCATTCACCTAATTTGGCTCCATGTGATTGCTGGCTATTTTCAAAACTGCAAATTTCAACCGCGGCTTTAGATGCAACTCACTTAAACGAGTACCAAGAGCGCCTACAAAATTTTAGAACCGCTTCTAGTGATCATCTCATTTCAAGTGAATATCTCGTTTCACTTTTCCGTTTTGATAAAATGTATATACTAACATTTACATTGGTTTAAAAACTAACTGCTATATGAAAATTTATATGAAAAATGTAGACATTCTCAATATTATTTGAAAATATTATTTTTCGTATATTTAAACTTAAAATATGAATCATGTCACCACTATTAGTATGATGGAAAATAATGACATCCCTACTAAAGAAAACATTTTCCAAACCTACTTAACCTTAAATAATATTTAAATCCATCTTCCAAGCACTCATCTGCACTGAAAAACAATCTCACTCTTATCCAAATAAAAGGTCCCTATGCCAACACCGTTTCTACCTTTTATAAACACATATCTTGTCCCCGTATATATCTTCATTTTTTTCTTATTGCGACCTACTACCCTCTAAAGGAAATTAAAGCCTTTAGTCAAACGGCTTTCCTTAATTGCGCCTATAAGACACAGTGGTCTGTATCACATTTTTCTAACAAAAAAAACGGCATGTTTTCAACTAGAAAGGTATATTAAATAAAATGTATTACCATCATTAAATTAGTTACAATATGCAGGCATTGAGGATATTTTTAACTCATAACATGTAGTAAAATGGAGATAACTTATATAACATTATGTATACACAAATAATTAATGGTGTCATGTCTCTTTAACAACATTATTTTCCCGTAGACCGCATTGTAGTTAGTATACTAAAATAATTTTGAGCCACATATAAAGGGTTGTCCAATAAGAGTCTCAGAACTTTAAAATGAAGCACAGTGATAAATACAAGTCATAATTCGATAATTTTTTATTTTATCTTGAATAAAAAATAATGGCATTAGGTTTTGAAAATATTGTCGTTAAAATGTCACCCTCGGCTCTTCTGTAGAATGCATAAGTAAAAACTTAAATTTATTTAATTTATTTATTTTAATTCATAAATTCATGCCCTAAAGTTAATTCGACTGCATGCAACGAGGCTTTTTAGTTTCTCGTGCTAATGAAACCATCTACCTGAGACCGATTGACTGGCATGAAGTATGCAAAATAATAAATGGGTTAAATAATAAAAAATCAGTCGGTGATGAGGATCTGCCAACGCAATTAATTAAAGATATTTCAAATTATATATCTAAGCCATTATCATTTGTTGTGAATCTCTGTTTTTCAACTGGTGCATATCCGGAATTACTATGCACTTAGAAAGCCAATTTATAAAAAGGGAAAAATGGATGAAGAAAATAACTATACACCAATATCATTGTTATCTAACATTAATAAAATTTTTGAGAAAATAATTTACAGCAGTTTGATAGACTTCTTAGAGAAATATAATATAATTGGTGATAATCAGTATGGTTTTAGGAAAGAGAAATCTGCATTTCAAGAAGGCTGCATTTGAAGCAATTACATATATCTCAAATTCACTAAATGATAAAAATATAACTTTAACCGTGTGTATAGATTTGTCCAAAGCTTTTGACAACGTTAACCAGAAGATTTTATGTACAAAATTGGACAATTATGGTATAAGAGATAACACCTTACATTTAATAAAATCATCCTTGGAAAATCGTACTCAAGTTGTAGAGAAGGATGCTTGTTGTAGGGTTATTTTATATAAAAAAAAATATTACAAAGGGTGTTTCAGAGGGATCTATTCTGGAGCCGATATAGTATATCATATATATTAATGATATATCTAGTGTAATGGATGAATGCACAATTGTGTATGCCGATGATACAGCCCTGATATTTAGTGAGAAAAATTCTGATAGAATGTTGGCGAGTGTACATGGGGCTTGTGATACTCTCTATCGATACTTTCGTGCTCACGACCTTCTTTTAAATGTGTCAAAGACACACTACCTTCTGTTTGAAAAACGCTCGCATGACACCTTAACTTTTCTACACAATAATACAACAATTAAAACGTCAGAAGATGTATCATTTCTTGGACTGACAATTGACAGGAGATTGAATTGGAAGGCCTATATTGAGAGTGTCGCAGTAAGCCTGGCTAAATATTGTTATACCTTAAGAGTAATTTCTAACAATTTTGGTAGTGATGCATGTCGGAGTATCATGCATTTGTTGGTCTAGGATGAGCTATGGTTTGATTTTCTAGGAAAATTCCTCTGAAATACGGAACATTTTTTGCTTCAGAAAAGATGCCTTAGATCAATTTTTAAGGAACAAAGAATATTAACCTTGATCGGTATGTATGTGCTCAGCTCTTTTATGTTTGCTTATACTAACAAAAAACTTGATGTCTCTTCGAAGTATGGACATACTTATACAACGAGATTTCAATCAGATTTATTACCTGAAAATGTATTCAAAATAGTTTTCCGGAGAGTGTCCGAATTCTACCCAAAATTGACAGACATGTTTTAAAGAACTATTATTAAAAAATGCATTATATTCATTGGGTGACTTTTTATTGACACCACAGATCTGAGATGATATAAGATATCTTAGTGTATTTCTGTAGAGTAATAGTAATAATTTGTGAATTATCAAATTACATGTATCATAGGTGTTTTTTTTTTCTTTTTTGTATAGTTTTTTTTAGTTCTTTTTTTTAGTTTTTCTTTTTTTGTATTTGTTTTCTTTTTGTAATATTTTAATTTGTTGTTTTGTTAATTTATATTAAGTTTAATTTAATTCTTTTCCAATGTTCCATACCTCTTGGTTATATAACGTTATGTATAGATACCGATTGGAACAAATAAAGATAAGGAAAGAAAGGCTCTTTCAAACTGAGCGTTTTTTTTTCAATTCTTGAATAAAACACAGATTTTGAACACACATTTGTGTTGATTTTAAAAAACTTTTTATTGATAATTGAAACATAGTGTATGACATTTAAACACGAAAGACAATATCTGTCAAATGACCACCTCTTGCAGCTCCACAGACGTCCACTCTTTTAACAAAATTTTTGAGGACATTTGGGCATAATTGTGGCTTTGGCAAACGGTGTCACATCACATGATCTTGGTAGCCAATTAATATCACGGTTTCTTGTAATGACTCCTCCAAGAAATGTTTGTCTCAATAAATCAATTGTTTCATTAGCAAAGTGAAGAATAGCGTCATCCTGTTGGAGCCACATATCCTGTAGATCCTCCAATTCAATACTATTCAATTCATCCCACAAAAATCCAGTTATCATCTTACGGTATCACAGTTACCAACACCATTCACAGTTACAGCTTCACCAGCAGCATTCTGAAAGAAATACAGCCCAATTACACCTCATGACCATAATGAACACCAAACAGTGATTCGTTTAGGATGTAAAGGTTTCTCGTGAGTCAATCGCGGATTTTTCTCACCCAAATGCGGCAATTTTGTTTATTGACAGCCACCAATTTCAAAATGTTTTTGAGACAAATCATCCGTTTGTTCTTTGATCCAGTTAATCAAAGCACGATCTTTCGACTGATTCAGTGCCTTTAGTTATTTGAACCTTATATGCCTTCAAAACTAAATCATTTCGTAAAATACGCCATGTTGTGGATTCACCGAGTTAAAATTGTTGTAAACGTCGACTAATGGAAATTTCTGGGTGAACCAAAATGAATATGATCTTGTGAACGATCACTACGACTACATATTGCTGTTCTTTTATCTTCCACCGAACCAGTTTCTTGAAATTTTTGAACAATTTGATTGATAGTGCTTTCAGATGTATGATTCTATAAACCGTAAATATCACATAATTTTCTAAAAACTTTTTTCACTGAACGCCCATTTTCATAAAATAATTCAACAATTTTAACGCGTTGTTGTATATAACTCTACTTTAATAAATGTCATACATTACACTTCTGAAATGAGGCTAGACATAGGCAAATTCATAACGTCATCTGCGTTTTATTCTAGAATTAAAAAAACAGCTCAATTTGAAAAACCTGTTAGATACGAATAATTTCTACGCGCAGTTGAATCATGTATCTTTCCATGATAAATTAACACAATATACTAAATGCAGTAGTCTACTAGCGACATATACATTTTAAACAGTTTTGCCGACACTACGTTTCAAAGTTCTGACACTCTTATTGGAAAACTCATTATAACTGGTAAATTCAAAAAATAAAAATAACTTCAATATGTCACTTAAACTTTTTTATCAACACCTTTTTTCGTTAACAGTTTCTGATGTGATCTCGAAAATTAGCGCTATTGACAATTATTTAATAAAATTGTCTGACACGACGTAGTATTCGAGGTTGTGGAATTTTAGCACTTTTGGCGGAACAACGATAATAGTACAAAAGCTGCTGTTACCTTAGGAGTATACCAGATATTCCATACAACATGATAAAAGCGAAAGTTTTTAAACATTTACTTTACCACGTTTATTCCAATCCCACAGAAAAACATAAAGGCAAACAAACTAATAAAGGCAAATAAACTAATAAATGAACAAGTTTTTGTATTCAAAACATACTATATAGTGACTATATGTTCAATTTAATTCCAATATGTATATTATTTGTTATTTTATTTCGAATATCCATTCTCTTTATTTTAATTTCCTATTATATTAAGATAAACAATAATGTTAAAATTAATATACTTTAAGTCGTACTATTTAAATGGACCACTGTATAGAATAAAAACGTATCTATTATGGCTTCAAACATTTGTGATTTCCCCACTTGATAAACATAAAGCAAGATTATTTCAAGGGTTTTGTCGTAATGGGGTCCTTTTAACTTCTTGATTTCTTTGTCGATGAGATAAGTGTTTAAAATAAGGCAGGTCATTCTTTTGTAGGATGAAAGGAACAATGGAGAACAGATAGGAGATTTCCATTTTAGGGTTGGTTTACTCTGAAGGATGGGTTAAATAGGAACGCTACCTGGGAGGTTTAGAATAAATAAGTTTTCGTAGAAAAATATTAATTTATTATTAAAATTAATGTTAATGGTTTTATCAATGTCATTTTAAGTTTCTTTTTGGATAAAAAAGTTCAAATCTGATGGTCGTTATTTTGTACTTTTATTTTTTCTTATACTTATTATCGGATATTTTTATTTTCATGTCCATTAGTGTATTATTATTTTTATCCAGTGTAAAGCCTAAAATTATTACTACTATGCCTACTGTACACTCCATTGCTGGAAACAAGGACTGGTTAACAGTCTAATCTCTTATGTCTATTTGTTGCTACGACAGTTCCTTTCAAAACGCAATTGATTTTTAAACGATATTGAGTTCGCGACATATTTTTTTCGTGTGGTAAACATGTCGAGTTTGGAGCCAAATAAAGGGCATTTGCGGCATGTATTACTTTTCTTGTTCAGTTAAAAGAAAAACGCGAGCGAAAGCCTTCCTATATGGAAACTTACAGTGACAATATTCCAACGTAAGATGCTTATGGGAGTTGGTTTAGACGATTCAAAAGTGGTGATTTCGAGTTGAAAAACAAAGAACGCGTAGGTCAACCAAAAATAAAATTAAGATGCCGAATTGCAAGAATTACTACAAATGCCTCTGTAATATCAACGAAGGTAATGTGCTTATTATGTTCGTGTTCATAATGTCTTTCTAGTAACTTACGGAAGCAAAAGCCATTTTTAGGATTGCTCGCTTTAGTCTGAAGCCACTCTTTGTATCCGAAATAAATTGATTCATGTAAGGGACTAATCTGGCCGTCACGATTTTAGCAAGTATTTTATCAACTGCTGCTATAATTACTGGAATCTACCTTATCACTTCTCTTTTTGCTAATGCTATTAATGATGTCATCTCCGAAATACTCAAGGATTTTCTCCCCGTCCAGTCCAGTCCAGCGCGAGCTAGTGTTCTCCTGAACACTATGACCTAATTTAACAGTTGAACCAGCATTGGTTAATTTATTGATATTTAGTGAGTAGTATCTTGGTGGACATTTGCAAGAATCGCAAGTATTTCGGGCAAACTTTCATTAACAATTTTCGTATTACCATCCCGTGATCTGTACAGCCCATCGATGCGGGCTTTACTATCATAAACTTTCCTGAGATCTCTCTATCTAACCATAATATACTCCAAGGGATGCCAACGGGCCGAGTAAGGAGACTATCCTCCATGTACCCTTCTTTCTCGTCAAATTTGACTATTATGTTAATTATAACGAACCCATGCTCAAAATATTTCGACAGTAGTAGTTCGCTGTTCTGGTTCATGGTACCGATACCGTACCCACCAATTACTTTTCACCATATATGATTTTCTTTGCCCACTCGCGCATTGAAGTCACTCATGAGAATCAGACAATCCCTCCGCGGAACTTTGGCCATTGTTGTCTCAAGATTTTAGTAAAACTTATATTTAGAATCTGTTTCAGCGGTCAAAGTTGAAACATATACTCTGATCACTGTAACATATTGGTTAGCCCCTATAGGTTAACGCAGTGTCATAGTACGTTCTGAGATTGCCTGTGTAGTTTGTTAAAGACGAGTTGTTATAGAATTTATAATAGCAAACTTGACCCCATGTAGTTTTTGTTGATTGTCTTTGAGTGTCCCTATCAGTAGAACGTATACTCTTCTTATATACAGCCATTATACGAAAACCTAATTTTATTCAGCGCGGAGATGTATATATTTAGTCACGCTCACTCCTTAGGCACGATAGCAGTTCTTTTTTTCTGGGTGTTAAGATTTGGGTGAGCCACAGAGTATTATATTAGAACATTCCAGATTACAAAAACAAAGTGTTTTGGATTCTTTCGATGATTCATCAGCGCAGACAGAGTAATTTTTTACTCGAAAACATTTTGTCGTGTAGAATCGATCATGTATGTTAAGGTGGTGTAGTTCAAAGCTAAGGCAGGCACGTAGTCTGTTGTGGCATAGTAAACTAATAGTTATCCGATGGTCCAGAGGGTCTAAGACGATCGAGCTAGTCCGACTGCTGATACTTGCCATAAAGTTGCAATGTGATTTCCAGCAACCTTTTTTCATAAAAAGAGGTAGCTCATGGCGATATTATTAGGACAAGGGTGATATTAGGGAAGGGTAGGGTCCATAATGTAGGTCAAATTTGGTGTAAGAGGAATATTATATCCATATAATATATGGATATAAGAGGAATTGGGGGCTTGCATGGGCAGGGTTGCCAATTCCTTGAAGAGGATTTCCTTCATCGAGATCGTGAAAGAGTACCTCCTGCTACCCGTGTTATATCTTACTACTACTCACATATCAATGTAGAAAACGATGGGGTAGATTTATTTTTATCCAGTAATAATCAATTATTTTTTATGTTGAAACCTAACAATTTTTTTACTTTATTTAATTTAATATTCTTTTTTTGGAAATAAAACTTAATCATGTTTGTGTGACGCAAGTAAAATATGGAAGTAACAACAAATGCACATGTTTAACATATAATGATAAATCGTTATTTTTCTTGATAGATTACTTACTTCAACATAGCACAGAAAATTTGACTATATATTAAATTAAAGTTAAACATAACAGAACTTTAATTAATAGTGTTTCAAAATCGAGAACGCCGAAAAACATCGAATTATCCATGTATTTATCTAAACTGGAACAGTTTAGCCAGCAATGCAATTTTCAATCATTGATTAAACGCGAATTGGCTGCAAAGTGGAAGTGAATGGAACTAAAGAGACATCAGTGACTAGAGAAATTGCAATTAGTTTTCAAATACTAATTGGAACAGTTGTGGAATTGATTGTATCGGCTTATTTGAATCTGATGTCGTCAACATGCAAATGTTTGTATTAAAATATTTTTGAAACATATCAACAAAGAGATTGATTAATTAAATTATCCCTAGAAGTCTAAAATTATGAGATCTGTTTGATATCATATATAGACCACATATAGAAATTTAGATCACATTAAAATAAATATTCTATTTAGAGGGATTCAAATATAAAACCGAATTCAATTTTATATAAGTTCAGGCGTGTGTTTATTGGGTTGATCCATAAGTTTCCGTCGTTTTTTAATTACAAAATTTTACTGAAAAAAGCAACATGATATATTATCCGCCATTTTTCACGACCTGCTACCACCTCTTTACCAATTTATTCATGCCGTTTCGCCAGAAATCGCGGGGTCTGGCCTCGAAGAAGTCGTTAAGCCAGTTTTAAGGCCCTCATCGAGCAAAAAAAATGATAATCGGTTGGCAGAAGATCTGGAGAATACGGAGAATGCGAAAGAATCTCACATTCGAAATCATTCACTGCATTCTTGACGATGTTTGCTGTGTAAGGTCGTACATTGTCGTGGAGCAAGATGACTTAGAAGACAAGATGACAAATGATGGTCTTATGGATTGGGTAGTTTCAGTTGGACACTCCCTTTTACACGGTACAGCTGGGCGAGGTACCGTTCCTTGTCCCTCGTTGAGATCCTTCCAGTCTCGCAAGGCTATAGTCCATCTTCTTAGGCAATTCTCGGCATGATTGACGGCCATTCTCCTTCAAACGCTTAAAGAAGGTCAGCGTCAAATAGAAGTTGCCATTTTTTAACTTGGCAAACCAATCTCCAGCAGTCCGATTGAATATAGCATCCTCTCCATATAAGGCGCAACATTCTCGAACTGCTTCTGTAGCTTTTTGGTCACGACGATAGGCGAAATATAATAAGTGTCGAAAATGAAGTTAAACAAAATATGAAGCTAACCAAAAGTTATTTTCAAAAGCATTCAACAAATCTATAAACACACAAAAACGCCGTCCTAGAAAACCTCCCTAATTTCGCCGCAAATTCTGTCGATATATCATTTTACCCACATTTCGCCACAAATTCACTCAGATTATCAAACCTCATTAATTTTTTATCTGAAATCATAATTCAGTTGGCAAAACATGTATTCTACATATTGTAATACATCTTTCAACAAGTGTCACCAACTGGGGAATTGCTAATATAATTTTAATCTTTGAAGCAATATTTATATCAGCAAATAAATATCCTCATAAAGTATTACAACATACATAAACGATATATAAAGCAACCAAATGTGGCAGATGTCTAAAGTATTTTCAAGTTAATAGTATTCAAAACAGCGGAAGAAATATACTGATCACTCAAGGAAAATGAAATAAGAAGAAGCATGATAAGATCTATAATAAGTTAAATAGAAAAAAAACACAACTGGAAAGAATTTCTAAAGTACGACAAAGAAAACATTTAAAATACAAGGTGCAGAGAAATATAATGAATAATACTATAGTAACAATTAACAAAGAAGGCCAAGGGTACGTCGTGTAACGATTTTGGCAAGAAAATGTAATAAAGCTACTACGCTAACCAAACATTGTAGTACCGAGTTTTTAAGACATCCCACAATGAAAAACCAGCAGAAATAAATTATAAACCAAGATTATAGCAATCGAAGAACAGTAAATATCTGAATGCTGAAGAGATTACTTCCACAGTTTGTTATACACCGGGGACAAAGTGGAATAATAAGGAACGAATAATCAAATAGAATATAAATAATGAAAAATTTCTACAAAACAAACCAAGAAGAAAAAGAAGTAAAGCAAGAAAAAAATGATTAAAAGGGAAAAAGTACGGCCATGACGTAATGAAGGGCGAAAAGATCATGACATACGATGAAAGAAGATTTTCAACAGAACTCTTAAAACACGTTACAATACCCCAAATTTACGATATCAGCAAATAGTGTGTAATAGCCGAATAGAAATAGCTGAATAGCACCATTATAGATCAATTCTTCTATTGGAACCTTCAATGTGAAACACTAAACTCGAAGAGATTTAGCACTAAACACCAAATCACTTTTTTTAACTACTCGACGCACGTTTCGCTAACCATGTTAGCATTATAAAGAGATGATTTAATCTAATTCTAAATCTAAACTATACTCTATTTATATGATAACTGTATCTAATGAAGCGTGTAAAAATCATGAACCGCGAAGTTTACTGAGCGTCACATTAACAACTGGAAAAGTTGACTGAACAGAATAGATCCTTTATCCCGGTTAATGGTTTTATTACATTTTTATATTTGAATGCTTTCATATTCATCGAAAGCCCTATTGTTTCTTACGCTTTTAACCATTCTTAAATTACAAATATCTATATTGGCATCATGTTCCATTGAGAAACCAATTATATCAGCCATTGATTCTCCAACATTCAACTTGGTAAAATGGTTAACAAAGGAATTTGAAAACCTATCACCGTCCCGATTCCACATACCTTGAAATACCTAAGGAAATTACTCCAGTTAAACGGTTTAAATAACAAGATTGTTTCTGGGTACATCTCTTTAACAAGTTTATGTATGAAGCAAAATTATTTGCAGTTTAATAACAGGTTTTACGAACAACAAAATGGAATGGCAACTTATTTATGAGTAAATTTGAAACCAAAGCGAAGAATGAATTCACCTACTTTCCGAAGGTATGGGTAAGGTATGTGGATGACGTTTTTGCAGTTTTCGATTAAAAAAATTAAACTTAGATGATTTTATTAATAACTTAAATAGTAAATTCTAAAATATAGTATTCATTGTGCACTCGAAAACAACGATAGTTTGCCATTTATGGATGTTTTAATCTATAGAAGCAATAAAAATAGATTAGATTTTGATATTTTTAGAAAAAAAACAACGCTACTACGAGATACATTGTCAACGATTTGAATCATAGCTTCCACAATAAGATGGCTAGTTTAAATTTTATGGTAAATAGATTAATCAATTTTCCTTTAAACAAAGATAATTATAACAAAGAATTAAAATAAATTAGGAAGGTATCTCAAGTGAACGGTTATAATAAAAATATTGTAGATAAATTAATTAGAAAATTATTGAAAGAATCTTGGACTTTTTAGAGAGAGAGAAATAAGAAATACGGCCGACTCAATATCTACGGTCATTTCGCGGCCATTTTCGTTAGAAGTGTGTTAGGGAACATACAAGAACCATATAAGCAGGATAGTCACTATGGACTAATGACTAGGACTAATGACTAGGATAGTACGAGTGATACAGAACATTTAAATCGACAAACACACTCAGAAACAAAACCCGTCAGGTAATTGTATACATAAATCCGAGAAGTGTGTATATAAACGAAACATGAGTTAGGAAGTGGGAATAGTATAAATAGAGGTCGTGTATGAAAAGACAATGTAGAAATAGATAGTAACGTGTACCGCGAGACCGTGAGAAAAAAAAACAGTGATCTATTTTTAGCCGAAGCCATTTTACGCAGTCAGATCTGTTGGAGAGGGTGGGGAACGAACCAGAATAGAACTCACGTTTTACAGTCCACAATTTGTTACCATTTGTGGCTCCCGAATCCCAATTAGATTGAATTTTGGTTCTGACCTATGTCGAAATGTTCCTGCGGATATCTTTGTAGCAGAATATTCTTAGGAATTGACACCAATGGTATGAGGGAAGTACCGCGTTCCAGGCTCTGGAGTGCTCCCAGTGAGTCACAACATATTAGCCATCAGGAAAAGGAGAAATTCTGGATAATCCTCAAGACTTCCCGGATAGCATGCAGCTATGTGAGAATTGAATAAAAGGGGAGGAGACTGAAGAATCGCTCAGTGTCATTGTGAACAAAGCCGCTGCCCTCCCCATTGATAGATATAGAGCCATCAGTGTATACGAATTGATAATCTAGGTATTTAATCAAATCCTCGGAGAAGAAGGATCTAATAGAGGAGTGAACGTAATTATGTTTGTTATATATAGTAAGGAGCAATCGACATTTACTTGTGTAAGGAGCCAGGTGGGAGACGGGGGAGTGACTAACACTTGGAAATCGGAAAGATGTAAATAGTAGTTTGTAGCTAAGCAAGTGAAACGGTGATTGGCGCCGCAATTTTGGTTATGTATTTCCGTGTTGTTTGGATTGATATATATTGAAAATTTGTCGCGTAGATGAAAGTTTTGTCTGAAATTTAGTGAAGACACGTATTTAAAGAGGATAATATGGCGCCAATGTTCCAGGGGTTCTATCTCAGCCAGACAATGCAAGTTGGTGGTAAGACTCGATCTGAAGGAGCCTAGTGAGAGTCTGATAACAGAATTCTGAACGATGTCCAACCGCCTAATGTAGGATGCGGGAGCAGATGAATAGTAGTATAGAATACATAAAATAGATAGATTAGTAGTATAGAATAGATGAAGCTAATTTTATCTTATAACTTGATCTTATAACTGATTTGTATAAATGTAAAAGAGTGGGTATGGATGAATCTTGAATGTGAAGCCCATTTCAGAATTCTCCATGATCGGTCACACTCTGACCTATGTCGAGTGATGTGATCTCTCCATTAAAATCTAGCATCAAAAGTGAGACCTAGAAAGCGAAGAGATGGTGCCGATACAACAGTAGTTCGAGCCATGGACTGACGTAGATTTCTGAAGAGAGAATATGAAGCCGGTAAAAAGGGACCATTTTTCAAGTTTCCTGAGGCAGCCTTGTATCTTCCTTTCCGCAACCCTTGGTGTTGAGGCAGAAAAGTATATTAAGAGATCATCGGCATATAGTATATATTTCACGTCAGTTTCGATATATGGCCCTATTCCGATAATGGCGTTCCGATAATGTTAAACAGTAAGGGGCTCAATACGGAACCTTGAGGAACCTCATTGGTCAGTGGAAATCGCCTGGAGACCGTGTCGCTAAAGTCATACGCGAAAGTATACGTTTGATAAGAAATTTTTGATAAAGTGTAGGAAGTTTCTGTATTCGTGTCTGTATTTGTATAGTTTAAATAAAGGATCAAAGTTGTCGTCGCTGGACATGTCATAGAAAAGTCAGCCAGACCCCGTTGTCGAGGATATTATCGATGTGTTTGTTAAGAATGCCCCTGAGCCTCCTGGCCTTGCCGCAAAAATCGTACCATGTGTACCAGTTCACTATTTCTCGATCGATCTTACTTATACCAGATTAGGCGGACCACAAACGGTTTCACACAGTCTGACTGATGCGACCATTTACCGCAGGATGGCGTAGCTGCATGTGATTGCAGCCTCCATTCGACATGGCCAATTTTATGGTCATGGCTTTAGTCGTTCGTTCATCTGCTTTTCAGGCGTTCATTTTGAGCCCATCTGATGACGGCTAGCTGGCGCTTTAGATGGCGGATGAGGGAATGGCAAAGAACCGACGTGGAGCACTGGTGAACTTCCGTTGCTTTTTAATACTTTTCTCCACGGGCGCACTTCACTACCTATACGGAATATATATTTATATATATATATATATATATATATATATATATATATATATATATATATATATATATATATATATATATATATATATATATATATATATACATATATATGTATATATATTTATATAAATGTATATATATATATATATATATATATATATATATATATATATATATATATATATATATATATATACATATATATGTATATATATTTATATAAATGTATATATATATATATATATATATATATATATATATATATATATATATATATATATATATATATAAGAATAAAAGAGGGAAACCGCTGGGTAACATGTCAATATCGGCTTTTATCACATCAATTATAGAATAAAGTTGAGGAGCATAAATTGTAATATACTGAGACTTAAACAAAATTTTAAGGGACGATATTAGAAGTTAATTTTCATGTAAGGGATCCCTAACGTTTTATTCGCAGTTTTGCCGTTACAAGTTGCTTAGTGATCATCTGGCTTATGGCTATGGATCATAGGTTCATCTGGATATAAGGTTAAAAGACGTCAAATACTGCACATAATTAACAAGGTTAACTAGAAATCTCCTGTGAATAACAGTTTCTTCTACAAATGAGCTTCGAATTATACCCTATAACTTTAAAAATCACATGGAGACCCCAATAAAGCAAATTCAAAAAGGATGACTAGAAATCGCATACATGGATTGCAAAATACGTTATTAATTACTTTAGATAAATGTAAGGCTAAAAAAGTTAATGTAAATAGTATTTCAAAAATATCTATTAAATTATCTTGAAATAGGGGGCATTGCTTTTATAAGTTGCTTAGTGACTCTGTTCGTATCTTAAACCCTGTTCAAATAGTTCTTAAAATTACATAATGGTTCTAGTTAAGTTATAATAACTAAATAGAAAAAATTAAGTAACTTAAATGAAAAAATTTTAACAACTAATTCATTAAGTAAGATAATTACAAATTAAATTCTTCACCTTTTCAATGTATGCGTTAGTGAAGATTATTTTCGCTTCAACAATAATATTTGCCAATAGAGAACTTTCTAAATACTAATAGTGCCAAGATAATTTTTTTTTTAGATTAAGTGCATGAGCGATATATATATATATATATATATATATATATATATATATATATATATATATATATATATATATATATATATATATATATATATATATATATATATATATATATAAATATATATATATATATATATATATATATATATATATATATATATATATATATATATATATATATATATATATGGGACCCGAGACACCGCAGATCGACAAAAATACTTAAATTACATTAACAACACACTCCGGAAGATTATAATTAAAGCAGAAATAAAAAAAGGGAAATACACATATAAGAAAAAGATCTGCCATCCAAAGCGCCAACAAGGCCAAACCTGAAAAGCGAATGAAGGAACCACGTCTAAAGCCATGACCATTTAAATTAGCCATGTTGAATGGAGGCTGCAATCACATGCAGCCACGCCATCCTGTGGTAAACGGTCGCAGCAGTCAGACTGTGCGAAACCATTCGTGACCGGTCTAACTTCGGGTAAGTACCAGGTATTGTAAACTGGGCCCGTGGAAAAAAGTATTAAAAAACTAAGGAAGTCTCCCGGTGCTCCACGTTGTGCTTTACTATTCCTTCATCTGCCATGCAAAGCGCCATCAAGCGTCCCACTTGGATGGCGGATGAAGCAAAGGCAAAGCACGACGTGGAGCAAGGGTGAACTTCCTTAGCTTTTTAATATATATTAATACATATATATATATATATATATATATATATATATATATATATATATATATATATATATATATATATATATATATATATATATATATATATATTAGAATTACTAGGTTCTCGAGTAGAACCGCGTTTTAGATTTATAAAATCTCGATGTTTCCGGGCCTCGATCGGCCTACTCCCCAGAGTTCACAACTAGAAAAGAACATGGACCTCAACAAGAACCTCTGTATTCATAGGTGAGGTTGTTGGTGGGGCGTTCGGTTGAGGGGCGAGGGTGAGACGGAAGGTGGACGTTTGGCTGGAAGGGTTTTGGATGGGCAATTTGGAAATAAGCGGTTTCCATGTATTTGGAACTCTAAGACCATCGTTCCTCTTGTAAAAACAGTCTGGATTTTTTCGATCTCAATTGCTTCACGAATGCGGGGTTTATAGGAATATTCCTATAAACCCCTATATATATATATATATATATATATATATATATATATATATATATATATATATATATATATATATGTATATATATATATATATATATATATATATATATATATATATATATATATATATATATATATATATATATATATATATATATATATATATATATATATATATATATATATATATATATATATATATATATATATATATATATATATATATATATACTTTGGTCTCGTCAAAATGTATTTTGTGACCCGTTTGGATATGATGTTCTGCCAAAGTCAAGGAGAGATCACATTTTCGGACGGCAAGAGAATGCTCGTATATGCGATTTTGGATACGTCTATTAGTTTGACCGATATATGATTGGGAGCAGCCAGAACAAGGAATCTCATAGACACCATGTGACTCTTGTGGAATATTATCCTTCACTGGACTGAGGAAACTGGATATATTTATTTCTGTTGTAAATATCGTTTCGATATTACGGGACCTGAATACGTGACAAATTTTATCCGTAACTCCCTTGATGTATGGCAGAAAAACTTTGGGATTTTGGGACACTTCTCTAGTAGATTGGTTCGTATGAACAGTTACCTGAACTTTATTAATTTGCCTTTTTATTTGACGCATGTCATAGCCGTTTTGAATTAGTGCCGTTTCTAATTAATTAAGTTCTGTTTACCTATGTTCCCTATCCAACAATCTAAGTGATCTCTTAACTAAAGTTTTGACTACTGAATTTAATTGGGATGGATGATGATGTGGTTCGCATTTAGATACCAGAGTGTGTGGGTGGGTTTAAGATAATAAATAAGATAATAATTAAGATAATAAATAAGATAATAATTAAGATAATAAATAAGATAAATAAGATAATAATAAGACATAACAGGAGAAGCTTTGGTCTGGCCTTTTTGATATTAGAACGTCAAGAAAAGGGAGAGCAGAATTGTTTTCAGTCTCCATTGTAAATTGGACCTGGGAATGTATACTGTTCAAATGCGAAAAGAACAGATTTAAAGATTGTGGTCCGTGCGGCTAAATGACGAAGGTGTCATCAACATATCGGAACCAGCAAGTAAGTTTCAATGGACTGGTGTTAATGGCTTGAGTTTCAAAGTGTTCCATAAAAATATTGGCTATGACCGGAGAAAGAGGGGAGCTCAACGAATTTGTTTAAAGAATTTATTTTTGAAAATGAAATATGTATTGGACATGCAATGTTCACTAAGACTAAGAATATCCGTTGATGTGTGGTGTTTTTTTTTTAGAATGTCTAGAGTTTCTGGAAGGGGAATGTTTGTAAATAACGAGCCAATATCAAAACTAACCAGAATGTCACTTTCGGATATACTGTGCCTTTGAAGAAGCTCAATAAATTGAGAGGAATTTTTAATGTAGGACGCTGTTTTTTCCACGAACGGCTGTAGAGTTTTCGCTAAATATCTTGCTAATTTGTGAGTTGGTGAACAATATGCGCTGACAATGGGACGAAGAGGAATGCCAGTTTTATGGATTTTTGGGAGACCATACATTTTTGGGGTACGAGAAGATTTTTCGGGTGGTATTAAAACCTTTTTATCATCTGAAAATTAGAATTATTAATGACAGAACGCGTTTTCTTCTCTAGATATATTGTAGGATCTTTAGGAATTTGCTTATAGTCTGCACTCTAACAGATTAGACATTTTAATTTCATAGTCAACAGTATTAAGTATGACCGTGGCATTCCCTTTGTCGGCTGGAAAAATTGTTACGTCTGAATTTCTGCGTAACTCAAGTAAGGCACGTTTTTCGTCCGACGGAAGATTAGATCTCGGGGGTTTGGAACGACGATTCTGGCAATGTCTTGGCGGGTTTCTTCGGCTTCAAGAGCAGGTAAGTGGGATAAAGCATCTTCCGTTTGAGAAATTATTTTCTCTACTGGGATAGTGTTAGGAGTAACTGCGAAATTAAAACCTTCTGATAAGGCTCTATGGGCTAAATCGCTAATGTGGGTTTTCGAAAAATTGTGTACAAAATTGGTCCATGCAGGCGTTGACGTGGGTGTTGGATTTTGGGATTGAATAAGCCGTAGAAGTTTTTCTTTTTGGATGTCAGTTTATTGTTGGGCGATATGTTGGGCTTTCTGGGTAGTAATTCGGTCGAAAGTATCCCATAATATGAGATGGATATTGAAGCTGTGTAGGGTGGCAAATGTACCACACTGATCGGAATTTGTTTTATCTAAAAAACGTCTAGTGTCGTGGATAGAATTTCTTAGCAATGCCGAATTATCTCCATGAAGATTGCCAGGTTCTCCGAATTCGAATAAATTGGGTATCCAGAAGTCAGGAGAGAAGACAATGTTGATCTCGTTTTACGATTCGGAAGATATTATACTTTGGGAATTTCTTCCACATAGTCAAAATATAACTGGCGAATCTTATCTGGGTGTTACGAATCTTATCTGGGTCTTACAGAAACTTTTGTGGAAGAGAATCTTTCGAGTGAGGACTAAATATCGAACTCCGGGAAGTTGATTTTTGTTGCGCGATAATGCACCATCTCACAGCATAGTCACCGTTCGTGATTTTTGGCTTCAAAATTCTCCGTATTTGCCTGATTTATCTCCGTGCGATTATTTCCTTTTCCCGAAACTCAAACCAGTCATGAAAGGAATGTTTTATGACAGTATTATTATATAATACTGTCATAAAACGAAATGCCATGACGAGGTCGTTAGGGCGATTTCGTAAAATGTCATAAAAATCTTTGTTAGCATTAAGTGAACATATCCAGTGGTGTAATTTTGGCAAAATATCTAATTGCTTTTTTTTATTAAAAGGTTCAGTTATTTTTCTGACATAGAGTGTGTATTCAAACATTTCAACATTTATTGTTTCTTACTTATAATGGTAATATATTTACATTAATGACAAAACAGGTTGTAATCAAACTTTTATTACAAAAATGTTTTCACAATACACCAAAACACTATTTTTATATTCTGGACGCACGTTTCGCTAACCATGTTAGCATCATCAGCAGATGATTAAAACTAAAATGTACAAATAAATTATATAATATAATTTATTATTAATTAATTATAAAATATACATTTTATAATATGCATATAAAAATAGTGTTTTGGTGTATTGTGAAAACATTTTTGTAATAAAAGTTTGTTAGTGTAACGCCAAAGGTTCCAAACCCGCAGTGTAGCTTGTAATCACTTGTCAAGGTAATAATTGTGTCAAAAATACTTCATTAGCTTTCAAAAATTAGAATCATTTTAAACTCATTCCATAAAGAAATAAAACAACAATATTTTGGGTCGTTTAAAAAATTTTAAATATCATGTGAGGTGTAAAAATGCCTGACAATAATGCATCGACATCAATGAAGTCATTTCATGTTTTCCAGTTTATTATTTATGCGGTAATATTAAATTTCCAATTAATGTGGAGCGGGTTCGAATCCCCTACTAGGCATAAAAGTTTTTCGAAAATTCTTGTGAATGTTTCTAGGTAAGAGCGTAAAATCTGACAAGGAATTACCCCTCAGTCATGTCAGTTCGAGGCTGGGTAAGGCCGGATGCCTTCTGAGAGGTTTTCTACGTTGGTCACTCGCAATGTCAGTAGGCTTCTCGAGATACTTTTGGTTAAGCACAAAACCAAGGGTTGATAGCCCGAGGGGGGTGCTGACCGGGGTTTTCGATAGCTGATGACCGTGGTTCGGAACCCACGTTAAGCTGTAGGTCCAGTCGCTAAATAGCCTTCTCAGTTGCTGATGCGCCTCTAACCCCAAAACTTTTTAATATTAAATTTCAAATATTTGCTTTGATTACCAGTAACGGATTTAGCTTTATCAAATTGACTAAACTCGTCTTGCAAACATTATATCATCAGTTTTTATGTCATTAATTATAGTCTTATATATTTTGTTATAATGATGATGTTATCAGCGTCGGTTCATGGCGGAAAAAAACAGATGGGGCACGAATAACCAAATTTTGAAATGGGGATAAGGAAATGAATCGCAACCAAACATTTTTCAATTTTTAGTATAATACACACATTTCGCTGTCTAGAAATACGAGTGTAACTGTCAGACATCAAATTTTCATTCCATTTTTTTCCATCCATTTTCATTCCATTTTTTATGTGTTTTAAGTACGTGCCCGTGTGCCCTAATGAACTAACCGCCACTGGATGTTATATTTTTTTATATTTGTATTGAAAATGTTTTGTATACGTACGTATCAATTTAAATTAACCATATCATCCGTTTTCTCAGTAACTGACAAAAATTTGGGAACTATTTATAGATCTTATGTTTTACCACTCAATCAATATATACCACAATTTCCTCGACCTAGTTGCAAAAGCAAAATTAGCTGTTCATTTACAAATCATCACTTGGTGAAAAAGGCAATCTATTCATGTAACATGTCAGTCAATAAGTTCCCGGTTTGACATGGCGTAACATGTGAGATGACTTACGAAAAATTCTTACCGCAGTGGTCGGATGTGCTAACCTTCAAACGCATGTATCAAAATTTCATGACAATCTGTATACCAGTTTCTGACTTGTGCTTTACATGACGCCAGTTTTGTTATTTCCAAAAAAAAAGGAAAAAAATAATTTCGTGTGTTGATTAAGCATTTCTTTTTGATGAAGAAGAATACTGTTGAAGGAAAACAATGGCTTAATAATCATTACCCGGACTCTACCTATTGAAAATCAAGCATTATTGATTGATATGCTGAATTTAAACGTGACTATACAAGCACCGATGACGCAGAACGTTTTAGATGTCCAAATGAGGTGGTTACACTATCAGAAAAATTCACAAAATTATTTCGCAAAACCGTAAATTGAAACTACAAGAGATAGCTGATATGAGGATATTGAAAGAAAGTGTTTACACCATTTTGCATGAATATTTGGGAATGCGTAAAGTGCCATCGAAATGGTTACCGCGATTGCTCACAGCGGACTAAAAACAACAACGTATTACAACAACAACAACTGAGCAATGTTTGGAGCTGTTTAAACAAAATAAAAAGGATTTTTTTATGCGGTATACGACAATGGATGAAAAACGGATCCATCACTACACTCAGGAGTCAAATCGGCATTCAGCTGAGTGAACATCTGGCAGTGAAAGCCGTCCAAAACGACCAAAAACACAACTATCAGCAAAGAAGGTTATGTCCTCTCTATTTTGGAATGCGCATGGGATATTGTTCATCGATTATCTCGAGAAAGGTAAAACCATCAATAGCGAATATTACATATCGTTATTAGTGCGTTTGAAGGATGAAATCGCTGAAAGGCTCGAAATTAATAAAAAAAAAGTGCTTTTACAAGACAATGCACCATGTCATAAATCGTTGTCAACGAGGGCTAAATTACATCAATTGCACTTCGAATTGCTTCCTCATTCACCGTGTTCTCCAGATCTGGCCTCAGTGACTATTACCTCTTCTCAGATGTCAAAAAAATGCTCGCTGGAAAGAAATTTCCTTCCAATGAAAAGATAATTACCGAAACTGAAGAATATTTTGAAGGCATAGTTCTATGACAAAGTTGTAGAAATGCTAGAAAAGCCTTGGAATAATTGTATTGTTCTTCAAGGAAAATATATTAATGAATAAATTCGAAATTTGCAAAAAAATGTTGTTTTATTTATCAGACAGTGGACTTATTGACAGATGTGTTACTTGTATTTTTTTACTATGGTTAGTTCTATCTAATAATCGGCTTTATAAAAATAGTTCAGGGTACTGAATAACAACAAAGATATTTTCACTCAATTTTTACATTATAACGTTTTGGCTTAAAAAATGTTTTTATTTTTTAATTTTTCGAGAAACACGGTTTTTTTTATTGCTTATAGTAAGCTTTGTCACATAAGAATTTATATTGGCTGTGTTGCGCGATTGTCGGATCTCGTCTTTGTTAATAATCAGACACCTGTTTACAAATGATGTTGGCGCCACCTATAATGATGTACTGAAACCTCAATAGTATACAAGATATAAAAAATATAAAATTTGCGCTCCGACAAATAATTCGTCAGAATTCGTTTTAGGAGGCACTGATTCGAACGCTAACTATATACACGTACGTAATATATATATATATATATATATATATATATATATATATATATATATATATATATATATATATATATATATATATATATATATATATATGTACGTTATCAATAAAATTGGAAATCGAATATTGTAATAATGCCAAATGAGTTTCTATTGCATTATAGATAATTATTCTATGTACTGAACTGGTAAAATATCTATAAAACACAGTCCATTAACGCAAAATTAATTATGTCAAATTGCTTTGTAATAATTTAATTTATCGGATTAAATAATAATATGAATTAAAGTTATCCGTTCTTTAAATGGACCCATTGATTATAAGATTTACTAATGGCTATTTAGTAACATTTTATGTTTGTGTATTTTGTAAATTACATTAATAATAAAATATAAGTATGAAAGTATGTATATAAGTATGTAAGCAGTGAAATGCTAAATATTGTTAAATATTTCAATGCCAACGCCCCAAATGGCATCCCATCCAAGTCTGGAAACCAGCTTACACTTTCCTGGAAAATGGAAAAAATACCTGAACTATATGATGAAATCAATCAAATTTGGCTTATGTAAAGTAATGCTGAGTGTGCTTGTTATTATTAAAATGATCCATCCACTAAACATTTTTTAAGTTGTTTGTTGTTAAGTATTAATTTATATCAGTGCTATACACTATATATTATACACTTGGTACCTCCTCATACTTTTCCATATATACGAAGTGGTGCTAGCAGATTCGATCATATATGATTTATGAGTGACTCATGTGAAACGCTTGTCAAAAGCTGCTTCAAAATGCTCAGAATGAACGGTACCAAATTGGGATTTGCAATGGTCCAGAGCCCAATTATAAAATCCCAAACAAATGGTGAAACGGAAGATTTTGGTTATTCGCTATGTAAAGCTCGGAGATATGTACATGGAGCTTAACTGGAAATAACTGCCTAAATGGTTCTTTAGAACAGTATATTTCCAGGAAAACATAGGAATACCTCCGTCAATTCTTGAAACAATGTTCTAAGATTTTTCGCAAGTATACGGACTATCATACTTACATAGAAAAATTATGTATTTTAACTGACAAATTTATGTTAATTGCTCTTAGAGCTTAATTGTGCATCAAACACTTATATTAAATAAAAAAACTCGTGAAATCGGTACTCCAAAACTGTTGTCAGGATGCGTTTATTACATGTAAACAAACTCATTGAACTTTAAAGTGCAGAAAAATATATCTTTCAATACTAATCTAATTGTAATATTGTAACGTTATCCTTATTTGAATAGTATATCTCAATTGTTTGGATAGTATACCATAGTATATCGACATATACAAAATCCCGGCGGATATAATGGCAAACGATATTTAATTCATTTAAATACAATTTTCCTTGTTATTTATGTCGATTACTTCAATCCATATATGTAATATATTTATTTAATAATCACATAATTGGAGTGTCAAATCAGGACTGTACGGCGAATGACATATCAATTCAATGTTTTGACCGGTCAAATATTGAGTTGTTCTCTGGTGGCACTGCAGCTACATGCCCATTTATCCAAAAAAAAAAAAACAGGCGACCATTTGCTTCAAAGTGCTTCTTGCGCGAACTACGTTTGTTGGGTTTGGCTCATTTTGTAAGACCCTTACAGTCGACTGTTGTTTACCTTCGGGCTCATGCGCATAGATCCAAGATTCGTCATCTGTGCAAATGTTATACACGGCTTTTGACGCACCACGATTGTATTTTTTGAGCATTTCTTTGCACCAATCGACACGAGCTTTTTTGGGCCATTATCAAATTATACGGAACCCAACGCGCACATATCATTTTCACGGCTAAATGTTCATGTAAAATTTTGTGTATGCTTGTCATACTAATGCCCAGGGATACGTCAGTCTTAAGGTATGTCACATGACGATCGTGCTTTTTAGTTTGCACACTTATTTTCTGGCACAACAACAGATTATTGTCGACCTTCTTTAAATTTGTCCGTGAGCGAATGACGGCCATGATTGAATTCTCTAAACCATTGATATACAGTGGTTTTAGATGGCACTTCATCGCGAAAAGTCAAAGTGAGTTAATCGATGCACTATTGTTGAGATAATCCACGTCGAAAGTCGTAGTAAATCATCGCACAATAATTCTCACAAGTTAATTCCATTTTTGACTGAGATGAAGTATTTAAGTCAGTAAACAATACAAATAGCGCCCATATGATAAAACGTTCACATATATAGTCAACAATGTCAAAATTTAAGATGTATATGTGATGTGCATGATGAGCATTATATTGAGTCATCATGGTCCTCATATTATTTTGAGGGTTCCACAAGTTCTGTATTAATATTATTATTAAGTTTCAACTAAAAAACTAACAAAGTTATGCACCTGCAAAATAAAAAGTAAGAACTAGTACTTATTAATTTATGCATAATACTAGAAATACTAAAAATGGCTTTCATAGGACATATGTTATAAATAATAAAATAGCACGCGTGGTACTACAAATAGAATGGCTAATTTGAAATGTGTTCTTAATGTTAAGCTAACTAATTATTTTAAGCTAACAAAAAAACATATAGGGTCATTTTTAGTGTGTCTGAACATTAAATTTAAATAAAACAACAACCAAATTAGATGCCTTGAAACTATTTATTTAATGCGGAAAAACATTCAATGGCATTAATGTTTGAAAACAATTTCAAACAAATATCCGCCGCGGCTACTCCTGACAAAGCGCATTCTGTCCATACAATTGCCGACCACTTTTTCAAGCCATTGGGGTCTTAAGTCCGCAATTATCCGAGTTATGTTGGCTTTCAAGGCGTCAATAATTGCTAGTTTATCGGCATAGACCAAAGATTTAACATAATCTAAAAGCGTTAAATCACATGACCTTGGTAGATATAACAGGTCCATTCCAGAAATAATTTTCTTATCTAATTGTTCCCTCAATAAATCGATTGTTGTGTTGTCACTGCCAGTGACAGCGGCAATATTTTCTTCGAAACGTTCAGTTTTTAGTCTTCTTTTTATTTAAATATCTAACAGCGTTCGGAATTTATCGATAATTCGACGAATACATCACGATGTTCAAATTCACGAAGTGCTCTAAAAGTTTGGCACAAAGGACAATGATTGTGATAATAAATATCCCCTATGAGAAGTTATGAAAAATCATGCTTTATAAAATATTATTTTAATCGCTTTCACAGGTTATTAATTGCAATATTATTTCAATATGAGTTCTGCTCAATTCTTCTATTAGAACCTTCGGTATGAAACACTAAATTAGAAGAGATTTACCACTAAACACATGGTTAGGCGGTTCGAGAAGGAGATGATTTAATCTTAGATTAAAGAGTTCTGCTGTTGAAATACTCCATTTTTAATAAAATGTTCATAATTTTGCTTTATTAATAATTAATAATCTCTGTAATGTAACATGATATATTTATTTTCGATTTCGGGTAGAAATTCAAGAATGGGAAAAGTTTTCCATGGACTGTTGTAAAAAATAATGAGATAAAGAAATGGACAAGAGAAGAGAAAAAAGAATAGAAAGCAAGACTAAAAATAGCACAAACTTTACAAAAAATGTAAACTTACATCTTATATATAGAGAAAAAAGTAATTCAAATCAAACTGTATAAAACAAGCTAGCATTCCAACACACACAGACTAAGGTGTAGCTAAAAGTGGGCTCTGACACACTCACCCGCTACCAATTACTAATAGATGTAGTGATTTGAGCATCAGCACATGTCTCGGGTTACGAAACTTTAGTTGGAACTGGAAAGTGACAAATATGGTATACCTCTAAAAAGGCATTAGGTCTTATCCAGCATGGTACGGAGTTACTGGTGTGATCTAGTAGTAATTTATTGTAAAATTTGGCACTCTCACCTATCGAAATGCAGTTTACAAGCTTAGTTTCCCCTCAAATACTCCACAAGGGTCTCAATACCATTTGTATGACATATGTTCGACCGCACGATTAGGTAATGTAGCTTAGCGCACACGCAGATCAACTTTCGATTTATTTATTTGAGGTTACTTCAAATCGAAAATTTACATAGATGAACTTAAAGTTATCAGTCGAAAAAAATTGTCAGAAAAAATGTCAAAAAATTGTCAAAAAAAGTACTCTGCAGGACTGTGCAATGCTTCGGATATGCGTAGGGCAAGAAAGACGTCATTACAGAAGATTATGTTATCTTCTGTAATTGAACAATCAATGTATGGATATCTAAACTGCTTTTATTGATAATAATAATATTTTGAATATTAATAATATAAGAATATTTTGGTGTATAGTAATATAATAATGTCGATTTTTTGGCAAAATTTGAGCATTTATTTCCATAACAAAATAAATTACCTAAATAATCAAAGTATTGGCCATCATTAGCTATAATTTTTTCCCATCTATCTGTCAAAAAATTGATTCCGCGCCAAAAGAACTTTTGGTTTTGGAGACCAACTGTGTATCAAGCCCAATTTTCGCTTCTTCATAAAAATATAAGTGTTGTAATCGTAATGTAATGTAAATGTAAATGTTTGTGCTGCATCGATCGCAATGAGCGGTAGTCCGAAGGCGCTAAGTCCGGTGAGTATGGCGGGTTGAGTAGCACGTCCCATTTAATGTTTTCTAAATAGTTTTTTACATATTTTGCTACATGGGGCCGAGTATTGTCATATTTAAAAATGATTTTTTCATGTTTTTGGACGTTTTCTGATCGTTTTTCCTTCAATGCTCGGTTCAGTTTTATCAATTGTCGGTATCGATCACCTGTAATCATTTCAGCAGTTTTCAGCAGTTTGTCATATACCGCTTCCCTACTAGCCCACCAAATACACACCGTGTGTATTGCGCACTGGTTGCAATGTTGAAGGCTGGCCTGGGTCTATACATGATTTTTTGCGTTTTAGGTTATCAAAATAGACCCACTTTTAATTGCCTGTCACAACTCGATGCAAAAAACCTACTATTTCTGTAAACATTCGTGTATAATGGATTGGGCAACATTCTGCCAATTATTTCAACGTATGAGTTAAATCCTCATCCAATAATGCTTGCAAATCTGCACCTTCAAACTTTTTCGGTGATCGTGAATGCTCCTTATCTTTTATATCAATATCACTACTTTTAAAAAGTTTTTTGGGTTAGAGCATTATTCACCATAAGCTTCAACCAATAATCGATAACTTTCTGCAGCCGTTTTCATCAAATGAAAGAAGGTTATTAAACTTCCCCGCAAAACGTTTTTTTTTCTGCTATATAATTAGACATATTCAACTCTCTGAAAAACTATGTTTTTGAACAATGACAACTAATAACAAACTGGCTTTTAATGGCGCATGTTTACCCTCCAAAACGTCATAGACGTCATTAGTCTATACTAACAAATGTATTAGTAACCCCATCTCTTAACGAAATTGACATTATTAAACGAAACACCTATTTGATATTTTAGATTGCAAATAATTATATTGCATAAATTGTAACGAAACACCATTTAAGCGTATTAGATATTTTCATATATGATACAACTTTTTAATAACAACTTTGAGTAAAATCTTAGTAAAGGCATGAACATTTTGATTATAATGAAAGTACAAAAAGATTTGCCATTCTTGCTAAAACACTCTATACATCCACGGTTTTAAAATTTCTGAAATATCAATAACTTTCACAATAATATCCCCCCCCTCTACCCCTGTGAATTTCATTAAAAATTAATTTTCAAGACAAGATCTTAACCATTCGTTTATCATTAGAATATTCAAGAAAAATTAGTTAATTTAATAAGTCTATAATGCTACCTCTTCCCTTATAAAACGATCGACGAAAATTTTATTTTATTTAAGCAGCTTACACAAATTTCTAAATGTATAGGATTTTTTTTCATACGAATCACATTAAAAAAAAATGACGACAAATTGAACCGCTCCTTATGAGATTAGGCTTAAAAATCCGATCTAGAATATTAAAATGCAAAGCCGGCCACAATCGTAAAGTTTGTAAAAGATAGAAATTATGATTTTAATCCAGAATGGACGGTATCGGGCGCAGATTTTAAAGTCGGATCACGCGTTTGCTTTGTAAGTGAATCGGATCGTATGCTGCCGGACTTTTTGAGTTAAATCGACAGTAAATTTGACTTTTGTTTCCTTTTGCACTGCGCTTCTAATTCTCATGATTTATTGGAAAGTATCTTCGAGTACTTAAAGATAATCTTAAAAAAAGCCGTTGTTTTATTATAGTTTAAAGAAAGACATCAGAAAAATTAATAGAAAAATAGAGGTGTAATCATTTCTCAACAAATGAACTACAAAATAAATGATGAAGGAATAATACAAAACACAAATAACAGACGAAAACAGGAATCAAACCTAATGTTATTTTGAAACATCTTTAATATCAAATTATTTTTTTTTTAATTTATTTAGTTTTACTTATTTTCACTTATTACACAAATAAAACTTAAACTATAGTCTTCAAAGTTTTTTTATGTAAGCTTTTATTGTGTTTGTTTGACCGAAATGGCATCATGTTTAGATTATTGCTAGGAAGCATAAATAATTTTTAACTGAAAGTTGTACTTAAAAAAATAACTTATTCGCAAAAATTAAGAAAAAATGTACATAACTCATTCATTCAAACTCGAAGAGATTTACCACTAAACACTAAATCACTTTTTGAAACTTCTCGAGGCACGTTTCGCTAACCATGTTAGCATCATCAGGAGCATCATCAGGAGATCATTAGCATCATCAGGAGATGATTTAATTCATGATTCAGATTAAATCATCTTCTGATGATGTTAAGATGGTTAGCGAAACATGCCTCGAGAAGTTTCAAAAAGTGATTTGGTGTTTAGTGGTAAATCCAATAGAAGAATTGACCTTCATCCAATGTAAAATATTACAAAGAAATCTAATTTATACAGTAGCGATATATTAATCAAAATATTAATTCTAGATCAACAAAACAAAAGTAAAATATTAAACTTGAATTACCATGATGATAAAATATTAATTTTCTAGGATAGGTTCATAGTAATACCGATACTCTTACAAACTTCAGTAATTCCTGAAGATGTTTTTCTTTTCTTCAGAGATGGTCCCATATTTCATACGAACTCTTTCAATTTCAATATTGTTAGGTGCTGATGTTCTCTTCTTATTTTAAAGGATATTAACCTTTCTAGATGGAACTGTTTCATCATATGATTCTTTATATAAGTAAGAACCATACTCTTCGACTCATCAATTTTATACCATCCCTAAATCTCATTGGTTCATTAAGTTTATCCCTTTTTCTATGAATCGGACGAAGTTTTGTGATAGGCCACTGATATTTCTAAAATGTTGAGCCATATTAATGGCCAAACCTGATATTTTCGACTAGCCTTTAAAATCATTTCTCGGTATTTATCTGGTATAAGTCAGTGTTGCGTTTTCGTAATACCTTTTCTATTCTCCCAAAATCTATATCGGAATCCAAGTAGGTGTGGTCAATTTCTGGAAACTTGTGATCAATACAACGAAAGTATCCCTTCATGATAAGATATTGGTACAGGCAAACCATGTGGATTTTTTTATTTTGGGCAGCACGAGTGTTACCAGATTATCAAGTGATTTTTTCCAACGATATTTTCGTCTACATCAAAATATCTCAGTAGAGAACTGCATATTTTCACACTTTTTCTGTTTGACATATATTCGCTTCTGGGAAGCGAGTACTACATGAAAGCCTACAATTTCCCCTGAAGAGAATGTCTCTTTTGGGTTCCAGTTTTGAAGTAAGCGTATGTTTGTAAGATTCATATTCCTCCCCGCGTGCTCCATGTTATGCTTCCTTGTGTTTTTTTCCACGTATTTGAAACTCGTTTTGGTTTTTGAGAAGTGCTTTCCTTGGGTCGAAAGATTTTTCGTTTCCTTTTAATTCCAATTTTCTTCATTTTCTTCCATATTATTCGTTCGATTATAAATATCAATAACTGAGCTGTTAACTATTATTTTTAGGTTGACTTCTTTGGTTCTTCTTGAATTATAAATAACCGAATTTTTAACAGATATTTTCTTTTGTTTAGCTATTCTTTCAACTTTATCCTATGTATCACTAGTATCTGAAAAACTGCTTAGGTCTTCATTATTGGGCACGTATTCGTCATCTCCATCACTATCTGAGAAGTCTGAATCGACTGCTTCAGATTTTGAAAGAAAAAATTCCATATTCTAAACCCGATATTAGAAGTCTGAATCGACTGCTTCAAATTTTGAAAGAAAAAATTCCATATTCTAAACCCCATATTCTAAGTTATAACATTCATAAACACTCACAAAAACTGTAATAAATTGTTTAAATTAAAACACTGCATGTTACTTCAAATCTGATAGGTAAACAATAACTTAGTTTAAGTGGACGAAGGACCAATGTGCGCTACATAACACCTTCATTCACGTAACAAGTTAAGCAAACATATTTATTATGGATAAATGTGTTACGTGTCCGTAACACCTTCTTCCATTCTTTTATTGAGAAATAATGTAACATACCCCCTTCATTCATTATTAAATTAGAACTGTTGTTACAATTCTCGATGCCTCGTGAAAACTGGGTATATAACACCTTCAACAAGGAAAATAAAATATTAAAAAAAAAAAAAAACTATCACAAAGAAAGGGACTTGATTGGTAATTGATTGAGTTCAATTACCAGTAATATCGTTTACAACTTTATACTATTATTATAAAATATAAAGCATATAAAGGTTTTCATTTAAATCTAGCTTAAATTCAGCATTAATAAATATGTCAGGGATAGTTTCATGCTATTCCTTCATTGAAATTAAATTAATTTAGTAAAAGCAAGCTTAAGCAATTGCAGTATGCGGATTAATTAGTGAGGCTCACCTACCAATTGAAAGGTTTTAAATTGAAATGAAATTTGAATTGAATTATTTTTTTTCTTAATTGAAATAGATTTTAAACTTAGAACTAGGTGAATAACTGAAACTCTTAACATACGCCAAGTTGAATAACTGGAAGAATATATTGCATGTCCATGAACTAATATTGTCGTGATGCAAAAATTCGTCCCGTTTCTTCTGTTCTTCTATTTTCTTCTGTTCTGTTCGATAACCCTTCCTTTTCTATCTATCAAGTAGCTACAATATCCCACGCTCACACTTTCTAGCTAAAGTTTCTGATCCAGGTGACTTTTAAAATTTTTCAAAAAAATAAACCTTCCTGATCACCGGAATGATTTTTCAATAAGTCCATCGTTTCACGTGTGGTTTGACAAGTAACACCATCTTGTTGGGACCGGATATCACTGACATCATGGGCTCGAATTTTAGGTAACAAATAGTCCGTTATCATGGCGCAATAGCGAATGCCATTGACGGTTACATTCCGGCCATCCTCATGGTTAACAAAATATGGTACAATGATTCCACCAACCCATAAACCGCACCAAACAGTGCCTATTTCTGGATGCATCGGCCGTTCTTGAATTGCTTTCGACTGCTAATCACTCTAAATTTGTCCGTTTTGTTTATTAACGTATCCATCGAATCAGAAATGGGACTCATCGCTAAACAAAATTCTGCGAGAACACAGCGAATCTTCATTGAGCTGTTCCAGAGCCCATTCACTGAAAACCCAACGCAAAAACAGGTCTGGCGACTTTGATTCTTGGATAATTTGGATTTTGTGTGCTTGTAAGTCAAGTTGTTGCAACCGTGAACAACCTTTCACGGTCACCGCGCTCACTCTCGCTACATTCTCTTCACTACGTGCTGGAAGTAGTCTACTCGGTCGCCGGTCATTCAATAATGAAAATAGGGTTTTACAATTTTCTGGTGGTATTGACAATTAGCATTTGGTGGGTTGATTATTCCGATCATAAGCTCTAAGTGCACGAAAAACTTGCTTCACAGAGCGCTGAGTTATATAATGCCGCTCTACAATTTAGAGTCGTTGTTCCGGTGTAAGTCTTTCCATGATACAATTGAATTCAATACTGAATCAAACTGCAGCGACGACTTGACGCGACTCATGCGAGGTCTGTAAAAAATATATTGAAAAAAGTACCTCACAATAAATTTTGTTTATTTTTCTTTATGTTGCGAACCGTGTCATGGCCTCTAATTTCCACACCAAATGCAGTTAGGCTTGGGAATGAAACTATTTGAAACTTAAAAGCCTATTTTCCGTCGAACAAAAAATCACTATTTTAAATTTTGATGGATTTATAATGGATTATTTGATGGATGATCATTTACATAAATTGATATATTTTTCAAGTCATTGTTGATTTTATTCGCAGCCTGTTCTTATTCATAATATCCAGAATAATAATATAGTTGTGTATCATAAAAAATAGCTAGGCAATTTGTTTGTGACTCAGTTTCGATATGGTCAAAATTTTGTTGTTACTACTGAGGAAAAGGTCATCGAAAACAACCATATCGTGTTGGCCGATCGCATAGTAAAGATTAGAGGTATTGTTAAAATGATAAGCGCGTACAGAACATCCTACTCGAACATTTGGGTATAAGAAAGCTATAAGCGCGATAGGTGGTGTGTTTGCTCACTGCGAACCAAAAACGGAATCGAGTCACCACTTCACAAAGATATTTAGACATGTATAAGCGCAATCCGAAGGAGTTATTGCGGTGATTCATAACTGTTGAATAAACTTGGATTCATCACTTCCCACAAGAAGTGAAGGAGTGATCAAAGCAGTCGATTTTAGTCGGCAAAAGTGACCAAAAATGTTGTCTGGATAGCCACCTCCCTTATTCCAGCTGCTATGGTCCAAATATTGTAAATCGTATAATTCAAATCTATTTGATAGGGCAATTTCAAATTGTTGTCATACTGCTGATTCCTTAGGACATGTCCAATTTAATTTGGTAACTAATTTGGTGTCTTGAGTTTAGCCTGTTTAAGTTACAATTGAAGCTTGGCACAAACCATGTAATGATCAGAATCACACTCGGACACTCTTAATGCGCGTATATCTTTGAGTGATAAATGAAATCTTGAGTTGACCAGGATATAGTCCAGCATGGCAGAATTTTTTCCCTGTCCTGGAATTGGCTCTTTCCGACAATCAGGCTGTTAAATAATTTGCCCAATGTTTTTCCCATCCAGTTCTATCCATGTCTATGTAGGCATTGAAATCTCTGGACTGAATAATCATATCAGTAAGTAGTATTTGACCCAGAATGTGCTAGAACTTATTGTAGAGGTCGCTTTTGACAGTGTCGTGTCTAATTTCGGTTGGTGCGTACACTAACACAATATGGGTCTTAACTTTGAGTACTGGAAGACGGGCTGATACTGGTTGAAAAGCAATTACGCTTCTGGCTGCTTCTTTATTCACCATAAATCCAACACCACATTGTCACTTCTCTCGACTTGAATAGTATAGAACGTTTTTTTTTTTATCCAACGTTAGTGCTTGGATATGCTATTTTGCATTTTAATAGTTCCACAGTAATGATTTCCCTTTAACCAACATGGTGTCCAGTACATACATTCCATGTAGCAAAACGAAATTCTAATTTTGGAATTATAAATTTCGTTCTTTGACCAATAGCCTACTTGTCAGCAACTCCTTGGATCCCTAGAATCGGCGCATCAGTGGCATTAGCAAGTTGGTCATTATGGCCACGATTAATGGGGTTACAGGCCTAATTTCTCCGGTCGCCCGGTTTTAGTCACTCGGCAAAGATGGTAACCCTCCTACATTTCAACCTGAATGGGACATACTTTGACCCAGTTCGAAATTAAAATTAGTAATTGTATTGATAATTGTCAGATAAAAAATAATTGTACATGCCTTAATTCTTCAAATACGCTCATAAATATAATTGGTAACTTTATTTATTTATAACAACAAAAATATATTATTTCCTCCTTGTATGTAACCGTTAACGAATATCCATAGTTACTAGTCGCGGCAGTAATAAAACATCAATAATTAATAGAATCTCATTAGTTGGATAGAAAAGTCTAACAGGAAGTTATTTTAGAATACGAATGTACAAACCAAACGCCTTTCATACAGAGCAACATGTTTTAAATTCAGTATGATGTAGCGATTGGCGTAATTAGGCGACTTATAATTTATGATTGTAATGGCGCGAAGTGTATTCATTAACTATGCATTTTAGGGGAACGATTTCAATTGGTTGTCGACAGATTTAAAGACTGTTTTATATTAGACTTTACTGTAGTTCTCAATCAATATTCTTATTTTAAACAGGCCATTAAAAAGTCTTAATCAAATAAGTTGAAAATTAATTATCAATAACGAAAGTTTTATGGTTTATGTTTATTTTATGGATGAGGAGCTGAGCAACACGCAGTTTGGGCCTAGAAATGGATTTGGTACTCGAGATGCCCTTTTTGTTCAGCAATGCCTTAATGTCAATAAAGAAATTTGTGTGCTTTATAGATTATGAAAAGGCTTCAATAACATCAGGAATAATAAGCTTACGGAGCTACCGAACGAAAAGTAAATAAATAAGCTACATTTGGGGACAATAGAAACCTTGTTCAATAATCAATCATCAAGATATAGAGTCAGTGTAGAATGAAAATATATTAAAGACATACAGATAAAACGAGAAATATGGCATTGATGTATCATCATTCCTACGCTCTTCAATTAGCGTTTTTCCTTGGGTAAGGGGTACAAATATTTTCATTCTGCTATCTATCTAATGTTAACAGTATATTTTCCAACTGGAATTAACATAAGATATTGTGCCTGGTGCTAAATTAAAATTTTCAGAAATTCAAGACCATATTGTCCGCGATCTAAAACGATGGTTAACATGTCGAAATTTACTTGTTTCCGGTAATAAAAGCGTTTTAGTCGAGAGGTTAGTTGTTGATAATGTTCTTTGTTGGCAGAACTGACACAACATATACACAACATATACTGACACAACATATACTGACACAACATATACTGACATAACATATACTGACACAACACAACATATACTGACACGATGTTTTGACAAAGAGAACTCGTTACCCATACATCTTTATAGCATTATTATCGACTACTACTATATCTAATTCGGTTGTATTCTAGAGTTCAACACCAGATCTTCAGTTCTCCAGGACTGTCTCGCTTGTCTGAGGAAAATAGAGCAAGCCCGGATCTTTGCATATGCCATAACTGATTCGTCGATAGAAATAAAGCACACATAAAGCAGCATTCTGTATATAGATATACTGCAAGTAGTTAGTATGAGCGGTAATCTCTCTGTTTGACTTTTGCCCTTCAATGCAAAATGCAGTTAATGAGAGTTATCTTAAAAATAAAATGTACATCGTCGTGCTTTCAACCTCATACTGAAATTCCATTCGAAACGTTCGATTTGAAACTTTAATTAACAGATAAAGCAAAGATACAAGCAAGAAAGCAAATGCGATTTCCGCGGATAAATCATCATATCAGGAGAACACCAGGTGATGTTTTTTCACCTTTTAGTTCTACATCAGCCTGGCCTCCTAACTTTCTTGATCTTCTCATTGGCTTTTTTTTATATAACAACGCTAATCTTTATGGAATCTGATAATGAAAACTAGAGCGAGTTATGTATCTGACACTTTCCACAACATTCCGTGTTGTCTGAAACAAAAAATCTCCCTTATTTCTTTGGTTGTTTGTAGTACTACAATTATTATTTCCACTGCTATATGATTTATTTCATTTTTATACAGATCTGGTTTTGATATCAGTTCAATTCAAATTTCTATCTATAATTGAAATACTATCCCACGTACGTACACAATATAATTCCAACTGCTATTTAGGATCTTATATCATATATATCAATTTCAATCAGTTAACGGCCATATAGTGGCCCGTAATAGCATAAAAACTTCGTCCGTGACTAATGGAGGCACCCAAAATCGGTTAGCTATTACGAACGCAAAGAAACAGAGAAAAAAACAGACCAGAACTTATCGACGATCGCGGGTAAAATATAAATTAGAATAAAAGCGAATCCGTCGTGAAAAATCGGATCAATTAAAATATTCTATTCGGTTTGACGGGGCCTGTAAATCATTCCACGACCTCGGTGGACCGATAGAATCGATACAAGTAATTTCCAATATAATTGTCAGTCAAAGATCTGGTTGTAATTCCGACTGATCGGTCATTGGCAGGATATTAATTATTATTAGATGGCACCAGTCGGGTCTATTGATTTACATTGGTATTAAGCTATTTTAATAACTATCAGATAGTAATTCGGATGTGGTCTCATTAGCATATTGAGTCGTTCGCGGCATGAGGTTGATATATGTCCCGATCGATAAAAGGGTTGTTCCAGTGTTGGACACAATTTAACGCATCAGAAATTGTAATCCATTATTTTTTGTAGTCGGTGATGGAATTACTAAGTGAAAAATAAATATGTAGCTAATAAAGACTGCAACTTTCTTAGCAATTGTAGTGAGAAAATGTAGTACCGAGTTTAATTTTGTATTCATGTCTGTTATACGGTTTGCAAGCAAATAAACAAATTATTTTCAATATCAATTTAACCATCTCTCGAGTAAAGGTAAAGCAACTACATTCACTATATTTCCAGCATCATAGAGAATGAGCTATACGTATGTCTGCATCTTTTACGTAAAATCCAGAGAATGTATAAGCATCGAGATATTAGCATCATGTTAACCCCATACATTTTCGTAATCAATTCTAAATTGTTTTGAAAGAAACTGAAAACCTTATTTACATGAGATTGTGTGATAACGTATAGATACACAGGATATCCCGAAACTCAACGTCAAGCGGGTGCCGTGCAAAAGGCCAGGTATAGACTATACCAGAGCTGGTTCTGGCAAAAATAAAAAAGAAAAATCCATGTCACCGTGTTAAGTGATAATAGGCATATTTTTGAAAATCTTGAAATTCGACATCATAGGCTATATCTTTAGGTACTGTGATCACAAATTTCCCAATTTTTCAGTGTTTTTTTTATAACGTAATTTAAATAACCATGCTATTAATCGCAGTCATAAATCAAACAATAAACGTTGTTAATTTAGTAACAAAAAGTTTCATTGAGTCGTGGTTAAAAAAAAAATGTCAGCTAACTTTGACACTTCATCTTTAAAAAACTTATTACATTTCAAAATGGTACAACAATTGCCAATTTTCTTTCCACAAAAAAATATTATTACTTATTTTTTTGAAGTATGACCACATTTCTAAAAACTCACATCATGATAAAAAATATTTTTGTGCGCTCAGAAATGAACTTCACAAGTGTAAGTGAGATGGACAGATGTGATAGCCCGCTTAACCCGCTAATAAAAGTGATGGTTAAGATATTGGTTAACATATGACGAATACGACCAGTAGAATGAAAGAACGCCATGTATTGCGAGTTTTTCGGCATCTTCCTCCATCATTTTTTCTTTATAAATTGAAAACCATGTCTTCCCTATAGAGATTTATTATGCCTAAGTCATTACCATTTGGCAAATTTTACAACTATCAATTGATTATTTAACCATAAGATTTTAATTTCTGAATTTAAACAAGCTTGTTGAGCTCAAATCAATGTCTCCAAGATTTTTTTAATTTCATATATTTCGAAATATTAATTTTATGGTTTGCTTTTAACTTTAATAAATCGAAGAACAATGTTAGTCAAATTGGGATATTCAAAACTCTTCTAAACATTCTAACGTTTTATCTCATATAATGAACGTTATATTTATTTAAAGCCTACATAAATGTTAGAATTTGATAACATATTCATAATTTTTTTCTAAAGTTTAATTGAGTTAAAATCATGAGTCACTGAAAGAATGATGAAGTTAGAATAAGATTTTTTTCCTCATTTACTATATTATTAAAATTCGGTGTACTTTTTAAAATATATTTTGAAATAAAGGTAATATAAAGATTTAGGATTAGAGTTGTATCAGCGAGTAAGGCTATTTAACGACTGGACCTACAACTTAATATGGGCCCCAAAACACAGTCATAAGTTACCGAAGTTAATTACCGGTCAGTACCCGCTTGATTTTGTACTTAATCATAAATATCTCGAGAAGCCTACCTACTGATTAGTGGCCAAAATAGAATACCTCTTAGAAGGGATTCGATTTTACCCTGGTTCAAAGTGGCGAGACTGAGGAATAATTATTTGTTAAATATTTACAATCTTGCCCACAAACATTTACAAACATTTGACAAAGTCACAAACATACATACCGAGAGCGGGATCGAACCCGGTATCGCGCTAACTACCGTGTCGTATTACCACCGCCATAGGTACGGCGCCAACGTGGCCGGCTTGAAATAAAAGCCCATGCATAGATATCCGTAGCATTCCGGTGGGCAAATAAACCAATATAGAAATATAATGCTAAAAAATGAAGAATATTATAATACTAATTATTTCAAGCTATCCACGTTGTGAGAACAACAAAGAGCTATTTATAACAGATCTATTTATGTTAAAGGAAATAAAATCTAATGGAAAAATTATTATAGTTAATTCCAAAAATATGGATATGATTATCCAACGATTTTCACTTCAATATTGAAATCCAATTGTTGTCATTAAATGGAATTGTTGGTGGCTATTTTTACCAATAATTGGATATATAATAAATTACAGCAGAATTACAATGGAAACTACAGAGCGATTGCAATCGTACTATCCGAGAACGATTATTCATGAAACAACGGCAAGCGGGCGCATATTTAGACATTGTTTGTTTGGGAAAATGACATTATTACCCATGTATATCGATTCCGAATAGAACAATTTGCTAAACAAATAAAATGGCCATTAAATCAAACTGTGCCGAATATTTTAAACAATTGTGCATCGGATTAGCGAGAGGCTTATCACTTTTCGATTTTCCAATTTTCAATTGCTTGTTTACATTTCATTGGAATTATTGGGAAAATGAGTGCGTTTTTATCCACGTCCGTGTGCAATTTGCTTCTAAAACGTTTATTGTTTAATGGACCATAAAAATCCGTTAAAGATAAAACAAAATATTGTCATAATAATTTAATTTTAACATTAATTGAAGTATTTCCACGCAAATGAGATAAAGATTATTGCCACTAAAAATACTAGGGTGTAACAAAAGTGTTTGCATTTTAAAAGTACTGAGTTATTTACTGTCTAAACATTGGTCCCATTCCTAAGCCTCACAAATGGCGGTTAATGGAGTGTGGAATACTCATAATTCCTTGAAAATTTCCTAGCGCTTGTCCTAGGACTTACAGCTAAAGCTGATCTTAAAAGGTCGTCATTGAGAGATCGTAGACAACTTGATCTTCACCTTCAAAGCTAATGTCTCCCACACGGAGCATTTTGAACCAGAACTGAGTGCGTATTGATACAGCACATTCCACTCTACTTTTAAAATATACTCAAACGATATCAGTTACTTTGAAGCCTTCATAAAATAGTATCTTAAAACTGCCTTAATTTCGCTAATTCACGCTTTTGTTAAAAACCGTCGAATACATATTTTGCAGTGGAATTGCTTTAATAATGGAGAAGGAATGTTTATTTATCGGAAGAAAAAGTTGAAATCAGATTAAACCCCTAAAGGAGTGAACTATAATAATAAAACATATAATATAATAAAGTTCTTTATTATTAAACAAAAAAATTCCTTCAGTAAACAGAGGCGTTGAACAACTACTACTACGCCACCATTATAAAGAAACGAGTAAAAAATCAAAAGCAAGTGTATGTCACATAAAATTTACAGAAAAATATTATTGCTTGAGTCTATTAAGCCTGTCTATCACACCAGGCACAGTCATCAAATGCCCAATTGATTAAGGTTACATCACATACAGTCTTTTTTCTAATTATGTAGAAAGTTTTGTGCACATGGCCTTTCATAAGATATCCTGAAAATAATTTTGCATTCTTCGTATTAATAAATTCATATTAAGAATTGATTCTAAATTGTATCTAGGGATTAAATGCCTAAAATATTAATGGTAATCATCTTCGATTCAAAGACACAGGTCCAAAAAAAAATTTTCAAAGTTTTGAGCAGATAAAATTTGGATCCATTCCATTGAATCAGCGCAGAAAATAGAAAATAGAAAAAATATCTACCATCATGTAGTCTTAGGATGAAAAATTTTGGGACTTCAAAAAAATTCTACTTGCTGTTAATTTACTTGAGTATACCATCATATGACTATAAAATACGGATCTTATATAGAAATACCCCGCTCTTCTCCAGATGTTGTTTCCAACGGTTAGATATTCTTCCCCAAAATGAAGGAAAATTTTCAGTAATTCATTTTTTTAACATCCAAGATAGTTGTTTTTTAAACCCTTCATTGCCAATATACAGATTGTATTAACCCTTTAGAAAATTATGTTAAAAAATAAAATTGTTTCAAACATCTCAGATGTTTCCTTGTATACGTATATTAGGAAAAATTGTTGGTAAACTCTCGTCGTATAGTATTTTACGACATATATAATCATTGTCATTGCTTTCTACATTTTCACACTGGTTGGTGTTAACATATATGATTCCGAATCTATCATGTCAAAGTTCCAAAAAGTGTTTCCATGATCTCATCAGTTGGAAAAGCGATTTCATATATTTGCACTTCTGCCAGCATGTATACTTTTATCTGTATCAAGGTAACGATAACGTTTTATCAACCAAAATAAATTGATCTAAATAAGATATCCGATCTGTGTCAATTATCGCTAAATTTGCCTCTGCCTTGATTTTGCTGGTATCTGTTACGTCAATCCCTCATACTCTAAACACTTAGCGAAAACATTTATAAGATTCAATGATTACTACAATATTTCGGTCATTGAAAAGCATATCATGAAGCAAACCAATTGTATTTGATCATAATTGAGTAAATTCAAGTATCTCGAGGCAGTAATAAATAGTACAGAGTATTATAGCCAGTACCGAGATATTTATGGATTAATTATATAAAAGTATAGTCTCACCGGAAAAAATATACAAGTCTATAAAAATAAGATTCTTGACCAAAAAGAAATATCATAAGTGCCATGATTGTTAATAAGGTGATAAATCTGTAAAGTTGAATCTTGGTTTTTAAACATAGTACAGAAAACAAGAATATGTAATATTTAGTAACAAAATATGTAATATAAAAATATAGTTTTCTAAGATCCTGTTACCCGTTTTGGGGCTTCAAAAAAAAGTACCCTTCAAAAAAATACAATATATATTAATATGGTGAATATTTCCCAGGGCTAATTACTGCTCAGAGAACATGAGATTCTCAGGCAATAAAAGAAAACATTATTCGGTACTTAGACATTTATTATCATCATTTAAAAAAATATCGTGGAAGCCAAAGAATAGGAGAGGGATTTTTGGTTATAATCAGAAATTAATTATGTTAGTAAAATACAGGCACTTTAGTAAAGATGTCTTATAGATAAGAAACAGTAATAAATCTAATATAATATGACTAGTAAGATGATAACTTATCTTTGGTCAGTCAATCCACGAAACTCCCCGATGAGTGTTGTACGGGCCAAGTGAGGCGGAACGTTGGTCTGTCTACCCCATACGGTTTCCGATATCCCGTGGGTCTGCTCCTGTGGGTCGTGAGGACTTCGAGGACACCCAAAGACGTGCGTGAAAAGAAGCCAAAGATTCACCCGGATTAACCACGTGCACAGGAAAATATGAAATTAGGGAATCAATCCCCTACCAAAAAAAAACTAGAAAGAGGTTTTATAAATATTGTGACAACTATTTTAATTAGGTTAAATTATTCTTACCCCTATCTGGGTTAAAAAAGAATTATTCGTCGGACGACAAATAATCGTACGGCCACGAGGGTTCTCTAACTACGATGGTCCAAAATATACCTCGATAGGTTTCGGGGGCAATAAAAATCCAGCAAAGCTGACAAATAAACTCGGCACTATTCCCAAAATATCCCGAACTCCAAGATTCTATTCAGGGAAATTCTGCACTGGGTCAAGGCCTATTGCTGCACTGTCGATTGCTCTCGAAGGTGGTCGGAAGGAGCCCTGTATCCCGACTTACTACGCAGTACCGGATTTCCTTTACTCTATTTCCTTTTCGCAGTACTCTATTTCCTTTTCGGTACCTTCGCCAAAATGGCAAAATATGGAATGAATATATGAATATATGGAAAAATATATGAAAAGTCTAAGTAACTGAAATTCCAACACAATACAACCAAACCTGGTAAGCAAATATAACCGTAACAATCCATAACAAAACAAGAAGAGTCAAAATCGAGAACAAAACATTTAGGGAACATTTAGTTAAATAAGGTGATTAGGACACATTATCAAAATGTATTCTAGACAAGACATATGAACAAAAAAACAGGACAGACCAAGAAAAGCAAGAGAAAACGAGATGAGAAATATATTAAATACAAGAGAAATTAAATGGTCAAAACTGCAGGAGACCAAACCTAGAGACAGGAATTATACGGAGAAAAACCTGTAAATAATTTTGAAAAATTCAATATGGAAACAATAGCTTTAGAAGAAATGTACATTACGTAAGAAATATTAATAAACAAAACCATAAAAAAAATTTTGGGTTGTGAATTCAAGATTATTTTGGGACAATAATGCGTAAACTATAGTGATATATTTCAGATGGATACAATAGACCCCAATTGTAATTATTTTTTCTCAATCACACAACCATTACAGAACTAAAGTATGATTTTTTTAGTTTATCCAAACTTCCGATAGGGTCGCTGGGAAACGAACTGCGAGTTTGAGCAAAAGTCTGTAAAAATGTGTCTCATTAGTCTGGCAAATCGTCATGGAACGTTTAACATCAAAGCAACGCTGGCAAATTGTCGATATGTATTATCAAAAATCAGTGTAAGCAGTATTCTGTACGCCAAACTTATGGTGCATATAATTGTCCAATCTAGCGATGTATTCGCCATATTATTGACAAATTCCGAACGCATTTCACGCATTTCACGATATCAAAACAAAAACAATGCAAAAAACTGTACGTTCGAAATAAAATACCGCCGCTGTTGATGAAGATCCAAATGTATCAATTCGTCACCGTTCGTCGGAAGTTGGGCTTTGTTAATCGACTACATGGATTATTTAATTCCAAAATTAAATAGTATCGAGTTTGGTTGGGGTTATAAAACATTTTGGGGATTAGTGAGACACGATGGCCAAGTGAGGGAATGACCAACATAGGAAACCATCATATAATATACTATTCTGGAAGCAAAGACACACGGCACAGAAATGGAGTAGCTTTTATGTTGAAAAAGGATCTGGATAAATCAGTATTAAACTTTGTCCCAATATCCGAACGAATTGCCTTACTACAAATGAAGTCAAATCACGCAACAATCAACATAATACAGGTATACGCTCCAACAGCGGATAAAGACGACCATCAAATAGAACAGTTCTATGAGGAAATAGACGACACACTCAAACTGACTAAAAGAAAAGATGTAACAATTCTTATGGGCGACTTCAACGCGAAGATCGGAAGAGGGAAAGTAGAGAGGGTAGTGGGTAGCTACGGATTGGGTATACGCAATGACAGAGGGCATCGGCTAATTCAGTTTTGCCAAGAGAAAGATCTGGTGGTTGCTAATACGTTCTACAATCTCCCACCAAGACGACTATACACTTGGACATCGCCGCAAGATAGTGAAAATCATATAGTACGCAATCAGATAGATTATGTGATGATTAATCAGAGATTCAGAAATAGTGTAAAGTCAGTAAAGACCTACCCAGGTGCAGACGTAAATTCCAACCACAACCCCCTAGTGGCAAGGGTGAATATACAACTAAAGAAACCAGCTCAAAAGTCGAGACGAAAACAAATTGATCTCAACGGTCTTAATGACGTAACCATCAGAGAGAAAATAAAATTGGAGATAGACAACAATCTTAGCAACTTAAATATGTCGGAGGATATCAATAAGAATTGGGACGACTTTAAAACGGCACTAATGGAACCAACAGAAAAATACTTGAAGAGACCCAAACCTAAAAAAGAACAAGGTTGGATTACAAATGAGATATTAAACTTAATGAATACACGTAGGGAAAGCAAACACCAGCCTAACTATAAAAACATACAGAAACAACTTCGCCAGAAAGTCAGAAAAGCCAAAGAAATATGGTTTACTCAGAAGTGCGAAAAAATAGAGATCCTACAGAAAAAACACGACCAGTTCAATTTACATAAGAAGGTGAAGGACTTAACAGGGTATCAAAGGAAAAGAACAAGATCATTTTTAGTGGATGAGAAGGGTCTAATTATAACAGACATAAAGGATAAACTTGTAACATGGACGAATTACACGAAATCCCTTTTCGCGGACACACGATCAGGACAGTCAGAGGAACCGGCTGAAGAAGACAGTGGTCCAATAATAACAACTGCAGAAATAAAATATGCATTACAAAATATGAAGACGGGCAAGGCAACAGGACCAGATAATCTACCAACAGAACTCCTCAAGCTCCTAGAGGACGAACATTTGAAAGTGTTACAGAGACTGTTTAATGAAATATACAAAACTGGTAAAATCCCAAAGGAGTGGCTTGTCTCCACGTTCATAACCATCCCTAAGAGAAACAAAGCTAATAAATGTGAGGATTACAGGACAATTAGTCTCATGGGACACACATTGAAATTATTTTTGAAGATCATACACCACAGATTATATTCAAAGTTAGAGGAACATATAGGCAACACGCAATTTGGTTTTAGAAAGGGCCTAGGAACGCGTGAAGCCCTGGTAGCATACAATATACTTATGCAACGAAGCCTGGATGTAAATAAAGATGTATACATATGTCTTATCGACTATAACAAAGCTTTCGATAATGTCAAACATGACATCATGATAAAATTGCTGAAAGACAAAGGTGTAGACACGCGAGATATAAGAATAATCTATAACTTATACTACAATTAGAAGGCAGTGGTAAGCATTGACAACTACAACTCAGAGGAAATTGAGATTATGAAAGGCGTAAGACAAGGATGTATAATGTCTCCAACATTGTTCAATTTATATTCTGAAAACATTTTGAATGAAGCACTTGAGGATGAAACAGCCGGCATAATAGTGAACGGAATACCAATCAATAACATCAGATATGCTGATGACAGCATTGTAATGACAGAATCAATGGAGGACCTGAACAGAGTAATGGAAAAAGTAAGAAAGGCAAGCGAAGACCTCGGATTAAGCTTGAACACGAAAAAGACAAAGTTCATGGTCATTACAAAGAAAAACATCAATAATGCAGAATTGCGTATTCAGGGGGAGCAAATAAAACGAGTAAAAAAATACCGGTATTTGGGCACAACAATAAATGACAACAACGACAATACACCGGAAATTATTGCTAGGATAGAACAGGCAAGAAGTACTTTCGTAAGATTGAGAGGCGTCTTATGTAGCAAAGATTTGTCGCTGACTCTTAAACTAAGACTAATAAAATGCTACGTCTGCTCTTTACTCCTCTACGGAATGGAGGCATGGACATTAAACAAATATACACAGAATAAACTGCTATCCTTTGAAGTGTGGATGTACAGAAGGGTCTTAAGAATCGCCTGGACCAAGAAAGTAACAAACAAGGAAGTTCTGAATCGCGTGAATAAGGAAGAAAATGAGCTGCTGGCAGACGTGAAGCGACGTAAACTACAATATCTGGGTCACGTCATGCGCGGAGAGAAGTACCAACTGATACAAATAATTATGCAAGGAAAAATCCAGGGCAGGAGAAGCATCGGTAGAAGAAGGATGTCTTGGTTACGTAATTTGAGAGAATGGTACAACTGCAACTCCAACCAACTGTTCCGAGCGGCAGTGTCCAAGATCAAAATAGCTAACATGATTGCCAAACTCCGGACCGGAGAGGGGACATGAAGAAGAAGAAGATATAAAATCTTTGGGGTTATATAAAATCTTTGGTCCATGCCGAAAAACCAACAACTATTGATGCCTTGGAAGCCAACATAAAATGGACAATTGCGGACATAAGACCCAATTGCTTGAAAAAGTGGTCCGAAATTGGATTGAGAGAATACCCTTTGTCACAAGTAGCTGAGGGGACATTTGTCCGAAATTGTTTTCAAACATTAATGGCATTGAATGTCATTTCACATAAAATAAATAGTGCAAAAGTAAAATAATATGTCAAGGCATTCAATTTGGTTGTTTTATTTTAATTTAAAGATAAGATGCTTAAAAAAATCACCAAGATGCTAAAATAAATAATTTTTAAGCATGTAACTGGGTTTTTGAATAAAAATTAAATATCGATTTTTTTACTTTATTTTAAAACTTTATCATAAATAAAATTGATAATCGAGGCAAAAAAAATACAATTAATTATGAATGAATTAAAATTCATAAAATTTTTAAAAAAATCCCATGCCTACGAGCGCACCGCGATAGGCTGTCATGTTTGTTACGTCATTATGGTAAAGTGTTTTCAGTATTGTCAACGTGTTTTCAGTCAGTATTGTCAACGGTTTCTACCTGTGCATATACTGTCATATAAATTATTGTTGGTTAAGTGCAAAATAAAATATTGTTGGTTACTAATTTCATTCAGTAATGTGTGACAAAGGGTTCATAAAGACAAATTCTGATAATATACCTGCTGTGGATATTTATTATAATAGCTTGATGTTAACTTATAAAAAGAACATTAAGTAAATTTGATATTTGATTTGATAAACAATAGAAAAAAGCAACATATTATGATTAATAACTGAGAATTAGACCCTTAATTTAATAATATTTGTAAATATAAATAAATCCAGCTGCTAACTGTCTATAATGCATAACCATCCAGAGATTTCCCTCGAAGACCTCGGATTAAGCTTGAACACGAAAAAGACAAAGTTCATGGTCATTACAAAGAAAAACATCAATAATGCAGAATTGCGTATTCAGGGGGAGCAAATAAAACGAGTAAAAAAATACCGGTATTTGGGCACAACAATAAATGACAACAACGACAATACACCGGAAATTATTGCTAGGATAGAACAGGCAAGAAGTACTTTCGTAAGATTGAGAGGCGTCTTATGTAGCAAAGATTTGTCGCTGACTCTTAAACTAAGACTAATAAAATGCTACGTCTGCTCTTTACTCCTCTACGGAATGGAGGCATGGACATTAAACAAATATACACAGAATAAACTGCTATCCTTTGAAGTGTGGATGTACAGAAGGGTCTTAAGAATCGCCTGGACCAAGAAAGTAACAAACAAGGAAGTTCTGAATCGCGTGAATAAGGAAGAAAATGAGCTGCTGGCAGACGTGAAGCGACGTAAACTACAATATCTGGGTCACGTCATGCGCGGAGAGAAGTACCAACTGATACAAATAATTATGCAAGGAAAAATCCAGGGCAGGAGAAGCATCGGTAGAAGAAGGATGTCTTGGTTACGTAATTTGAGAGAATGGTACAACTGCAACTCCAACCAACTGTTCCGAGCGGCAGTGTCCAAGATCAAAATAGCTAACATGATTGCCAAACTCCGGACCGGAGAGGGGACATGAAGAAGAAGAAGATATAAAATCTTTGGGGTTATATAAAATCTTTGGTCCATGCCGAAAAACCAACAACTATTGATGCCTTGGAAGCCAACATAAAATGGACAATTGCGGACATAAGACCCAATTGCTTGAAAAAGTGGTCCGAAATTGGATTGAGAGAATACCCTTTGTCACAAGTAGCTGAGGGGACATTTGTCCGAAATTGTTTTCAAACATTAATGGCATTGAATGTCATTTCACATAAAATAAATAGTGCAAAAGTAAAATAATATGTCAAGGCATTCAATTTGGTTGTTTTATTTTAATTTAAAGATAAGATGCTTAAAAAAATCACCAAGATGCTAAAATAAATAATTTTTAAGCATGTAACTGGGTTTTTGAATAAAAATTAAATATCGATTTTTTTACTTTATTTTAAAACTTTATCATAAATAAAATTGATAATCGAGGCAAAAAAAATACAATTAATTATGAATGAATTAAAATTCATAAAATTTTTAAAAAAATCCCATGCCTACGAGCGCACCGCGATAGGCTGTCATGTTTGTTACGTCATTATGGTAAAGTGTTTTCAGTATTGTCAACGTGTTTTCAGTCAGTATTGTCAACGGTTTCTACCTGTGCATATACTGTCATATAAATTATTGTTGGTTAAGTGCAAAATAAAATATTGTTGGTTACTAATTTCATTCAGTAATGTGTGACAAAGGGTTCATAAAGACAAATTCTGATAATATACCTGCTGTGGATATTTATTATAATAGCTTGATGTTAACTTATAAAAAGAACATTAAGTAAATTTGATATTTGATTTGATAAACAATAGAAAAAAGCAACATATTATGATTAATAACTGAGAATTAGACCCTTAATTTAATAATATTTGTAAATATAAATAAATCCAGCTGCTAACTGTCTATAATGCATAACCATCCAGAGATTTCCCAAATGAAAGAAGGCACCTAACCCATTTTTTTTTTTATGGAAAGCTTTTAGTCGTACAAATTTCTTTACTCTTCGACCATCTACAAATGAGATTATCCTGTAAAACTTTCATAAGTATAAAACTTTTCATATACCTTTCAAATTGGTAGTCGAATTTTGTGCTTGTCTATACGCGCTTTCTAGAAAATATTATTATTTTCTTTCTAATTGTTACTACCCTCGGTTGTGGTGCTCCATGTAGATTCTTTGCAGACACACAGGAATATTCCTTCCTACAAATTTGGCACGTTAATTTGTTTTCCCTACACGAATTAAATAATATACAAAAGTTATACAAACGAATGCAAGGAACAAAAGAAACCGTAATTCCATATTTCATTCTGAACTTAACTTTGAGCCTCCATATTTTTATGTAAATATATGGGTATATTTATGGGGATATATGGGTATAACATCGAAAGCAACATCGATAGCCTAAATGACAATTATCAAGTATATTTTCAACCAACAAATGCAGTTCAACCAACAAATGCAGTCAAACATATGCATTTGCATTTGTTGCAAACCAACAAATGCAGTCAAAGATATAGGCTAAACCTCTAGAACAATGACTAAGAACGATAAATTGTGTTATTTGCCCAATACTTCGATTATTTTCGAACACTTAAATACTTAAATACTTAAATACTTAAATACTTAAACACTTAAATACTTAAACACTTAAATACTCAAATCCTTAAATCCTTAAATGCTTAAATGCTTAAAAACTTAAATCCTTAAATGCTTAAATGCTTAAATGCTTAAATGCTTAAATACTTAAATATTTAAATGCTTAAATGCTTAAATGCTTATATACTTAAATAATTAAATACTTAAATAAATAAATACTTAAACACTTAAAAAGTTAAACACTTAAACACTTAAATGCTTAAATGCTTAAATTCTTAAATGCTTAAATACTTAAATACTTAAATACTTAAATACTTAAACACTTAAATACTTAAATACTTAAATACTTAAATTTTTAAATACTTTCTGGTAAATGTGGATAATTCTGTTTTCCATTACTTCTATTAACAATGCTAAATCCGTAAAACTAAAAACTGAAAAATTCTGCCCAACTAAATTTAAAACCTGAATATCCAATTATCATCGCATATCCGCTCATGTCAACTTAATGTATCGATCTATTAATGCTCATTTCAATAGTAAAATTAGTCAACGTGAAGATAAATTTCGATGTCGGTAACTGTCACTTTCTAATTAGTATTATTGCCCGGCGGTCAAACTGAATTGCCAAGACCATGATATGTGCTTGATTTTCATGAAGTTCTACGAATAAAATTAGCAATAATTTATTTCAATTTTCATCAGAATTGACGAACAAACCGGATTGGTTTAATGAGCTACATAAATCGCCGGTTACAGCGTTTGCGGTTTCCATCGTATAGTACGCTTTAAACCGAATTAATGGTAATAAAATTCTATGTGGAAATATTAATAATGCATCGTACTTATTTTTAATATCTTTTATGGAATTGAAGAACTTTGTATTTCAATCTTTAAAAACTTTCTAACTAATCTAAACTAATGTTTCAACTTTAGATATTTGCCAAATATATATACAGGGTATAAATGAGAATACTTTCATAAATTTAACCAACGATTCTTCACGTCATTTTAAAGAGAAAAGTTCGTTTCGACAAGGGTCAAGAACCTAAGGGTTCCCAATAAAAAAATTGCAAAGTTACGTAATCTCTGATTGAAAAGCTACGATAAGAATTAACATTTTAAGCAAATATGTTTAAAAGTATATTTGGCAAATATTAATTGGTTATTACTTAACGAATAAACTACAAACAAACTAATGAACATTGTTAAAGCAATTGTTATAAAATTAAAAATCACGTCCTCACGATTTTATTCAAAGTTGTATGAGAGCCAGGCAAAGGCAGCAATGGCCACTAAAGAAAAATTATACTCAAAATGCTTCAAAGAACAAAAAGTAGCCAACTTATGGAAAAAATTATTTTTTATATAAAAAAGAAGAACAGGAAGATTTAAAAACTACCATCCAATAATAAGTCTCATTTCAGTAATGTATAAAGTTTTCATCAAGATAGTACCTAAAAGAATATTAAGAAAACTTAATGACGTACAAGCAAGAGAACAAGCAGGATTCAGAAGTGAATTCACTGGTAGAATCCTCTTCAACAAGATGCAACATTTTTTATTCGACAGTAATGTATTTTGTATATTACTGAAAGGAGACTTATTGGATGCTAGTTTTTTAAATCTTCCTGTGCTGCATTTTTATATAAACAAATCAGTTCTGCCTATCCATCAATCGCCAGCATCAGCGGCAACGTCGCAAACTATTTCGTTTGAATATTGGAACAAAAATATTTTTTATTATTCAGTGTAAGCAGTGCATGCATTTAAGCTCGACTTAAAACCAAGAACATATATGTACGCGAATATTACGATATACTTGGTATTTACGGAAAAGCTCTCCAAAATTCCGCTTCCAGCTCGGCAAACATATATACATATCTATACACAGATAGGTTTTAATTCGGATTATATAGATCCAAAATTTCAAGAATGTGACCGGCAGCGAAATATCAGCCCTGAAGTCGAAGAAAAAATGTTACATCTTGTTTAAGGGAATTCTACCAGTGAATGCACTACTGAATCCTGCTTGTTTTCTTAGTTGTGCGTCACTGAGTTTTCTTAATATTCGTTTAGATATTATCTTGATGAAAACTTTGTACATTACTGAAAAGAGACTTATTGGATTGTAGTTCTTGTGCTCCTTTTTTATATAAAAAATGAGTTTGAAGCATTTTAAGTATAATTTGCCAGTGTGTTTTTCAGTTGACATTGCTGTCTTAAGCTGGCTCTGATTTGTATGAGATACCTAGTCTTAAGAATTCAAAAACAAATTGTAGGTTAGTCGTCTACCGACTAGTAATAATATTATGATAATACTAAAAGATATATAATATTCCTAAGACAAAAAACTTCTATTCTTGTTAAACATGTTCTATACCTATCTGTCATAATTTCCGAGATTTTTACATTTTTGTTTTTAATATTTCGTTTTTAATGGAATTCACCTTAGGCTTTATGTTATTATTAAATTAATGAATTAATTCATGATAAGTTATGATATATTAAGAATTCAGGTCATCACATATTTTAATATTTGATTAGAAAGCAATTATTACAGAACAACAAAACTTATTGTTATAGTAAACAAAACGCCATAAATATTTAGTACAAACATTTATAAAGAAGAAGTCACTACAATCATTTAATCAAATGTTCAATATGTCTACCATTTTGTACAATACAAACTCTAAGCCTATGTTCAAAATAAGTATTGACTACAATGAGCATTGCCTCATTAATATTCATAAACACACTCCTTATTCTAATTTGCATGTCCACTGTTATGGTAGGTGGCATTTCATAAACTTGTTCTTTAACAAAACCCCCTAAGAAAAAAATCTACTTTTGTTAAATCCGCGGATCCGGCTGACGACGGTACAGGATTTCCTCTACCAATCAATTTATGTTCATTATTCATGTCCAAATATTGTCTAACCTGCCTGTTAAAATATGAAGGAGCGCCGTCTAGCTGTAACCACATTCGTCTCGCTGCTGTTAAAGGCAATTCCTCAATCCATTCTTCAAAATTATTTTGCAAAATTGACAAAACTATCACCATTAATTCTATTTTCAAAAAAATATGGCCCTAGGAGACGATCTCCAATAATACCAGCTCACACATTAAGAGACCGTCTATGCTGATGATCTAAAGAGATAATGAATCTCGGATTTTCACTGCTGCAATAGTGGAAGTTATGTCGGTTGACGTACCCATTTTTGTTGTTGCCTCAGCCGTGAATAAAATATATTTGAAAAAGTTAGATTCTTCTCTATTTTTTCTGTTGCCTAATTACCAAATTCAAGCTTTCGATCTAAATCATTTTGATTTAATTCTTGAATCAATTGAATATTATACCCATGAAAATTATATTTCCTAGTTATTCTGTTCGATATGTATTTTAAAGCCTACCTCTCGTTTTGTATCTACCTGCATAAAAAATGAGAATTTTTTATTACAGCTTGAAGAACTAATTATTTGTTTTTTTCACTCAAGACCTATGAGTGAAAAAAAAAAACCAATATTTATTAATAATTAATATTATTTTCTGCCTTTTTTTCGTAATCGGCACACCCACTTCTTTCAAATCGCTGTTTCAGTCGTATAAACGCGAATACATTAAGATGATGTCTGTCATTAGAGAATCTTTGAGCATAAATTACAATTGCTAAAAAAGAGTTTTGATCACTTGCGCCAAAAACGTAGATCATATTTATCAATTCTTCTTTAGAAAAATTCATTTTCGTTCTACTTTCTGTTCTAATAAAAACCGTACAACACAATTTGGCAGTTGACAAAGTCCAAATAATTGACCGTTTGGTTCATGTGTCTCTACGCCATGATTATCAGTATGTCCAGGCCATCTGCGCGCGTTAAGTTGTAATTGGATATGCACATTAATTTTCGGTAGTCAAAATAATAGACCATAAAAATATATTATCCTACTTAATTATAAAAGAAGTACACTATTTTTTCCTTTATCATATAAAAATTGTTTAAAAGCTACATTAGGAAAATATTTGCCATTTAAATTGAATTTTATGACGTTACTACTAAAACGTCTAAGATTTTTAATTCCTTAAGGTTTAAAACGTTTTTAATTCGATTAGAAACGAAATATTAAAAACAAAAATGTAAAAATCTCTGAAATTATAACAGATAATAACATGATGATATAGGACATGTTTAAGAAGAATAGAAGTATTTTGTCTTAGGAATATTGTAAAATAAAAAGAGATAATAGACACTGAATTAAAAATAAACTGAGATATGATGTTCTGAATTTTTTGCATTTATGACAGTTATCCTGGACACCTTGTAAAACAAACAAATTTTGTTTGCAGTAAAAGTTAAGTCATAGTTTTACTAACATCCCCAGCAATAGTAAAGTAATAATCCTTACATCAAAAAATAAATGTTATATGACACTGCAAAATAAAGTCTGCGATATTTTTAACAATAATAAACTCCGATATTTTTTACAAACTAGATATCGGTAAAAGCGTTGGGTTTAGCTGTAGAACATGTTTCATGAAATATGTTTAGCATCAAGACAACAATGCAAAAATGGATGCGCATATAGGGTGTTTGATAAAAAAAAACTATATCCCGCCATGATTTTGTGAAATACTCTGTAGGAATAAAAATAATTTTAAATTATACAGTCTATTTCGTTATATAACTCTTTTTCTGTACCTCTAGCCATTATCAAGATATAAACCGATATCCCCCATATATATATATATATATATATATATATATATATATATATATATATATATATATATATATATATATATATATATATATATATATACATACACCCATCCAGTGTATGAAAATGAGAAATTAGCATTAACTAATTTGTACAAATTAACTTTCAAAATATATGCTACTCATCTAAGAATTATCAATAGATTCAATTTACAAAAGCATTCAAACCGTGGTGTGATTTAAAGCGGATCATAACCGAAACAGACAAAACGATTAAAATACCCTCATATGACGTGGGCAAACGGTAACATTAGGATCGGCCTAAATAAGCACCTTTTTCAACCACACCCTTAAGTTTCTATTATTTTAATGTACGATCGCACGGAAACGAAAATTGCTTTCATAATAATGAGCGTGCAAAGCGCCCAGCAATATAAATCGGTTTCGCTAAGGTAACCCGCTCGGTATTGTCCAACTTAATACCCATTGTTTAATCCCAACGAGAAATTTCACAATAAACTAACTCCCGGCAAACTTTATCCCTACCTCGGTCATTGTTGTTTATTTATATATTATGATTTCTACCGGATTATTATTCTTGTTTCGAGCAATTATTATTTCAAATTTCTGGCAAGTTTGTGTAAAGGACGAACAAACGTTTTGGTACCATTATTGGAATAGCGTCAAAATTCTAGTTTACTCTAAATTAAACTACAATTCCGAACATTAAATCACAACTTTATTTCTTATAATGGGTGATATAAAAAAAAGTATGTTTTACAAGTAAGTATAACTTAGTTGATTTCCAACATAAAAAAAATATTAACGCCAAAATAATCTGTAATAAGTAGTTTTAATTGGTGTACATTGATTATTAAATTTCAGAAGATTATATCGGAAACGTGATATCCACACATCCGGAACCTGTCTTCAAAGTTTGCATCACACAACAATATTTCTTAGCTTAGTTGAAAAGGTAGTTACATCAAGTTAATTTAGTTCTTTAGCTTAGTTTAAGGCATACTCGGAAGGCCGAGACTCCATTAAAGATAAACCTCTGAGCGAAAGGCCTTCAACTGCAAGGAATAATTAGAATATCCGTAAAACCCGGGATCTTGTTCATTCTGATTGTCGGCTGATGATTAGAATGATCGGGAAAGAGTTGGATTTGATTCACACTACCATTCATTAGATTTTGACCAATGAATTGGTCATGAAGAAAAACAGCTGACAAATCAGGGCGCTTAACATACTACTGTTTCCATAGGCATGTTGAAGTTTTACAAAAGTTTGTGTCGCTTTGTGCCTAAGTCTGAAACAAAACTTAATAGCGCAATTTTGAGCAAATCAAAATTGTTGTCACTCATATTCAGAATGCACTAGAAAAGCCTCGTTCACGAAAAGAATTGTTACGGCCAACCACGTGACTCTAGGGAGTTCAAACTCGTATTGAAGCATCGGAATATTGACATGCCTCCACTCCAAAGGGGAAGCTAACAATGTTGTCACATCGAACAGTCTAATTACTTTATTTAAACACCTCATCAACAAAAAGTTATATTTTCTTTTCTTATTTACTATTACAACAATTACAATTGTTCTACAAGACAATGTTGTAATAAAAGTTTTAACATTAACATGACAAATATATTCTAAAAACATATCTTGATGTAGTTTCCTGTTTCTAGTTCAGTCTTGTGTGTATGTTTCTTCGTCCTAGTTAATAATGTTCCATGCTGGGAGATTGCTCTAGCCTCTGATGAAAGATGATCGTTCGTTTTTAAATATACACTGACACTGTTAGTAGACCGAGTTCTTGGTGCAATTGTCGGTTGATTACGCACCATTCGGCATTTACAGCTATTCGTAATATTTTGTTTTGAAGAACGTACATTTTGTTTACATTTTGTAGGCGATGCATTGCCCCAGATAATGCAGACATAAACAATTAAAGACCGAATTTGTAATTTGTTTAACAATAAGGTACATTCTGTCTGTAATAAGGATCTCCTGTTAATGAGGTATTATATAACTACAATGGTTTATGCAGTTGCTTGAAGTTTAGTTACCGCAACTTCAAGATTTTGTTCCTTGATTAGAATAGTTGTGTCATCTGCAAGCACAAGAAGAGAAACTTCTCTTTCTGAAATGTCTGAATGTTTTTGAATGGAGATTAAAAAGAATTGGACCAAGTATACTCCCCTTTGGCACGCCGGTTTTGATTTCTCCCATAGTTGATGTTGCATTGTATATGGATGTTTAGAAGGATCTGTCGTTTATATATGAAAAAGGATGGGTTTTAAATATTCTGGTATCTTAACCGATGTTATTTTATGTTATATTCCATCCTGCCATACGCTATCAAAGGCTTGGGCCAAGTCTAAGAATATGTTAATGTACAATATGTTAGAATGTACTCCATGTTCTCAAACCTCTCTTCTATATTTTCTGTTAAAAACGAGACTTACTGTCCTATAACTTAAAATTAAATTGGGATTTTTTCGTGGCTTTGGGAAATGCAGAATGTATTAATGCTTCCATGTTTGTGGAAAATATCCCAGTTTTAGACAATAGTTAAAAAATGGAAAGTTAAAAAGGTTTCACTTTGTTGTTTGCCAGCCGTCACCACATGCAGTATATTCCTCTTCATTGCTATGTTGTAATGTATTGTTGAACAGAAGAGATGGGATTCCCTCCGATTTTCGTACGATTTTTTTAGTAGATCTCCATAATCCTGGACCTTGGAGCTCTAATTCACGTATGCATTTTTTATGTTCAATTATTCTAAGGGTATCTAATTCTCGCTCTTGACAGGCCAGATTTGCTGAAATTAGTACTTCGTAAATATTCCTGTACACACATTTTTAAATTTTATGCCATTCAAAATTTATTAATTTTAATATGTAGTGTTATTTGCATGTAATTAAATATTTTAAACTGAAAATAGTAGTGTTATAGTATATCCCTGCAAAAAAGTTTATCTATATGAGAAAAATTCAGTAATAATATTACCAGTATCTTATATGATTCCGACCATTCATTTCCAGTAATTTTAAAGCTGGTTTTGGGATATTACATTCAAAAAAATGTCTTGTAAACACGTAACAAGTGCGAGAGCATCGAAAACACAGTCATAATCAAAGAGAATGTAGACTTGCTCCATGACACGATGTTCAATAATCGAAGGAGTATACTAACATTTTAATCGGAAACATGCGGCTTTTAATTTTGTTTTGCCAAGATAAAGCCCGACTTCAGACTATTATTTGCTACGACTGGTATTAAAAGCTGCACTTATTTCTTTCATAAACTGAAGAGAGACACACTTCCTGGTTGCCAAATGTATAAATATCTGAATTGTATATTTTATTTTTTCATTTAACTCAGCTCTTGATAGGGGTAATAATTTTAAAATTATGCTAAATTAAGTTATATGTTTGAATAATCAGTAATTTTGCATTTCCTCTATATCTCAACATATAAATTTAAAGGTGGCCTAAAAGGAAAATCAATATCTTGCATGAAAAACAATCGAGTATCAAAAAAGGGAGCATAAAGTGTTTTGCTTCATGATAATGCATAATCACACACAGCAACTAGTCAAGGAAATAATTGGGGCGTTTAGATGGGAAATATTTTTGCATGCGACTTACTCACCAGACTTGGCTCTGACCGATTACTACTTATTTGCATCGATGGGACAGCTGAGCAGCGCTTCACTTCTTACGAAAATGGCTTGTTGAGCGGTTTGCCTCAAAAGAGCAACAGTTTTTCTGCTATGGCATCCACAAATTGTCAGACTGGTGGAAAAAATGTACAGCTAGCAATGAGCAGTACTTTGACTAACATATTTTTTATCATTTTCATACAATAAACGTGTATTTTCTATACAAAAATTCTAGTTTCATATTTATATACCTGATAAAAGTCACCCATTGATGTCTTCTAGGTTGTGCTAACAGTTTGAGGCACATTTTTATTGTGCAACAATAAAGAGCTTCCCAGTAGCAGTGTCAGAACTTTGAAACGCAATAGCAAAAACGTTGTTTGAAATGTTAATTATAGACTGGCATGTTCAGTGCATTGTGTCAATTCGCCATGAAATAATTCATGATACACAAATTGGGCTCTAGAGCAGTTGTGAGGGGACTCCCACTCTGAGAAAAATATATCTTTTTCCACGAAGAGTATTTTTCGTTTAATGGGTTTGTGAATAAACATACCTGTAGGATTTGGGCCGATAAAAATCCTCATGTGGTTCAGAAGCTACCTCTTTATCCTCAAATCACTGTTTGGCGCGATTGTTAGGCTGAAGGGGTGATAGGGCCTTATTTTTTTTTTTTTTTTGATGACTATGATAGAAGATCTGTTACTGATAATGGTGATCGCTATTGGAATATGCTAACAGAATATTTTTGGCCTGAACTAATAAATGCGGATATAAATAATGTTTTTCACACATCGCTAGACAATCAATGTATTGTTAGAAAAGTTTCCTGAATCTTAAAGTTAAATGGCCACCAAGATCATAGGATATTACGTCCTTAGATTACTTTTTGTGGAGTTATGTTGAATCTCTGGCAAAAAGTATTGTTTGCCATTTTTGGATGTTTTAGAAGTAAAATACAGGAAAAGTACATTTTGCTAAATTATGATAAACAACAGATGTTAGAATATTAAATTTTTATTTTGGAAGTAAGTCATATTCCCTGTCCCAATAGGAATAGTAGCTCGCAGGGGATCTTTTGCTGTATATGTTTTTAAAACGGTGGCAATTAATCTGTCATTTCAGATGAGTGAATAAAAAAAACAAATAGAATTTGTTAAATATTTATTCAAAATTGGGCATTAGAAGAGTGGTGTGATCAAGTGAACTAAATAGTATTTTAGGTCGTTTCTACCCGATTGCTCATTTTTATCGAAGATCTTTTAGAGCAACCCTCGTCTATGACACACTCTGTGTTCCTTTAGAATATTTCATATCATTCAAAAATTTATGTTTTTAATATGCGTTTTTCATCGAAACCGCTTTCTCTGTTTCTATACAAACAATGTTATGCAAATATTTTCCTACACTTGTTGCTCTCAGAAATATTGTGCTTCGTTGTCAGGACAACATATGTGACAATTACATCATATACAGATAATTATTCAATAAATCTAATCCTATAAATCTAAGGTGTTTTTATTGGAGGTATTGGATTTAAAATTTAATAATTTGATTTCCCAATTATTTACATAGCATCATTTAAGATTTCGTCTATGATATTGATATTTAACCCTAGTTGTTTTGAAATCAGAACTAACACTGTTTTAATGTTGTAATTAGATAAACCTTAACAGTATAAGTTGTTAGTGTTTCATGTACTAAATAATTTGGTCTTATTATTTATTCATATGGATTTGCTGTTTCTGGAAATGGAGTAATCTCCTTGTTCAGAATGTATCTGTAAAATATGTTATGTGATATTACAAGAATTTGGCGTTAATATTGTTGGAAGGATGGATAATAATTCCGTCAGAAATTTTAGTTGTTAAGTAACCAGACGCAAGTATTTATAACTAAATATAAGATCTTTTGGGGATTGAGTAATATAAATCTTTAATAATTAATTTAAATCTTTAATTAATAATTATAATGTAATAAAATATTCAATTTTATATATTATATATTTTTGATAAAAGATATTTTTTTAATTATATATACCTTTTGATATTAGCTGTTTTTGATGCCATCATTGAAATAAAGAGTTTTCCAATAAGAGTATCAGAACTTTAAAACGTAATAGGGGTAACACAGTTTGAAATGTAAATGTCCACCCAGAGATTGCTGTGTTCAGTATATTGTGACAATACACCATGGAAAGGTACACGATTCAAAAGTACGTAGAAAATGGAAGTTGGAACACGACCCCCACTTTGGGGAAAATAATCTTTTACTACAAAGCACACTTTTGGCTTAATGTGTTTGTGAACAAACATTAAGCCAAAAGTGGAAATTACTTCAATTTGGCAAAGTTTAATTAAGTCATCCTTTTTTTTTGGATATTGGCAATGGTTCTGAATAGCATTCTTCAAGTCTGTTTCTTGTGGTATATTACTGGTCCACTACTTTTTCTTTTACATTTCGAACTTTGTATTCCTCATCATAACATTATTACATTATTATTTTTGTTCTCACACCGTAATTGTTTTACTACATTTAATTAAGTAAAAACAAAATATTTCCACTGAGTAATCTATATCCCATTTTTTCCGTCTTTGTCTTGAATTTAGTAAAGAGAAAATTACCTAATGTGAAATAACAAAACTATAAATTATATTTTACAATGAAAAAATATATTTGATTTTGAAACATTTTCCCACAGATATTACCGCTAGACTTAAAGCATCAGAAAATTGTGAAATTCTTCGCTATAATGCATAGTCTCAAGAGTATGAGTCCCTATAAAAAAAGCAAATACATTTTAACATGTTCAATGCTATTTTTAATTCATTTCAGATACAATAAGAAGGTGCATAACATACATCAAGTGCATAGCTCTATTAACTTCAAAATTTGGTTTATAAAATACTAACATTAGATACCCGAAGTTATGAATCAGACTAATAAGGCAAAAAAAATAAAATTTAAAAATTAAAACTCCAAACTGAAAGCTGCAATTGGTTAAAAATAAGCATATAGGTTCTTTTGAAGTTATAACAGAATATATATTAAATACTTATTGAAGCAATTAAAAGTATTTATTTTAGCATTTAACGTCTCTGTTGAAAATTATTACATCTTTGATATTTAATCTTCAGGAGAATTAAAATGAATCATATTTTATATTAATGTGATAAAGGCATTTAAAAAATTAATATTAAAACCAAATGTATAACTTCCAATGTCGAAAAAATTAGATATGCTTTATATAATATATTAAACTAAAATGTAGTAGGTCAGAAAATTATCAGATTAATGGCACAATTTATTTTATATAAAAGTAACTTAATTAGAAATAAAACCGAAATATTTATAAGATTTACGAAGTTATTCTAAAAGATTTATAAGACATTTATAAAATCAAATGCATGTAAGTTTTCTTTTATATTAAGTAATAAATAAACCAGAATATACTATGTCGCTGTAAAAGGAAAATCCTGGAAAACAATTACCATATGAAAATATTGTTTATTAAAAAACAACCTTGTCAAAATATTGATTGAATAATTACTTTATTACATTTTGTATTTAAATATAACCCCACTTGATGGTGGAGTAATTCAAGAAATGTTACTTATGCTTAGTCACATGTTTATAATTTTTAACCTCCGTATTCAATTATTTTAGCGTATCACAAAATATTTTAATAATGTGATGAAATGTAAAGTGATCGTACAAAAGTACATACAGTTTTTTTTCTTCTGCAATGTGGTATAATTCTAATTGTGAAATAAAGTATTTCGATTGGATACTAAATATTTATAATTATATGATTCTCCGCTGAACCCTGTATGTTAAAAATTAGTATTTTGCTCCCTAGACAAAGTGCAGTAATATACCTTCAATTTTCATATTGTGATTAACTTTCTTTTTTCAATTTAATTGTTAACCCTTCAGATTAGTTGTTCGGAATGTTTTGTTGTATCCACCAGTTCCACTGAGTAACCTATATCTCATTTTTCCGTCTTTATCTTGTATTCCATCTATTCTTAATGCTGTTCAGACATTTTATTCCTTGTCATATTTCTTCTTTTGCGATTTCTTCTTCTACAGAATTTAGTATTCTTCTTGATTCGCAATTTCTTCTATTTCACCATGGTATGAGTGTAAAATCCCACAAGAAATCGCCCTTCCATCATGCCTGTTCGAGTTTGGGTAAGGACAAATGTTGAATGATGAACATTCGTTAGTTGGTAGGCATCTTGAGATATATAATGTAATAAACACAAGCCAAGGGTTGTGTCACTGGGGAAAGTGTTATTCAACAACTTATACACAACAAAAATATATATATATATATATTTATATATCTAGTTTTGGTTTTTTGAGGCCAACCATTCATCCACTCCTGCGTAAAATGTAAGTATTGTTCTGAAAGTCTTCGCTGCTTTAAAATGAGTAGTAGTCCGAATGGCCTAAGTTCGGTGAATACGGCGGGTGGGGTAGAACGTCCCATTTAACGTTTTTGAAATATTTTTTTGCACATTTTGCAACATGAGGCCGAGCATTGTCAATTTAAAAAATGTCTTTAACGTGTCTTTGAGCTTATTCTGATCGTTTTTTCATTCAATGTTCGGTTCAAGTTTATCAATTGTTATCGGTATCGATTGCCAGTAATACTTTCAACAGGTTTCGGCAATTCGTAATACACAGATCTCTTACTATCCCACCAAATACAGAGCAAAGCCTTCTTTCTATGTATATTGCGCACTTGCTGTAATATTGTAATTTATATTATTAATAAATAAGTGCTATTGTTTATTAAATGCTATTCAATAAAACGTGTCATGGTGAATAACATAAAGTAAAAGGTACGTTACCAAGATTGATGTGTATTGTATTTGTATGACTTGAAATTATTCAAACGCCGCAATGAAATAGTTGAAAGTTCGTTATGACGAATCTACGAATGTTCCAAATTATCGATGTACGATACGCCGACTAACTGCCAACCCGTTACCACGCAAAATATCTCGAATGCCAATGAATACATAATATAATACGTTTCGGTGCATTGTAAGCAATGTCGGACAAATGGGCCACAATGTTCAAACACAATCGGAATCAATTTTCCCAAAAGTCGCGGCCCAAACGGTCCTTCAGGGATATATGACGGCATTAGAATTTTCACATACTCGCACCCTGATAGATTAAAAACTATTTATTTTAGCACGTAAAACTGTTGTTCTTTTTAATAATTAATCTAACTTAATTATTATATTCCTAACATACAGTTGAGCTCAATTTGAACGAAACATAAGAAATTCTTCAATTAGTAAAACACAGTTGAAGTACATTTTTCGGAGATATGGATAGTGGAGATATTACTGAATAACATAGTAATATACTATATAATATATAGTGGAAATATTTCTGAATAAACGAATTTAATTTTTTATTAAGACCGATGATTAAAAAACTCCACTACCAAACCTTTCCACGTAACAAACCCTATGTATGAAACGTCCGGCAATATCAACAAAACATCAAGGAATATATCAAGTTTCAATTAGCATTACGAGCTAAAACAATTCAACAGTACTACCTCCGTTCAAAAAGGCAAAATCCTAGTTCACAAACAGGGGGGCCTCTAGCATTCAACATTCAGCATTCAGAGAAATGTGCCACAAATCCAGTACAAATATAATCACCTTTTACATCGATCAAATACGAATTCTAATCTTAAAAAATAATATTATTATAATCCACTATAAAACCACGACTCCATTGTATCTATAAGCTTCTTGTTTGGTGTAAATTCCTCGGATTTCTCTGATTTTTTGCAAGGCAATACGACATTGTGAGCGCATAAAAGGTTATATTTCAAAAACGATACGCATTTAAGAAGTTCTCCCTGTCATGATTCCGCTAATTTGATACAAAGTTTACTAAATAGAGATAAGTTCTATCAACGATTTCTTTTTTAGAAATTGTTGTTGTCTTCTCTCATCCGTAACATGTTTCCTTTCATGTCTAATATCAGTAACCAATTTTTTAATACGAAGCGTGTAATTAAAATAATGTGCTTGGTGGCCTGGCATTCGGTCAGGCAACACTGTTGACTTCCGCTTTAGAGGAGAGGCAGGCCAATATCTGATGCATCTTTCGTACAAGTTTGAAATTCCAAGAGTCACTTGGTAGTCCATAGCAATTATTTTCGTAAACGGGATTATTCTAGTGCGTTCTGAAAATGAGTGGCAATAATTTCGAGCAACAAGACTTGTCACCAGTAATAACATATCTCGGAATGACAGACAATGACAGACATTTTCAATCTACGCACAAAAATTGAAACGCATGTCCTTCTGATCGTGCCAAAAATGTCAGAACCATTTTTTCTTCATCGCCAATTCATGGATCAAAATCTGGTGAACGAGTATGTGAATCAAATTCAACTCTTCTTCAATTATTTTGATAATAAGTACGCACAAAATTCCGGATTATGTGGACATTTTCATCACTTTTTGCAGTTGAAGGCCTGAAGGTGGCTTCGAGGTTCATCTTCAATCGAGACTCGGACTTTTGAGAATACCTTAAAGAACCAGAGAACCTGGGCCTTCGACAAAACACTATTTTCATAAGCCTGTTAAAGTATTGCAAACGTTTCCATCGTACCGTGCCCAAATCTGAAACAAAATAGCGCACCGTTGCTATGTAGTCACGCGGAATTTTATTTTGAAATGCCTGGTGGTCTTAGGAATAGGTACTTAGGAAAAATCTAAACTAAATTTGAGAATAGTATTATGAAACGATTCTCACTAGAGTTTGATAAATCATTATTTTTAGCCGTAGAGCACACTGGCTAATTTTGGTCCATACAATTTGGGACACCCGGTATATAAATATAAAGGCCAAGGGCCACCCCAACGCATCACACTCCAGTTCTAGATAACTGAAATTAAACGACGTCGATCATGGGGCGGTCGTGGCGTACCTACCTATTCAGGAACTTAATATATTAAAATACTTATTTCATCTAAAATGTCTATCTATCTATAACGTTTGTCTTATTGTTATCCCGTAATTAAGCATTAAAAAAATTAAATTAGCATTAGGTATACGTATACCTAATTCGGTTTAATATCGTCCGTGACAAATATTTGCAAGTTGGTCAGCACAGAGCGATTCACGCATTCAAGCATATTTCGATAAAAATATAGGACCTTGTAATGTCTTGTTTATAGAGCAAGTGCACCGGCATAACAAACAAGCAAAAGCATATAAGTTAATGTGTGCACGAAATCGAACCTATAAAAGGCAGGGATCGTTCTAGGAATGTCTTAATATTTTTGTGTGCTTCGTCAATAACCTATATTCCTGAGTGATAAGTGATTAGTCAGTGATAAGTCGTTACAACCATTATTTTTATAACTATCTATAAATATCTATATTTGAACATTCAAAAATTAATTTATTGAAACCATGGCCAATTTTGTATTTCAAAAATGTCTGAATACAGGAAAAAATGCAGGCAGCGCAAAATTGAGTATTTAATATACTGATTTACTCCTACTCCTACAAACCAAATGTGTTTAATTTGCCAAACAGTTTGTTCGAAGGACAAAAAATAAAATGCATTATGATAAAAAGGACACGGATTTATCCTATTTTCATAGACTGCGAAAGCAATATTTAAAACATCCAACTATATCCAACCTTTTTTTAGTCTTCTAAACAAGAATAGACTACGCATGATGGACTACGAGCTTCATATAATAATTCATTGTTATTCGCAAAAGCGGGAAAATCACACACAATTGGCGAACAATTACTCTTAAGGCAGTCAAAGGGGTAATAAAAACAGATCATCATAAGACACCATCAGATATCATCAGGAAAATTTCTCTGAGTAATAACTCAGTGCAAAGAAGAATAAATGAAATAGTTAAACACATTAAAATATCATTATGAGATTATTTAAACACTTACAAATTTTCCATTCAACTCTACTCTACCAAATAACGAAGCACTACTCTTATCTTACGTTCGATTCAAAAAGAAAATTGTCAAGAGTTAATATTTGCTAAAAATTTGAAAACCGATACAAAGGGAGAATTGATATTTAATACAATAAACAAATTTTTTCAATAGAAAGAAATCCCTATTCGTAAAATTTTGTCAGCTGCTACTGATGGTGTTCCAGCAATGACGTGACGTCATAAGGGTCATAGCGCATTTGAAACAAGCAGTATCAAATGTACTCGCTGTACATTGTGTTATTTATCGTCCTCATTTGGTTGCAAAAAATCTGAATGAACGCCTGCATACGTCACTCCATTACGTTATTAGAGACAGCTTATTTGACCAACTTTGTAATGAAAATTGTGAATATATGAACGAACAGTGAAGTTCGTTGTCTCTGAAAAGGTATTGATCTGAATAAAGGTCTCTGGTAAAGGTCTGAATCATTTTTGTTGACTTAGTACTGGACTTCCTTACAAACACGAAAAACTGAGCAAGCGTGGCGATTTCCGACTGATGTGAATGAAGATAATGTACTTCGTATGTGTAATGTAGATAATGTACATGAATGTTTTAATATTTGGTATAATTAACTGTTATGGAAGAGTTGGTTTTTCTTTACTTGTATAGGAGGTAACGGGGGGGCTCAATAATATATATATATAAATATATATATATATATATATATATATATATATATATATATATATATATATATATATATATATATATATATATATATATAACAACATATAAACAACCCAAATATATTCAGTTTCTCCTTTATTTGGGTTTTTCGCCACTGTCTAAAACTCAAAAAATATCAAAAATACCTGTTCTTATTTAAATTAATTAATTTAATTATTAATATAATTTATTTTTTAGTTCAGTTTTGAAAACGCGGGGAGATTACCCTCCGAAACGTTAACGTTAAAAGTTTGTAAAATTTTGTATAACATTTTTATATCTTTAAAATTTTGTTCGTTAGGCAAATTTATTACAAAAAAGAATCACTGAGAAATTTGTCTCCGTTTGGTTTTTTGTTTTTACCCAGTGATTCTTTCTTTAAATAAGAACTGGTATTTTTGATATTTTTTGAGTTTTAGACAGTGGCGAAAAACCCAAATAAAGGAGAAAAAATATATGAACACGCCACAATCATTCAGACATTACTCAAATATATTCAGTACTGAACATTAAAAAAAAATAAACTAACAAAAATTCAAAAATATTTATTACCAGGTTCAGGTTGTTACGATACTAAATCAATGATATTCTCATTCCCCTGCCGTAAAAAAAGAAAACAATTTTAATAATCCCCCTCAATCCGGCAATGCCTAAAAAAGCCGTTTTGTCAAAATCAATTTTTCCTAACAAATTGCCACTAGGCATCCGGGCATTTCGTCCGATGCCGCAGTCAGATCACGTTTGCACCCCGCAACTAAATCAGGCGACATTCTTGTCCGAGAAAATGCAATTATTCTTCCGAGTCGATGCTTATTTATCTTCCAACTTTGATAACCTTTCGAAGGGACATCGGATAAAGATGCACCCACTTTGTTAAGCCGGTTATATGCATGTATCCGACGCCGTAGGTACGGCTACCGGTCTGGTCAATAAGACAGGACCGAATTAATCTAAAACAATTAAATATATATATATATATATATATATATATATATATATATATATATATATATATATATATATATACATATATATACATATATATATATATATATATATATATATATATATATATATATATATATATATATATATATATATATATATACCCAAATAACCCAAATAAAGAAAAAAATACAATAAAATTCCTAATTTTACCAGGGATTCCGCATACAAAGAGAAATTTAATTTTCATGTTTTTTTGTTTAATGACGGACAAACAAATTCGATACTTTATTTACGATGAACAGTAACAACTGTAGAAGAGAATTTGACAGAAAACCTTTCACCGGCAGTGTATCGAAGCAGCTAGTACGAGCTAGATGGTACTCCGGCACACTTGACAGAAGAAGCAAGCAGGAGAAATCTTGGAATAGTTCATAGAGTTCTATAAACTGTGTTCTAAAAAAGTTCTGTGTTCTGAGTTCTAAAAAAGACAAGTGATTTAGACGTTTGGGTCCGTTGAATTGGCCGCTGAGATCACCCGATTTAACTCTTGATTTTTATCTTTGTGACACTGTAAAAGATATTATCTACAACACGCCACTAAACACTAGGAGGAGTTAGAATATCGGGTGAATCAAGCATTCGTAACCTTGGATCCTGTTGAGATAAGAAAAGCCGTCACGGAATTGATTCATATTAAAATGTTGAAGTGTTTAGAGGTAAATGGTCTACAAAAATGGCTACAAAAATAGTTTTAGGGAGTATTATATTTCTTATTTTAATTTTGTTTTATTGTTTACTAAAATAAAATAAACCGAAAAAATATTTTGGTTTTTAAAATAAAATTATTATTATTAAAAATTTAAAATTAAAATTATTAAAATTATTTAAAATAAAAAATATTTTGGTTTTTTGTTTATAAGACGAAAACCGCTGAAAACAGGTATATCATCACTTAACACTTTTAGATACAAAATTTATTGGTGTTTTGTACTCTACTATAAAATACAGAGTGTTAAATTTAAAATTCCTACATAACATGCATTTTTAAATTCTATCGAAATCGCACTATTTTGTAAGCACCCTGTATGAGATAAATTAATTCTCATATCATATTATCATAAAGCAGCCTAGTAAGGAACCGTATTCAAAAATTCAGATATGTAGTTATTCTGGTTGTAAAAAAAAATAATTTTATATTCAGGGATGTTTCTTGCCAAATTTCTTAAAAAATATTTTTTATTTCCGAAATGGCTCAAGATTAGTATAGCATATGTTATATAAAAAAATTTCAGAATGCTTCACAGAATCTACAAATGTAATATTATATGAGGTATTCCATTTAAAAAAGACAAAATTGGTATTGGCTACGAATAGATTTGATAACACCGCAGCGCAGAAAATATTTTAAATGGAGAGACTATTTATATACATAAGAATCTAAAATTTCAAATCTTTACTTCAGGTAGTTTTCCGTAAACGTCTAATCTACTAGTCACCGTGAAACACTGAATGAATCAATATATATATATATATATATATATATATATATATATATATATATATATATATATATATATATATATATATATATAAAAGAAACCAAATCTAGTTTTGGCGCGGAATACATTCTTTGAACGAAATATGAGAAAAAACAATAGCTAACGATGGCCAGTACACTGATTATTGAGGTAATTTATTTTGTTCTGAAAATAGGTGCTCAAATTTTGCGAAAATATCAACATAGTATTATATTGCCCCGCATACATAACAAATGTATATAACCCATCGTATCTTTCAAAAAGGGTATTTTATAAATAGCTAACTGATGTGACAACTGTAGTAATTATCACAATATTGTAGTACAGCCATATTGTAGAGCAAAGTGAACGATTTGTTTAATTGTCTCATAATCAAGCCAAACACATTTCCAAACTAAATTTTCTTTAGCAATAAGGTGCCTTTTTATTTAAAAGGCTGCATAAAATAAATAAAATTACCATATATGCAATGAAAAATATCCAAGTGAAATTATCAAATACCTACTGCATCCTCAAAATGCCAGTCCTTTTGATTTATAGTGCGAAAAACATTTGGTCACTACTTTTTTCAAGTTGGTGGGACAGCTACAGTGGGCAACCTATGCTTTGGAAAAAATCGTCATTCCAGGACTGCTGTATTTTGCATAGATTATATGATAAGCTGTGTTTTAAGAAAGTTTGCCAAAGTTGTTATGGCTATTTCATTAGACTTGTCATGGCTTATAAATTGAAGACTTAGTATTTCAGATTCAGGTTCTTTTTATTATATAGCATTTTTATGACAGTCATGTTACTAAAAGATGTTTGGTTTTATCCGGGAATAAGGAAACAGTTCAGAAATTGTAAAATTTATATATGTTTAAAACGTTGGCATAGTAAGCCGTAAACAAAGATTTTTCTCTGTGCCCCATGTGACCGATATATTCCACGGGGGTGCTCTGCTAGTTGCTTCAACAGTCATCATAACATCAAGTAGAATGACTCGAAACTGGTTTCTGGCCTTAAAGCCTTCACTACTTGGGTTCCAGCTACAAGCGCTACAAGAGAAAGAGAGGGACAAATCCGAAGTTAGGATACGTTTGTTTCTGCCAAAGATCATTCCACAATTAAGGAAATGTGAAACCACTTTCAGTATGGCTAAAGACGGGACCCCAAAATATTTTTTTAAAAATCATTCAAATTAACTTTATCTGAAAGTACTAAATGTTTAACTGTTACGGATGGCAATGCAGACATTCAAGGCAGTAGTAAAAAATAATATAGTAAAATATATTAATATACCACTGTAAAATTTGAGATGGGAGAACATTTGCGACAGGAGGGTGGATTGGCACTAGTTCTGTTAACAAAGTATTAAATAAAGTCTTCAGCGAAACAAACACAGACCTTAATGGAATAATAATAAATATAGAAAAACAGATCGTAGAATATCCCGATGACCTGAACGTATTAAAGTGATTGAAAAAATTAAGCGAGACATATGATGGAATAAATGGAAATGAATGTAAACCATAAAAAAGGTGATAAAAAAAAACCAATCCCAAAAGACAACAGAACTGGATAATCGGTGATGACAATAATGAAGTTGTAAACCAATTTACGTATCTGAGAAGTAAACTTGACGAAAACAACATTACAGAAGATATCAGAAATCGTATTATGGAGGGTTACAAAGTTACTTATTCCCTACATTCTGTCCTTAGATTATAATGTCCTAACTAAACTTATTCAGAGGAACATGAAAATTAGGGTCTATAAAACAGTTATTCGGCCAGTAGTCACATATGACTGTGAGACGGGAACCCACACAAAAAAAAAACACAAAAATACTTGCAGTATTACAAAGAAGAATACTCGGAATATTTTTTGTTGCTGTGAATGACAATTAAATTTGGAGAATCAGGCATAATTTTGAACTCAAGCAATTGTACAAAGATCTGGACATTGTAGACTAAGTGCGACTTCTTCTGCGACCTAGATGGACAGGACACGTGGTGAGAATGCCAAAAAACCGAGTACACAGGAAAATCAAGGACAAATAGTGTAACACAGAAAGAGGTAGACCAAAGTCATAATGGCAAGACAATGTAAGAAGAGATGTTGAGGAAACTACCGCACATCAAAAATGGTGGGTGCTGGAGATCGATATGGTTGGAGGCGAAGATAAAAGGAGATTCAAGACCAATAGCAGGCTGAAGCAGTACAGGAAGAAGCAGAAGTAACAAGTTTCAATATATAATTTTTTCTTATACATTTTATATTAAAGAAAATAACTTAGTAAAGGTTGTTTTCCATTTTTGCGACAACGGAAAATTAGTATAACACAAGCTACACTTGTTTGCACAACCTGAATATGTACAAATATATTGAATTGTTTGAAATACTAAACTAAAAGAGATTTACCATTAAATACCCAATCACTTATTAAATTTCTCAGCTCATGTTTGAATAACCATGTTAGCATTATCAGGAGATGATTCAATCTATTGAAAAATCTCAATTGCTCCTGGTGATGCTAAAGTGGTTAACCAAATGCCCGTCGAGTGATTAAAAACACTGTCTTTGTGTAAAACTGTGTCTTTGAGTCTAGTAACTTTCTTGAACTTTAAACAAGAAGAAGAACAAAAGCTATGTATTGACAAATTTGGTTAAATATCATTATTATTTTTATTAAACAATGTTATTGGCCCATCTTCAAATTGTTATTTGTTATTAATATAAACTCATCACCGATATATTTCTGAAATATCTCCATCTTAATTATAAAAACAATTATACATTTATATAGTTGCTCAATAAAAATCGATATGTTAAAAGTAGAAATAGCTTGTTTCAATAACAAATAAAGTTTCTTTTGTTAATTACCTTATTAATCCATATCACAAAACTATCTAATATAAAGAGAACAAATTAGAACCATGGCATTGTAATAAATAAGAAACGATACCATCAAAAATGATAATAAAAATAACTGTAAATGGTCAGTATCTTCTGACATCCTTAATACACCTCTGTATCGAATTCAATTTATTCAGCACTATCTGAACTGGAGCCGACTAATTACACTTAATCAAGCTTAATTTGAATTTTTTTCAAAAGACTTAACGGCTAATTAATGGAATTAGAAATGGAAGCAGCGCGTTTCAGTAATGTAAACAAAGAAATTAGGGATAATATGGATATTCAAGCGGTCAATTTAAATTGATAAATATTTTAGGAAAGTAACTGCTTGTTTCTAAATGGTTTACATAGTCGAGGTGTTTTAGGAATAGTTGGAAGTTCATTTGTTCGAAAGAACTAATTTTAAATTAGGTTTCTTTGATGTTCATCCTCTCCATATTTGTGCATTAATTAACATTTAAAATCATTTAATAAATTTCTATTTCTGGTTTTAGATTTATTCATTACGGAAACTTCGACTTCGATATATATATATATATATATATATATATATATATATATATATATATATATATATATATATATATATATATATGACATACGGAAGTGAAACCTGGACACTCACATCGCAATCAATTCAAAAACTTCGGGTGGCACAGAGGGGAATGGAAAGATGTATGCTTGGCATTACAAGACGAGACAGAAAGTCCTGCGCATGGATCAGGGAACAAACAAAAGTCTGTGACATCATTGGAAAAGTAAAACAGTTGAAATGGAGATGGGCAGGCCATATAGCGAGGCGATGGGACGACAGATGGACCAAGGCAATCCTGGAGTGGATACCGCTTGATCGCAAACGTCCGCGAAGAAGACCGAATGCACGATGGACTGATGACATCGTTAAGTATATTGGACCCGAGTGGCAGAGGAAAGCCCAGGACCGTGAAGGTTGGAAGCATGCTGAAGAGGCCTTCATCCTGCAGTGGATCGATACGGGCTGATGATGATGATGATGATGATATATATATATATATATATATATATATATATATATATATATATATATATATATATATATATATATATATATATATATATATAGATAGATAGCCCCTTAAAGGGGAAACACTCAGGTTTACCAACTACTAAAAAAACTAACTTTAATTATCAATTACACAGACCAACAGTTGTTTTGGTACCGAGATATTTGGAGCTGATTTCATACGAATTTGATACCCTGAATTTAAATATAACATTAATTTTTTTTTTTTTTTAATTTTAATTTTTGCTTAGGAGCTCAAATTTAAAAGATATAACGTTTTAGTGACATATACGTTACAATAACTAAAAAAACGAAACACGGAATTTTAATTATTATATTATACAAATATTATTATATACAAAAATAGATGGAAAAGTCATCGGAATCTTTTTTTCCGTGATATTCTTGAATGTATTTTGGAAAAGTTCCTGTTTAAACTTCAGCAGTAATCTACCATCATGTGCGTATTCCATCTTCCTTGGTAGCGTTCCTCCATAGTTTTAATATCCTAGTGAAATCTTTCACCTCATGTTACACCCAAAGGATCTCAAAACTATTAAGTATCTTGTTTACCATTTCAACATAATTTTCAGCTTTGCGTATGCCCAAAAAATTTCCAACAACTTCAATAGATAAAGTCCAGGCTTTTCGCTGATCAGTCGCTGATTTCATTCATCGAATTTATGAAGGCAGAATCCTTGATGGGCCGTCAAATTTTCCTTCTTTAATGTTTTCGTTACTCAACCGAGCATTTTTTTCCGTATATATCCAAAACATGATCGATCCATTCTTATCAAGAGCCTTTACAAACTACTTCATTAGGCCCAGATTGATATGCAGTAGAGGAAAGATGATTTTCTCTTGTCCAACTAAGGAGTCGTTAATGACATTCTTTTCCCCAATGTCCATGTTTTCTCTCTTGGGCCACTCTTTTCTAACCCAGTGGTATGTTTTATCCCTACTATCCCAGAGGTACAAAAAGCAAGCATATTTGGTGTGTATTTGATACATTGGATGTACACCCATACTTGAATGTATTGAATTAAAAAAATACTGATAAATAAGTGAATATATCTAAAAAAAGTAGAGCAGATAGAGAAAAACTGATTTCATATTTAGGTTTAGCGCTCCAAATATAGGTAAAATCAATTCTACAATCATACATTTATATATATATATATATATATATATATATATATATATATATATATATATATATATATATATATATATATATACATGTTGGTTCGTAGTGTTTCGCGGATGGAGGAGTACATTAGACCATTAGTCCGGGAGTACATCCGATCGTTTAAACCAAACAATCGGATGTACTCCCTGTACAGATGTACTCAGTGAAATCAGCGACTATTATCTAAAGCGCTAAAATCAACTCCAGTAAATAGCATATTTTCTGTAAAAACAATTTCCATAGAAAATATAGTAGTAGAAAAGTTCAGATCTCCATAGAAACGTAATAGAAATGTATAATTAAGCCAGGCTGAAGTATGGAAATAACATATAAATAACTACATAGAAATAACTGCACAACAAGTAACAGCAGAGGTGATAATTGATGAATAAGCCATCTAGAGCACATTTTCAGTACACTACGAACTACACTAGCATTACGTTACTGCATTATATTCTATCTTTACAGACAGCAAACAACAAATAATTGTATGTATGCTATATGATAAACATACAATCAATGGACAAAAGCAGGGATTTACCGACCAATAGACTATGCAAGAACGTATTAGCTATTATAGTTTTTTACAAAGCGAGTTGCTGCTCAACAAAATTGGAAACAGAAAATCGAAACGTAGCTTTGTACTCAAAAATAGAAGGAAAGTTTGATAACAATTTGTAAAATATTTCTAGATTAATGTTTTTTTTCACTCTACTAACTTTAAGTGTTAAAATAATACAAATTAAGTACAATATATAAGTAAAAACGATCCAAATAGTTTCTCTTCTGGTGTTTAGAATAAAAAAGAGAATTATAATTGAATATGCAATTTCGAAAAGGTCACATCTCGCATACTTTGACATATATGTTTTTTTATATCAATGTGTTCTAAATGCTTCTATGTTCGAAAAAGGCACATGTCTAGTATTCATTCTACTGTCGACGTCATAGCGTGGCGCCAAATAATAACTCTAAGAGATGTGCCCTTTTCGAATTAATTGCTTAATATAAGACCGTTAACCACCATAATAATTATGCCTCTTTTGTTCATGTGATTATATACAACAAACATTTTACATTACCCATCATTGATTGCATTGTCAGTTGCTAGTAAACACGTGTCGTTGCGCTTCCATAATGAGTTATTCTGATTCTGAAAATGAAATTCCGAAAAAAAAAGTTGGATGTTTGTGGATGTTGTTTAATTTTTCTGGCCGTCTTGAACGAGGTCTATTGCCAGCATTGCCCAGTTTCTTATATCAGGAAATAATATAGTGAATTGTCGACGGTGGCTTTTTAAAGATATTTGTAATTTGTCAAAATGATTTTCCTTCTCGATGCATTCAAATAATCAGTTCCCGAGTGGTGTACGGTGTACCGGTATACGGTACGGTACCGTGTAAGGTGTGCGGTGTACGATTTATTCAATAATAATAAGTGTTTCGGTTAATAATGTCGATTTTGCGAAGAGATGGCTTTACTAATATATTTGTTAGTGTACGCTAATGACATCATGGCGTTTTGGAGGATAAACAAACACTATCAAAAGACAGTTCGTTCGTAATTGTCATTGTGCAAAAAACATAGTTTTTTTATAGATTTGAATATGTCAAATTATGTACCAGAAAAAGACGTTTTGCGCTGAAGTTTAATATCAATAATTAAAGTTATCGATTGCTTATTGAAGCTTATCGTGAACATACTCTAAGCCAAAAATCTTATGGCTTAAAAAGCATTGTTTTAAACAAGTATTAAAAGTGGTGATTTTGATATAAAAAACAAGGAGCTTCCAGGGCACCCGAAAAAGTGTGAAGCTGGAGATTTGAAAGCAATATTGGATTAAGACTCAACTTATACGTCCAAACAATTGGAAGAAGCATTGAATGTTGCCCAATTCACCATTTCCGAACATCTACACGCATTGGAAAAGATCCAGAAGGAAGGAAAATAGGTTCCATATGAATCGAAGGAAAGAGATAATGAAAGGCGAAAAACCACTTCTGAAATTTTGCTTGCCAGATAGAAAAGAAAAGTTTTTTGCATCGAGTGATAACAGGTGATGAAAAGTGGATCTATTTTGACAACTCAAAGATCAATACCAGAAAAAATAATGTATGAACTCCAGACCAATCATCAAAATCATAACCAGTGCACCAGATAAGTGAAAATAAAGCTTTGTTGTATATTTGATAGGATAATAGCTGTGTATTACGAACTGCTGAAACATGGTGAAACGATTACTGGCGATGATTGCAATTGATAAAATTAAACCTAGAATTAAACGAAAAACAACCACAAAACGATAGTCATTTTTTAACATGACAATAGTTTGCCAATACTTTACCACACGTTGCAAAATGTATAAAAAAACTTTTTGGAAAGCTATAAATTGGAAAAGCCCTACTCCATCCGAAGTATTCACTGGACTTAGCCCCTTCGGATTATCACTTATTTCGATCGATGCAGCATGAACTTTCAGAACAACACTTACATACATTCTTACGAAGAAGTGAAAATTAGGCTTGATGAGTGGTTAACCTTCCTTTGGCACGGAATCCCTTCTTTGACAGGAAGAAGGGAAAAAGTAATAGCTAACAATAGCCAATACTTTGATTAAAGTACTTTATATAGTCATGGAAATAAACGCTCAAATTTTGCGAAAAAATCGACATTATTAACTGAAACACCCATTATTTTAAAGATCTTCTTTCCAAATTTTATTCCTTTATAAATATGATCAAGACACAAAAGATGTTTAACTTTTTCAATTTTTATATGTTTTCTATTACCAACATAAAACTGTCAATGCGAGCTTACATTGTTCAAACAATAATCTGCAGAGCGGTATGATGAGGGTTGAATGGTTGTTTCACAGGGAGAAATGCACTAGTAAGCCGGAGGGTGAATAAGAAATAAAGACAATGTTTCGGAATCCCACGGGATCTCGCGCCAGGTCTCAGGTTCGTCCTTTGGCCATTGTGAGATGTGATTATTACGTTCCGGTAGACATGTCGAGAGAGGGATGTCGCCTGCCCAATATATTTGCGCCCTTTGGGTTGTATTAACGCGATTAGCAGTGAATTGGACGTGTCAGCGAGGCAAAAACAGAATTGTAAAGCGGGAAAAACCCACAGGACGACATCGTCATAATTGTATTTGATTAGGTTTGCCATAGTGGTAACATTTATCGTAGTGTTATTAAATTAGCACTAAAAAAACAAATATGTGCTATATGAATATATTATTATGAATTAATCTAACACAAAGTGGAGTGCATTACTAAACATATTTGGTAAAATATATGAAATAATCCTAGAAAATGGAAACGAAAAAACCCCAAATTTCTTAAAACAGACCAATTCCTCAAGAAATTATTGACATTGGAAGATGGGTTACAGAAAGAGGAAGCAAGTAGAGTTTGTAACTACTAATGGAGTCAAATAAAGTAGAAGTTTGAGTCCACTCCATTTTTTGATCACATTAAATATGATTCTCGTTCTGGACGTCCAATAAGTGCAAATACTGAACAAATAATTAATTCTATACATAATATGGTTATGGATGACAGAAAATTGACTTTGAGTGAAATTGCTAAGGCCATGGATATCTCATCTGAACGGCCGCTTCATATTTTGAAAAAGCAATTTGGCTTGAAAAAGCTATGTGCAAGATTTGTTTAATTCTGATCAAAAACGACTTCGAGTAAAACATTCTAACCAACATTTAGATCTTTTACAAAATAATAAATTTTTAACTTCATCTTATAACTATGGAGACTTTTTTTACCACTATGGCCCTGAACGTCGACAACAAACCGCAAAATGGAATGAGCCAGTTTTTTCAGCTCTGAAATAGCCAAAGTGGTCAAAATCGATCAAAAAGATTATAGCATCAATTTTTGGGATGCAAAGGGCATTTTGTTAATTGATTACCTCCATACCGATGAAACAATAACAAGACAGTATTAATCAAATCTTTTGGATTAGTTGGATGCAAAAATTAGTGAGAAAAGACCTGGTTTAGCGAAAATCAAACAGTTTAGAAAAAACCATTTTTCATCAGGACAATGCACCGGTTCACAGAGGTGTTCTTGCATTGGCCAAATTGAAGGAGTTATACTAAGAATTGTTGGTGCATCCACCATATTCACCAGATCCGGCCGTCTCTGAATTTCATCTGTTCTCAAACCTCAAAAAATTGGCAAGCTTTTTTCAAGAAGTTATAGCAGCCGCAGATGAGTATTTTAAAGGACTTCACAAAGGACCAAAAAATCACTTCAAAGATGGAATAAATGAATTGGAGAATCGCTGGAAAAAATGTATTGAACTTAAGGGAGAATATACGGAAGAATAAAGTCATTTTTTCAACTATCAATTTGTTTTATCATTTCCTCTCCGCGAACTTTTCAATTAACTTATTAGAAGAAGAGATCAATACAAGAGGATAGACAGCAAATAATATTCTCCAAGAAAAAAATTATTAGGATACTAATTAAGAAAAAAAAATGCAGCATGTTTACATAGACGTTAATCAAAAGGAGAAAAACAACATGACAAAGAAGACCGCAGAACGAAAAAATATTCGAAATATTCAGAAAAGTTGGAGATAGGCCTCTTGCTCTCCTTGTCGTAGGATATTATTCATCCACTATCCCAGGTTAGTTATCCCAGGTTGGAGCACGGTAACCACATTCAGCAACAAAAAGCATTGGAAGACATCCATTTTAAATTTAGACCTGATAGAGGGGTTCAAGATTAGATTTTTATCGTGGCACAAATTGGTGAAAAAGGCATTAGAACAAAAAAAATTACATCTTTTTCATAGATATGAATAAATTGTTTATGTAATTTCAACAAAAGAAAATTCGAAAATACTAGAAAACAATCAAGTAAACAGATATTTAATTAATGACACAAAATGTCTATTAAAAAATACCATTGGTTACGTAAGTTTGCGAAACGACCATTTAAATACGTTCATACGTATGCAGGTTTTAAATAAGGCTACCTAATAAGTTCCTTCCTATTTAATATTATACTAAATAAAACTATCAAATGATTCACAACAAAGATGTCTGTCAAGAAAAAAAAAAGAAAATAATATAAAGATCTTCACAATTATGCTGTATAGAAGGCATAATTATTCTAGAAGAACCCTTTACAATTTCAGAGAACCTTTACAATTTCAACAAATATCCAGAAAAAAACAATAATAGTTGTAAAAGGAGAAACACAATAACATAAGGTTTGAAGATAATCAAAAATATCAAGTCAATTTAATAGAAGGCATTATAAAGTAAATCAATTTAATAGAAGGTGATTAATAGAAGGCATTATTAACTAAGAATGAGAGGAAATGAGCTCAAAGGAACACACACGGTGATATTAGTAGCTTGTTACTTCTGCCAAAGAATAACGAACTTAATGTGCTAAACCGATTCATAAACTAAATGCAAGAAATAAATGTCTCCTGTCTACCCAGCTTGCAATTTTCCATTTTTTAATTGAAGCGTTTTTTACAAAAACTGCCCAAGTCCATTTTTATCATTTTTAAAAAAAGTGCGGTCCCCTAGACCAAATGTACCCTGGTGGCAACTCCTTCAGCTAGTCTTATAGTGGTATCTTATGTTAGGTCATCAGAAAACATGTTTGAAGGTTCTACTAGTATCACAAAAACCACCCAAGGCCCTGAAAATTTTACCAAAACTACCCAAGTCTCAGAGGATTTTACAAAAACTACACATGTGATTGTAAAGTAAAGGTTATATTGCAACAGGTTACATTAATTTTTCCTTGCATTGTGTCTGATGGTATTTTGTGTTTGATTTGTGACGGAAATCTCTAAAAAATGAACCATTTAATTTTTATTAACTTTTAATAATAATTTATTTTACCAAAACTTACCTTCAAAAAGAATAATTTTATTAATAAAAAAAATGTATGTTCAATCTTTTTTTTAATGCTGTAATAATTAATATTTTTTTGTTATTATTAATAAAAATATACTATTTTTTATCTTAATGTGTTTTAATAGACTTAAGCTAAGAATTTTTAAAAGTTGTTAATAAAACTTTGTATGTGTAAATTTTACTATTTTTTAGGTATCAATATAAACTTTTACAATAAAAACATTGCTTTTAAAATTAACTTTATTTTTGCAAAAAGTACACATGTCCTATACTTTTTGTGAACTTTTTTAATAAACCACTAAGTTCAGCGTAAATGAAAGACAAACAACTAGACATTTAACATTACCAAGAACGTCGGGAGCTAATTAGCCATAAATATGATATTAATCTATTAAGATGAGTAAATAAAAACGTTTTTTTACATTTTGAAATTTTAGGTGATTGTGACATAGGCAGTTTTAGTAAAATTCAGTTTAATTCAATTAATTTTTATTACGAAAAATGTTTAACTTGTGACCTATTATTTTCTCTTTTGAAACAAAAGAAAAAATATATAGATCACAGCATCGGCAGATGTTCGCCGAGAGCACCGGGAAGAAGGTCCAGGACAGAATGAAGCCACGACACAAGTTAAGCGCCACCCGGTTACTTCATATATCGGAAAAGACCCTGGAACCGGGAAGGGGTCTATCTTAAATAAAACGGTTTACTAGACTTTTATACATATATATTATAAAAGCACACTAAAAAAAGAACGACACAAAGCACACAAAAAAAGGGAATAACTAAAACTATCAAACAAAAGGCACGGGAAGGTTTAGGGAAGGTGGTTCTCCAAACCTTACCGTGAAAGAAATCAAAAATCAAATACGCAGCTCTGAATTACACCAGCTGGTCTCTATGTCCCTATACTTACAAATTAGAGGTTATTTCCTCTATTCTGACAATAGTAAAAAGATAAATATATAACGCTAGGGTAACCAAGAATGGTCAGACGGCAAATAAATACAAAATATAAGATGATAACGTGACCATTATCAGTATAAGAAATTATGGTAATAATGTATTTGTGAAAAATAACTGGTAATTGCAATCCTTAACGGTACATGAAAATATAATAAAGAAATGTTTATCTGGCCTTATTTCCTGATGTTATCTATCCTTGCCTGTCAAGGTACTGGGTGTCCAAAAACACTGAGTACGACTGCGGGCAGTCCGGTATCCCTATGCGGGGGTCCCGAAATAATCTCGATCTGACCAACCGGTTACTCTGCCATGTGGCCCCAAAAAGGTGTAAGGTTTCCACGATGGTCGGGCTCTGTAATAGGTGGTCGTTCAATGGCCTGGTGTCTGTTGATCGGATTCTCTGCTGCCGGGTCGTAAAACCCTCTATAAGAATATCAGAAAAATCAATCCAAGCGTGACTTGGCCAGCAAACCTACGTACCTCGGTCGGAAGGGTAAGGCGCGAAAACGTCCGCTCACCTGGAGATTTGGAGTTAGACTGTCTTGCCTTGTCCAAAACGATACCGGAGGTGTTTCAGTTAAGAATTTGTCCGAAATAAACCTACCAGTGGTGATCAACAATTTACGAATGCTACCTGTAGCGATCAAGAATTTGTGAACGCTACATTACCTCCCTCCAAAAAGACTGCGAGAGGAGGCTTTAATTTTGATCGGTCCATATCGGAGATTACCTTGAAGCGTATACCTATGGAATGGAATACTGGAACAGTGGTAAGGAAATACCCAATCTATCCCAAAAGAAAATACCAAAAAAAGGAAATATCCTCTTGTATACCAAATACGAAAAGGGAATATAGATACAACGTGTGCACTCTAAAGTACATACCAAACGATATTCAAAACACAACACCAAATAAATTTCGGAAGATAACTCATCTACCCAGAAAGTCGTCCAGGAACCCAAGGCTATGACTTAACAGACGTCATGCTGATCAAGCTGGTTAGATCATAACGGCTAGGTGGGTGCGACGGTAACTCAGTTGGCATTGCGTGCCCTTACCGAAAACTGAAAGGAAAGGCACCTCGTTTACCAACCTCAGCTGAACAACACAACACTCGCAGCCACGTCTCCAGACCTCCCTTAAAACGATCTGAGAGCAAGTGAACTTCCAAAAGGTGGAAAACACGTAATAATAACCCCTATATCCACCACAATAAGGAAGTGAAATATAGTTTTCACCAAACTAAAATTTACAAAAAAACTCAAACGAAATTAAGTGACAATCTACAAGGTAACCCATAAAACAGACACTGCCATAGGCCTGCCGGAACGCATTCTGAGGGAGCTGAAACGCCACCCAGTAGTGACACCCAATTACGAGGCGAAGTCGCAACCAGATGATCACCCTCCGTAGTGTGTCCTTCCCTGAGGATTGTCCAAGGACTGTATCCCGAAATCCTAGGGCACCCGTCCTAAAACGGCCCTTAAAAATGGAAAAATACTTAGTTATACTCATATACTTTAAAGCCTGCATGATAGTGAACTAAGATGCGAGGTAAAATAAAGAAAACCGACATAGTCGAGTCTAGAAATAGGACTGAGAGAATACGAGTAGCGGAATAAGCATTAACGAGCGCTTGCGAAACACAGAAGCGTGGTTGTTACTAGGTTTAGTCTTGATAACTTTCGCGTATCACACGTCCCTATGGGAGTCACAATAAGTAGGTCAAATTCGGTAGGTAATAATTGGTGCGGACTTCTAAACCAGAAAAGCAAACAAGCTTGTCGCTGAGACAAAATAACGCAATTCCCTCGTAACATTCAATCGTACCAATTTAAAAATCTAGACAAGGAAAAATCTATTGGCTGAAAGCTACAGTTGTTGGTTATGAGAAAGGCCTAAAATCCAAGCATAAATACATTTATATTTGCCTAAATCCTTCCCACGGCTTGCGCCAAACTAGCTAACGAAAGGTAGTACCAACATATTCACCATCAAACCCGGGCCAAAGGCCAACGACACCGAATGGAAGCGCTATTAATCCTAAGGTTACGAGTCCAATTGCCACTCGGGCTTAGCGGAACCAAAGGCGGAAAGCACTACCAAAGGTCGAAAAAACTTTGCTGTGGCGGATCACGCCAACGCAAAACGTAACGCAGCCTCGCTGCGAGGAGCTCGCAGGAACAACTCTAGATTCACTTCCCAAGCGAATACAACTGAGTTAACTAAAGTCTGCGACACCAAACGGAAACGCTATCTAATCCTAAGGTTACGAGTCTCAAATGCTACTTGAGCTCGGCAGAACCAAAGGCGGACAGCTTTGTCAAGTGTCAACCAAAGAAAACGATACCGTGGCGAATCACACCAACACGAAACGTAACGCAAATCACCGCGAAAAATCGCAGATACACAATCTGGCTACGGCCAGCGACACGGTACGGAAATGCTATCAGGTCCTAAGGTTACAAGCTCAATCGCCACTCTGGCACAACGGAACCAAAGGCAGACATCACGTCCAGTGTCGACAAAACAAAAACTTTTCCGTGGCAATTTATGCCAACGCGAAACTTCTACAGAACGTAACTTGGCTAAAGCCAGCGACATGCAATGGAAATACCATCTGATCCTAAGGTTACGAGGTAAATCGCCGCACGGGCACAGCGGAACCAAAGGTGGACAACACTGCCATATGCCGACAAAACGAAGTAAGGCCCTTACTTGACTTAAACAAAACCTAGAATTACTCTCCAAGTAATTCTAGACAAACTCAAAACGAAGGAACAAAGATTTCTGCTCTCAAATAAGATGCGTCTAGCGCAAACTCCATAACGTAACACAGGCTTGTTCTTACTGAACAAGTCTGGAAAAGTACAAAAAGGAAAAGAAAAAGAAAAGTGAAAAGTGACGACCTAAAAAGAACTAAAAAGGCTGAGCGAGGCTGTACCTAAAAACTGCCAGCTCAGAAAAAAAAAATCAAAAACGTCACTGAGTCTAACTATGGTCAACTCCGGAAACATCGGAAGACCCTACACAGGGTAATAAATCTTTAACGTGCCATTTCCCTGCACGTGACCCATCCATATTTTTTAGTTCGTAAACTAAAGGAGACAACTTCTTAAAAACAAAGGAAAGAATGTGTTTGGGGCTAAGTTTCGATGCGAACATATCGGGAGCACTCGACAACTTGTTAGGACGCCAAACTCTATCACCTACTTTAAAACTTACATCCTGTTTCCGGAGGTTATAGGATTTTGAATTCCTCTCATATGCGGAGTGAAGTTTCCGATGCACCTCAACAAACAACTCACGAAACTCTTTCAAGTTCTCGGCATAAGTGCCCCTGTCACCAGGTACGACTTCAACAGATTGGTCCGGGAAAGGGGAGTTATAATATTCTCCAGATAAGGGAACATGCCTTCCGAACATCAGGTATGACGGGGGCAAACCGGTTACTTCATGGATCGCGGTATTGATGGCCTGTCTAATTTCCGGAATATGTAAATCGCAGTCCTCGTGTCTATCTATGTAACACCTGATAGCTGTCGTAATGGTTTTATTATTACGTTCCACGAAGTTACACTGAGGAGAATAAAACGGGGTGAACCATTGCTTAACTTTATACCTGTCACATAATTCCTTCATACCCTTGCTCTTGAAATTCGGAGCTTTATAACAAACCAGAATTTGGGGAACTCCAACCGAAAGGAATATGTGATTCTCTAAATGGTTCATGACCGCAGGGCATTTGGCATTTCTCAACGGAAAAATGAATGTGTACTTAGAAAACCAATCCGCGACTACCAATAACCATTTGTTACCCTTTCTGGAACGAGGAAAAGGACCTATAAAATCCACCGAAAAGATTTGACCAGGTCGGTCAACTACCTTCTCCTTACCCATAAAACCAATCTTACTTAAGTTTGAGTGTTTCTAAGCGCCACACACCAAACACTTTCTTACAAATCTCAAAATATCTGACCTCATCTTAGGCCAATAATACATCTCCAGTACTCGGAACAAGGTTTTCCGAAAACCAAAATGGCCACTAGTGGGACGAATATGACACGACTCGATAATTTTCGCTCTCTGAGGTTTAGGAACCAAGGTTTTCCACTCTCGAATATTAAAATGCTTATGATTTTGCTTACAAGCAATGAATTTCTGAATGTAGTGGTTCTCAACTCACCATTGAGGAAATTTGTCCGGGTTGTTTACAATCTTTTCACGGAGCGCAATATACCAGAGGTCAAGAGAATTTACTTCGATCGAGATGGATGAAACTTGCAAACACGTATCCTCGGAATTTGTTGAAAGGCTACTCTCTGCCTCAGGATGCGGTATTCTACTCAAAGCATCAGGAACCAAGTGCATCGAAACTTTTCTATGCTGTAGGTCAAAAGTATGCTGTTTTAACCTCAGTAACCAACGACTAAGTTTACCTGACGGAGTGTTTAAATTAAAAAGCCACAGGAGACTAAAATGATCAGTGATGACCGTAAAACAAGAACCTTCTATCCAAGGCCTAAACTTTTCAATACAGAATATAACGGCTAGACATTCACGCTCCGTCACTGAATAATTCGTCTCCGCTCTAGATAAGGAGCGACTCGCGTAAGCGATTAATCGTTCCTCTCCGTCTATAAACTGGGTCAACATACCTCCAATGCCGACATCAGACGCATCGAACTGAACGAAAAATTTCTGACTAAAATCAGGCTGAGCTAAGATTGGTGCACTTATAAGTTTCTGTTTGATGGCTAAAAATGCAGACTCCGCTCTCTCATTCCACTCTATGGCTTGTTTTTTCTTCTTGCCTTTAAGAAGGTCGTTCAAGGGACTAACAAGAGAAGAAAAGTCCATAATGAATCTACGGTAAAATGAACACATACCAATGAAAAGTTTCACCTCGGTTGAAGTGCGCGGACGCGGATAGTTCGACATAGACTCAACCTTTCACGGATCAGTAGCTAGAGAATTGTTACCGACTATATACCCTAAATACTTTAAAGATGTCCTAAAAAATTGGCATTTTTCTGAATGAACAGTAAGACCAGCTTCCTTAAGTAGGTTCTTAGCGGTCTTTAAAAGTTCCACATGATGTTCCCAGGTAGGAGAGCACAGCAATATGTCATCCAGATACGAGAAAATATGTGGTTCGTATTTAGGTCCAAATATCGAATCAACCAACCTCTGTTGTGTTTGTGACTGTAAACTGAAATTGTCCACGACCGATAACCGAAAAAGCGTTTTTTTCTTTAGAAGCGTCTTCAAGTGGTATTTGCCAAAATGCATTTGCCAATTTGCAAAAAGTCAATGGAGGAAATGTATTTGGCATTACGTAAGTTACTCAGTATTCTGTCTACGTGGGGTAATGGAAAACTATCGTGTTTCACTGGAGCGTTCAAAAATCTTCCATCAAAACAAAATCTATATTCACCCGTAGGCTTCCTTACCAAAAGCGTTGGAGAGCATCATGGACTATGAGATTCCTCGACTACGCCCAACTGGATCATAGAATCTAACTCTTTATTCAGAATTTCTTGCATATAGGGGGATAGCAAATAAGGTTTCTTTTTGAAAGCTTGGTTATCGCCCGTATCTATAGAGAGTTTAATCTTATCGGTCCGTCCTAACCTATCCTTCCTGTCAAGTTCTCTAAAAGAATCTAACAGTTCTAGAGCCTCCGCCCTTTGGATAACGGAAAGATCGTCAATGGAAAAAAGTTTGGATACAGGAGGGTTATCAGAATCTTTTCGTACTGCACCTAGCACGAAGTCATCATTGTGAATCGACCAATGATTATTCTTAAAATTCATTACTAGATTAAAACTCCTAGCAAAATTGATACCAAAAATAAAAGCATGTGTTACGGAGGGTACTATATGGACTTTAATGATTCGACAACAATCGTTAATAAAAATCGGTAGGTCTGCAAGACCAGCAATCTTCTGTCGAGTTCCATCGGCAGTAAACACACTAGAGTTATTGCTTTGACGAATTTTAATCTTGAGTCTCTTTAAGATCTTAACTCCGCTAACACCAACTATAGAAGTGTTAGCCCCAGAATGTAATAAAACAATGACGTTCTGATCATAAAGTTTGACGGAAATATATGGACGATTGTCATTAACCCTTTTTAGAAACAATGGTAGAACTTTCGAATCACGGGTATAAGTCTTATAAAAATTAGATACGTGTTTTAACCATTTGTTCCAACCTGACCTGTTAACGTGGGACCTTGCGGTTTGCCTTCTATCAGGATACCGATCGCATGCGACACCTGATGACCTAACTAGCTTTTTGAGCACTTAGGACAAGGACCAAGCTTAACTTTAGGTTCACCACAACGGAAGCAGAAAACTGTTCTCTTCTCGGTACACGAACGAAAGGTGTGATTGACTCCCTTACAGTTGAAACACACAACCTTAGGTTTAGGGCTATTTTTCCTATCTCTCTTGCACACAACCGCAGGAGGTCTCCCAGAATCTTTACCAAAACTACGAACATCTTTACCACTAGAACAACTTGACTCACGGTGAAGTGGATCTTCCTTAGAACCACCAGCACTTTTTCTCTTATCTCGACGTGACCAGCCACTCTTATGAGGGTCATCGAAAACAAACAACTGAGAGGGTTTTCTAGAAGTAGAGGGTAGAACATCCTCCAACTTCCTACACAAAGCAGATAGTTCGGAGACAGTAACAGTATCGTGTAACGCCAACTGTGCCACATATTCAGGCAACAAGTTCCTCCGGATGTACTTGACTCTGGTAACTTCAGCAGGGGTCACGGACAACCGAGAGAACAAATTCTTCATCTGAGCCACATAAATAATAACTGTTTCTGCGCGTGTCTGTTTCCTCTGCAGGATTTGTTCCCAGACATCATCGTCTGCATGAGGAGAAAAAAAATCTCTCTTCAACCTTGAAGCAAGACCTGACCAATCTGACACAACACCCCTAACACTTCGGAACCACACAAAGGCGTCGCCAACGAAAAATTCGACAGCTGAATTGAAAAGTTCTATCTCTGAAAAATTACGAGACTGGGATAAGTCGGAAACTCGCTCCAAGAAACTAAAAACATTTTTTCGAAATCGAAATCGAAAAACCAATGCTATAAAAACTAAGCGAATTTTTTCTAGGTAATAGTCCAGTTTATAGTTTAATAAATTATTTAACTTTAAATCTTTCGTCAGCCATCATAATATAACAAAATTTAAAAACCAGATCAAAAACAACATGTAATAATAAAAATAAAGTTTACCAAAAAAGTTTACATTCCCAAATCTTTTTGAATACACCCGGTATTAAATTCAGAAAAACTAAACTAACTCTCCCGGTATCCCAGATACAATACCGTAATAGAAAATAGATTAACTCTATATTAAGTTATAAATTGCAAATATTCAAGGTTATTGTATATTATCCAAAAATTAGAATATAAAATAAAACTGTAAAATATAATAGAAAGAATGCTATCGAAGGCGAATTTTGTTTTCTCAAAAAATTGTTGACGAACTGTTATGAAAATTTCTTTTTTCTCGCAAATATATTTATTTCGGATATTTAGTTCTACTAGTATACGTACGGATATTTAGTTCAAACTACTGTATCATTATCCGGTACACCTAAGGAATGTTCTTCGTTATCTCGATGGTTTTTTTTTTTGAAAAAAAGATTTGGAAATGCGTTTCCGTCTTAACTAGCAATTTTATTGACTTCTAATGTTTCTGTTCATTAACAAATTTACAATTATTCCGTACTTGTGCTTTCTTTTCTGAGATTGTGCTTAAAACTCTAGCATCAAACTGTCCTTGAAATCAAGCCCCACGTTGTTGGGCGTCAAATTTTTGTGACCTATTATTTTCTCTTTTGAAACAAAATAAAAAATATATAGATCACAGCGACGGCAGCTGTTCGCCGGGAGCACCGGGAAGAGGGTCCAGGACAGAATGAAGCCACGACAAAAGTTGAGCGCCACCCGGTTACTTCATATATCGGAAAAAACCCTGGAACCGGGAAGGGGTCTATCTTAAATAAAACGGTTTACTAGAATGTTATACATATATATTATAAAAGCACACTCAAAAAAGAACGACACGAAGCACACAAAAAAAGGGAATAACTAAAACTATCAAACAAAAGGCACGGGAAGGTTTAGGGAAGGTGGTTCTCCAAACCTTACCGTGAAAGAAACCAAAAATCAAATACGCAGTTCTGAATTACACCAGCTGGTCTCTATGACCATATACTTACAAATTAGAGGTTATTTCCTCTATTCTGACAATAGTAAAAAGATAAATATATAACGCTAGGGTAACCAAGAATGGTCAGACGGCAAATAAATACAAAATATAAGATGATAACGTGACCATTATCGGTATAAGAAATTATGGAAATTATGGGAATTAAGGAATATCAAAAAAATCAACCCAAGCGTGACTTGGCCAGCAAACCTACGTACTTCGGTCGGAAAGGTAAGGCGCGAAAACGTCCGCTCACCTGGAGATTTGGAGTTAGACTGTCTTGCCTTATCCAAAACGATACCGGAGCTCTTTCAGTTAAGAATTTGTCCGAAATAAACCTACCAGTGGTGATCAATAATTTACGAATGCTACCTGTAGCGATCAAGAATTTGTGAAGGCTACAAACTATTAAAAGATGTTAATCTGAAATATATTGTGTAACTTTTTTTAAGAACTATTTCCGCCATCCTGTCATTTTTTCGAAGTTACTTGAACTGATCATGCCAGAATTAATGGTTAAATTTATTAGCGAATGTCAGGGTCTCACATTCGCTTATGAAGTTTAACTTTATTTACTGGTGAGGAAACATAAAAGGAAATGAATTGGAGCTAAGTCAGAACAAATATGTTAGTAACCTTCTAACCAAGCTCTTGATTGGTGATGATTGGATCTTCTTGTGGAATAGCTGATCTGGACATTACAATTAGGCTGCTTTGACGTTTTTGTCTCAAATTTAATTTGTTTCAAGCATTTCATAGTGTATTACTCCTTCATATGCAAATCATCGTTTTCAAGGCATAAATATCGTTATCCACCCGTTCCTTTCTCAGTTTGAGTTAGATATAATTTCTATATAAACTTATAGTGTTGTGTATTTCTTCGATTGCATGGAAAAATATACGATTCAATAGCAGTATGAAAATTAGAAGTTAAAAGGTCACTCCCACTTGAGGGAAAAACAATATTTTCAGACGAAGCGCACTTCTGGTTTAATGGATATGTGAAAATCATCAAGTGATTCAGGAATTACCTCCATATCCTCAGAAAATTACTGTTTAGAGCTGTAGGAGCACTAAGACTTAATTTTTTTGAAGCCGGTAATGGAAATCGGATTAATGTTAATGGTGAAAGTATAGTAACATGGTCACAGGATGGGACATTAACTAATAAATGTGGAAATATTTTCTTCAACAAGACTTTTCACACATCTCACCAGACAATAAATGTTAAATGACTGACTGTGGTAATGTCAACTGACCACCAAGATCATGCGGTTTCACGCCCTTGGATTATTTTTTGTGGAATAATGCTAAATTTCTAGTTTACAGAAATAAAACATTCCCGAGGGGGGCAACATTATTTTACCAAATTATCACTTGTAGTCATCATTAAACCTCATTTTAAAGTTCTGACGCTCTTATTGGACAGCCCTTTATTATATTCAAGATCATAATTCTGAATTACTTGTCATTGACATTTTGCAATAACCCATGTTATAACTTCTGGTTTATTTTTCTGTATACTATGATAGTTCAGTCCATCCATCATCCATCATCAGCCTACTGAAATCCACTGATGGACGTAGGATTCCCTTAAGAGCTTCCACTGTATTCGGCCCTGAGTCACCTGCTTCCAGTTGGTTTTGAACCGTTTTAGGTTATCAGTCCATCTGGTAGGGGACGCCCTCAGTTTCTGAAGGTTTCCAATCTTAGTCTCCATTCGAGGATTCGTTTTGTCCACCGTTTTGTCAACCGCTCTCGCAACATGACTCGCCCAGTTCCATCCATCACTGCTATTCTTTCTACGGCAGCATTAAGTTTTACTTGTATATATTATCAGATTTATTATTTTCCTAGTTAGTATTAACTCTGTACGTTATGTATGATGACGATGATGATGTTGTTAATACCAGATACGAGAATGTCCTCAGCCATAGCCATTAGTTTTGCTGAACCATTGTTGAACAATTATGGGTTTTATAGAGATAGCTTAGATAACCCACTTTAGATCTAAATGTTCTTGCTCTCTGCTGGTCATTTAAGATCAAATGAACCCAGAATTGGTACACAAGGTTCAGCCTATTCAGCGGCTTTGCGCGCTTGCCTTTTGACTGCGACTTTTTGACGATTATCGTCCTCATGGAGCTGCTCTTCTCACGCCATTTGGGTCTGTCGTTTGCTGTCTTGTTCCATTTGGGACTTTCAGACTTTCCGACTTCTTTTCGGACATCCCAGATTTGGTTTCTAATTCTTTAATTCGCCATGGACGATCTGCTTCGGCATCCTTGTATCTTGCATCCTTTGGCAATGACCTAACCATCTCAGCTCTGCTTTTATGATCTGGAATTATATGCTCAAACTGTTGGTTCATTAAAGTACCTCCACATTGGTGTAGTACCTCTCTTTAGAACCTCTAATAGCCTTGCCATGTTATTCTCAATCTCTTGCTTCCGATGCAGGACCCATGATTCAGCTCCATACAAAAGAGTGGGAATTATTATGGCATTGTAAACATTGATTTTAGTGTGTTCCCTCAAGTCTCGGTTACTGAACACTCTTCTCATTAAACATCCAAAATTAGCACCAACAAACTGTATTCTATATATAATCTCCTCTTGCAGATGGGCAAAGTAAGGAATTTGACTACCCAAATACGGAAAGCATGCTACTTCTTCCAGTGGTTCGTCATTCACAACAACATCAGCCGTCTCTCTATCCATGGAGCCGTTTGTTGTAATATTTTCGTTTTTTATTCATTCACTTGACGTCCGAACACACCATGTGACACTGTGCGCTTGTATGCGCTTCAAGCGCACAGTGCCACAAACGTACAGAATACTACAACTTTATGATGCTATGTTATGTATACTTATAATACATTATATCAATGATTATTTATTTTTATATGAGAATGTTGCCCAAATTCCTTATTTCGTCGTTATATCATCATATTTGCTCGGATCATCATATGCTTATAATTCTTTATTATTAATTTTGCTGTACCATGTTTTTTTTGTGTTCCTTTCTCTCTTCCAAATAGCTTAGTTGATCTATTAACTTTCATAATTTTCAGCAATCCAAAATAGTGAATCAATATCTAATTCCTATTTTTGATTGTTCCTTTATTTTTTGTGGGTTGTGTGTGTACAACTTCATATATTCTTTATTTATCTGTTTCCCTTACAGTGATTTAAGTAGCAATTAATATAAAACAAATATTTATAAAATAGAAATTCTAATAATAGACTTTTTTCAGTCTACGTAGAAACTTGTCCATATGGTTTTCAAAGAGATGCTTGTTTGACCACTTTTCAAATTAAAGTGAAATGTACACATAATTTTTCAGATCAATTTTTTCTTTTGTTAAAGTTGAGTTGACAGTTAATTAGTGATTTAAATTTATATTATAATATATTCTAAAAATATCTATACATCCAAATTTACGTATAAAAAATACAGAACACCGAAACTTAATTTTATTGCTTATATTGCAACAGTAACTATATGATGGCTTTTTTGGCAATAACCTTTATGGCATTAGGATGAGCCGTATTTTTACTGCCCAATTATTTGACGGTTTCATCTCTTTTATGACTATGACGTCATGGGTTTTAAAACTTTAATATTTTGACACTATTTAGTTTTTTTAAGCTAGTTCATTTAAGCTCCAATATTATCTAACAAAAATAAATGTAGTCTATTTTTTTTTAGTATAATGATACATATATAACAGAATATTCTAAGTAAATTTAATAGTATATACATACTATAAAAATATTTTAGAAACTGAATGCAAGCGCCATCTCTCCATCCAATTTGAAAGCTCGATATCGTAAGCAGCTCAGAGGAAAATAGATTTCTCCCCAATTACGAAATATATTCCATTCTATTTGTGAAAAACAGACATTTTTTAGCTGGGTAACTTTGAATATTCCTAGCAGATGGTACAAGTTACCATTACTTGTTAAAATTATCAATTTAAATGACAATTCAATAAACATATTTGTTTCAGTCGAATTATCAAACTGTTGGACGTAATGTCTTCGAAAATTCTGACTTGCAGGTTCATGATTATTGCTGGTTGCTCCCTTGCTATATAACTTAAAGTTAAATACCTTGAGATAGTGTCCTGATGAAATGGTGAAGGTTAAACTTTATTAATATGAAAATATTGTATGTGGCAGTTTACTTTAGCCAGGTTTTTAAATTGACTCTTAGGTCCAAGACGCGGGATAAAAGGGGTTGGAAACGCTCTAGATAACCAATGAAGCATGAGCTAATTAACAGTTTCCAATTAATAATGGACTTTCTATCAGATGGCAATGATACATCTTCCAGTTTCAAAGATTGAAATAATAAAACAAATTGAAATAGTATTTTACAGATAATAAAAAAATACCCAGCATCTCCAAAATGGCCATTTAGTAATATTTTAATTGTGAACGGTAATATTATAAACAATTAATTGAAAAATTCATTCAAAATTGTATGTAATCTACTTATGGCACATATGGCTGCATATGGCCCTCTAATTTACAATTATTGTCTCTTTCTTTTGAAAGAAGATTATTCACCTACTTTTTAAGACACATTCTTAATCTGATACCATATCATGATCCCACAGTCTAAAACCACCAATTCTAGTCATGGTTCTTGTTACCATGTTGTTTTAATAGAAATAGGAAATCAGAGATAAAACTGTCATTCTGGTGTGAATATTAATAGAAATAATGTCATCCTACAAAAGAAATATAATTCAACACTGTTAAGTAATCTCTAAATTCCTTGATCTACCGTTAGGTACATTCACACAAAATGTTTTGGACTCTGTTTGCTTTAGTGAGGACTCTAAAGTTTATTGAAGTAGTCCTGATGGAAAGATCAAACCTATTCGGAGTCAAACACGATATTTAAGTTTCGCATTAGAATAATATCGAGTTATTACTCCAGGAATTATGATATGGAAAGAAACTATAAACTTGGGAGGCAAGTCACTCTTTTTAACCATCAGAAAATATTTAAATGCAGCCCGTTGTGTGTATACCTCTTCATATGTTCTTTATTTAACCGTATTTATTTATCCCGGCCTAACCTCACTAATAAAACAGTGTAGATTTTATAGATGAGAAGAGTATGCGATAGCGATAGTTGATTGACAGGCGAGATATCCAGGTTTGTCGATTGTAGAACGTAATAGCATTAGTTGAACACTTAGGGGAAAAATTTTACACTAACCTGAAACCTGAAGCAAGTATGCGATGCGCCTGGGATAGCTAGGAAGACATAGATTATCTAATTCGATTCATACCTCGCCAAGTTACAGAGAATCAATGTGGTGCAGATATTCATTATGAACTATTTTGAATCAAAGGTAAGTGGAATTGCTTTTTTTATAAAATCCATTTTTCATAAGGCATTTTGTTTTCTATTAGAATGCTTTGCAATTTTTCGGTCTCCAATATATTAAGATAATATAAATGTTTTAATAGCAGTGGTGAACTTATTCATTTTTCTTTATCTTTTAACAATATAATAGCAGTTTAGTGATTTCTTATTATTTTATAATACCATCACGGCGTACACAAAAATTACATGATCTACATTTTCTTCTAAACGGCATTGACAAACCCAGTTTCCGAAAATGTGACTACCAATTGGTGTTTTGTGTGCTTGGAAGAAGAATCTTTAACGCAGAAAATTCGTCGAAATTATCACTGAATTGAAATAATTTTCAAAGCATATTGTTACAATTCGAATAAATTGTAACAATGAATATCTCTCCATTTTAAAATATATTGAGTTTTTAGCGTATTCAAAAATAGAAATTAGTGGCTTTTAGTGGCTTTAAAAAGAGAAACAGAGTTAAAAAAGATGTCGGTAGACTTAATTTCAGAATAAAATTACAGCCCGTCTGGTGATAGTCAAAATAATTACTACAAGAACTGCTAGAAAAAAGACACCAATATTTCTAGCAGTAAATAAATATTCAATTTGACCCTTCGAAAAATTATGAAATTTCTCCGAAACCTACCATCATATATGTTCGAACAACTTTTCAAAAAAGTACACCTAACAGAAAAAAATAGAAAAAAATGCAATTTTGAAAAGAACCAATTACGATTTCGCGAAGGAAACTGTAAGAACACCGACTTTTCGTCATTTCGACATACCACAATAGATCTGGCATGAGGCATGAGGCACATAAGAGTTTAAAAATAACACACAAAAATTGTCATGTCATAGCAACAATTGTTGCTATGACATAACCTTCGATATTTGTAAACAATGGCAAACCGGCTTCAGTGCCGGTCCAGGTTTCACTTCACTGTATGCCATAAGGGGTAGAACGCACTGATCGCAGATTTTTCTTTTCAGGCAAAGTGGAAGTCTGCTCTTAAACATCATGTTGAGCCTGCCAAACGCCTGCCAGCCACATTTAACACGCCCTTCCACGTCCCGGGCGGTATCCCCCTTCATTGAAATCATCTGTCCAAGATATATAAAGTGGTTCACAATCTCCAAATCCCTTCCTAAAACTGAAATTCTTCTGTCTTCAGCGAATTTATTGAACATAACCTGGTTTATTTTTAAGCCATATGGTTCTCCATTCTTTTGCATTTATTGTATGCGTCTTTGCAGCTCCTCTGGGTCTTGTGAAAGAACAATATTATCTGCAAATCTAAGATAGCTTAAGTTTGCACCATTGATGTTTACACCATCCTATTCCCAATCCAGTTTAGGGAATACTTCTTCAAAGCCAGCCGAGAAAAGAATAGGCGATATTGCGTCACCCTGCCGTACACCTCGTTCTACATTAATTTCCACTGCATGATCACCAAGGTGAATTGTCGCTGTAGCTCCATCATATATCGATTCTAATAGGTTTATATATGTTTTATCTACCCCCTGGCTAAGCAGTGCATCCATTATGGCATGCATTGAGATGGAGTCAAATGTTTTTTCGTAGTCGATAAAAGCCAAGCACAGTGGCATGAGGTATTCGTTGTGTCTTTCTATGGCCTGTACAACCTGGATATATATATATATATATACATATATATATATATATATATATATATATATATATATATATATATATATATATATATATATATATATATATATATATATATATATATATATACTCGGTCGCTATTATGTATGGAAAAGGTCAAATATCTCGCTTAGTTAAAGAAATTAAGAAACATCAAGAAATGTTTGCCACTTTTTGGGAATATTTTATATTTTTTTTTATTTTTCTTTTTTTTCTTGTCGTATATGGGGCATTTCACGTGAAACGAACAACAATAAAAAAGTGAAGTTCTGAAATTTGTTCATATTGGGAATATTTATACTTGTAGAGAATACGAATTTTGTTAAAATATGGGATTCTATAGAATTCACCTGATTAACGAATGGGTTTCTTTGGAATTTTATTTTCATATTGAAGTAAATTATAATATAATAATAAATGTAGTGTTTTATATAGAATATTTACTGTTCTTTTTGATTTTCAAGTCAGATTCCAAATTTGAATTTTTTCTAGTGTTAAACCGGGTTTCTAGGCAAGGGTGTAAAATCTGACAACGAATTACCTCTCAGTCACGCCAGTTAAAGGCTGGGTAAGGCTAGATGTCTTCTGAGAAGTGTTCCACTTTGGTCACTCGCCAGTCGGTAGGTTTCCTGATAGATTAGTGGGTAAGCACATAACCAAGGGTTAATAGCCTGAGGGAGGTGCAGGCCTTTTTTATCGTTTTCCGATTCACGTGAAATGCCCCATATTTGAAATCCAAGACTAGCTTGATTTTTTTAATGGCAACAGTACTTAAATTTGGTATTGTTGGAGAGAGCATTTTTTTGAATTCAACTAGGTAAATATTGTAGGTTTTCTTTTCAAAATAGATTTTAAAAAATGGCTAAAAGGTGTTTCGGACTGTTTTAGAGTAAATATATATTTTATTTAGTAGCCTATGGAACAATGAATGACAGATTGGATAAATGAATGACAGAGCATTTTATTACACTTGACAACAGTAAACGTTTATTTGTAAATTTCAAATTTATTCCAATTTTTATATGGGATTAATGTGTATTTAACAGAAAAAGAAATAATTGAAATACTAAGAATTGTTTGATACGGTGTATCTAGTATTTAATGAAGTACATCCGAACATAAAAACATCACTAAGTTAACAGTTTCAAAAACGGTGAGAAGATTCAATGATACAGGCAACATTAAAAGTCCTCTAAAATTATAAAGACAAAAAATAAAAACTAATGACAAAAATTCGTTGAATGTAGACAATGGTAAAGTTTCCGTGCATATTTTTTCCATCGTAACTTCGCAAAACTCAACTCTTCGATCAAAATCCTCTTCACATTCTTGTAACAATTTAATTTTGTAAAAACAAAAATCTTTTGTTATTAATTTTTGGACTGAGCATCTACTCATGTTGATTTAAAGCTAATTGATATCAGGATATAAGAATGTCTGTTTTGGGACGAAATTTGTATATTGTGGAACACTACATATATCTTGAGCGAAGAATTACAATGGAGAGTAGAGGGTGAGGTTTTGCAATACGAATGTGAAATATGGACACTTACACCACAATAAGTTCAAAAACCTCGCGTAGCACAGTGGGTAATGGAAAGGTGTATGCTTAGCATTACAAAGTAGGGTAGAACGATATGCACATGGAATGCATAATATGCACATCAGAAAACAAATGAAAATATGTGACATCATTGGAAGAGTAAAGAAGTTGAAATGTAACATAGGTGGGCTGACCATATAGCGAGGCAATATGACGACAGCTGAACCAAAGCAATCCTGAAATAAATACTGTTTGATAATAAACGTCCACGAAGAAAACCGAAAACAAGAGGAACTGATGACATCATCATCGTGTATATTGAACCAGAATGGCAGAGGAGAGCTCAAGGCCGCGCGAGTTGGAAACATGCTTAAGTGACCTTCACCCTATAGTGGATAGAAAATAGCTGATTGATGATATATTGGGCAACCAAGAGGTCAGTTACCATTGTCATCGAAGAAACTTTTAGCTAAAACTGACAAGTTAAAACCTTCGTTCGAAAAAAGTTACATAAGTCTAATGATCAACGAAATCAGAGAAGCTTTAGTAACCGAACAATTGGTGAAATTTATAAAATTACAAAACCTGCGGTTCGAATTTATACAAGGAACTAGAAACCGAAAACTGACATCCAAAACCTAGTAAGATCCAAGTTAAAATAAATAGACAAGTAATTGTAAATAGAAAGTGAAACAAAATGACACAGAGCATAAAATAGCATGTAGATCTATAAGAAGGTAACGGAAAAAAAAGAACAAAAAAAAGTAAACAAAAAATAAGGAATAAAAAACAGGAAGAAATAAGTAGGGAAAAAATAAATAAGAAGAAAAAGATGATATAAATGATAAGGACAAGAATCACAAAAATAATGAGCGGTTACCAACATGTTGTTGATAATTGATCTTATTAATTCAATCATTTTAGAACTTCCGATCAAAGACATATGTTCAAAACCATATCTAATAATAAATATTCATAGTGTATTAAACTTATTAACTAAATATTAATTAATGTAAATAATATATGCAAACATTAAAAATATTTAACATGATTAAAAAAAAACGGAGAGTGTTAAAGGTTTTAGAAAAGGGGTAATTTAATATAGAACAGAATGTGTCCATACAGCAAACATGAATTAGATAATAAAAGTAGTTGGTATTAAGTTAAAACATCACATATGTATCTTAATTAAACACAGTCATTAATGACAGTCATGATTTAATATGGGTTTCGATATTTGTAAACAAAACAGCAGGAATCGGATTCCTAAAGGCTAGTCCAGATGTCGCGACCGAACTGGCCCCAATGTCGGCTTGCCAGACAATCTGACTCGCCGTTAATTTTAGAAATGGAGCTGTTTAGTCCTAGTCACGCTTAACTGGATAATTTTAATAAGGCAGTCGGTTACTTCGTAATTTTGCTTTTGAATTAGTCCCAGCAGACTAGCAATTAGCATTACTATTCATTCAAAAAGCAAAGTTTTAAAGCTGGAATATTGTGCCGAATTGAAAGCGTAAAGGGTTTCGGCTACCGTAATTTTATAATTTGTGCTAAAAAAAAATAACTTAAAAATAATATTTATTATCTATTTTCCGGCAGTACTACAAAAGTTAAATCCACCGCATCCACTTTCCTTCATTTTGTATATGTATCAAAATATATAAATGTTTAGAAATTGTCATGCATCAACAATATTATAAACATAGTTTATATGCGGAATATTTATAAGAAGGAAGCGAAAAATAAAAAAAAAGAAATAAAAACGAAAAACAAGAAATAAGAAAAAAACAGAGTAAAATAAAAAGAAAAAAGAGAGATATAAGAAGATGAAAAAGATGATGAGCGGCTATCATCCTATTCAGGATAATTGAACCTACTCATTCATTAATTTTACTATAAACTTTTTATAATAAACATTTCCGCAACCACCAAATACTTGTTCTTATTGATTTCTAAAATATTCTCCGCGATGTTCGATACACTTTTGCACACGTCTGAACCAATTTTCTTAACACTTTTTCCATTTTGACTGGGCTATCTCCAAAACATGCATTTTGAACGCATCAACCGCTTCTCTTGGCGTCGAAAATAGTTCGCCATGTAGTTTATTCTTCACCGACGGAAATAAAAAGAAATCATTGGGTGACAAATCAGGACTGTAGGACAGATGACCCGTCAATTCGATGTTTTTACCTGTTAAATATTGAGTTTTTCTATTCGATGTGTGGGAGCTCGCGTTGTCATGTTGGAAAATGATCCTGCATCGCTGGTTGTTTTTTTTTTAATTTCTTCAAAGACTTCTGGCAAACAAATGGTTGGGTTCGATTCAGAATTGACCCTTCTACGATTATCTAGTGGCACCGCAGCCACATGCCCCCTTTTTCCCAAAAAAATGGGCCACCATTTGCTTCGAAGTTCTTCTTTAATTTAGTTTAGTTGATTAAATTTTTGACAGAACTATTGGTATACAGCCAATAATGTCAAACTTTACGATGTTTATATCAGATGGCGCCTAGCAACACCATTGCTGTCCATTCCGGATACAAAAATAGCAATAATCGTATATGACAAATCATAGATAGTTCAAAGCTAAAGAAATCTGAACAACAAAAACCGGACAAAATGAATTTATACACGAAACATTTTCAAAACTCTATACTTATTTTTCACACATATTTCAGTCTACAGAGGCTTTATGTAATCCTGTTACCCGCGTGACTAGTGATTTGTTTAAACTTAAGAACTTTCATTTTTTTGCGTTGAATTTGAATTATTTAAAGGTGGTAGAATTTGTAACAAAAAATATTACTAAAATTTCCCCTAGATCTGCCATCGAGAACATGTGAGATTTTTTATTAGTTTCTATGCTTCCTGAGCAATAAAAAATATTATAAAAGCACCTCTTAAAAAAATTTGAATATTTAAAAGAATTAATTTTCGTTGATTGCATTCTTCAACAATATTTTTCATAAAAAATTATATGTAGTTTTGTTCTCGCCTTTGGAAATTTTCTTTTTAAAAAACACAAAAGCGACTTTAAACGTATTTATTGGAACTTGGTGACGTGCGTACTGCACTAATAGCAACAACTGCTGTCTTTGATTTACATTCAAAAGTATTTATAAAAATAAAATGCTGATGAACTTTAAAAAAGCTAATATTGCAGTTTTACAGGATATGCTTTTATCATTGATGCAATTTATTATATAGGGTGATTATAACTCCTGCTGCCTAAGATGAAAGTACAACCTTTTGGTTGGAATTTCAAAGTTAAAATTCTATATTTTCAATAGACTCGTCATTATTTGTAACATTTTTTGATGTCTTTCTTTTAGAATAATATTTATATAATAGAAAAATAATTGTTATAAGAATAAACACATAAATCAAAATTGTCCAAATACTTGTTCTATTTGTATAGATAACGGATGACATCTGTTGAAGGTCTTCTTTTTGGCGATTGAGGCTGTATTGGATCTCATCGTTAGCCTTGAGGTTGATGAATTTGAAATCCAGGGATGGTGGATTGAATTTGGCTTCTTTTCTTTGGATGATTGACCAGTTTAACTTGGGCAAAATCATACCTTGGAATGGTATGTTACTTGAAGTATAGCTCTCGAGACTGTTAGAGCCTATTTGAACTTTACATCCTGCTGGTGACTCTATAAGGTAAGAGCCGAAAAGAGGGATGGTTTCTTCTGATTTATGGCACATCGAATGGGCAAGGACTTCCATTGATGTGGTCACAATCCATTTACCGTCGATAGTTGGTGTAACTTGGACTTCTCGTAGCTCAATGTTAAACGAGTGGCATAAGGTACTATGTGACATATATTTTAACAGGCTCACTGCACAGGGGTTGTTATCTCCAAGTGGTTTGCTAGAAGCATGTCTGCAGATATATTCATTCGAGGATGTTTCTAGACATTCTTTATTTTGGTATGAGTAAGACTTATCACTAAGTGCTAGGTATGGTTCAGAAGGTATGTTGACTATGAAAGTATGGTTACTCGGAACAGGTAGAGGGTAAAGATGGTAATATTGATATCTTCCTGTTTCTACTAATGGAAGCTCTAATAAAAACGAAATTTCATAACCTTTAGAATAGCATTTTATTTCGATTAATTTTTCAAATTTTAAAACATTTTGAAGTTCTGTTGTAAATAATTTTAGAGTTTTCTTATTTCTGACAAAAGTTCATTAGGATTAATAATTGAATTATGCAAAATATTAATTTTTGAGAAGGTAATTGCTGTTTCAACTTTATCAAGTAAATTATATATCGAGTGATAAAACATAGTTATCTGATTAATATGGGTATAAATTTGTAAATATTGAAGATCATTGGTTCCGTGTATAGATACTTCTTTGATTGTCTGTTCAATTTGTGATATTTTTATTTGCAACTGCTGTTGATTATGCGTAATATTAGACATCATATCTTTAATATTATTAAGAGCTTTCGATAATAAAGTGATGCTGTTTACTTCATCAATTCCCAATTTATTTTCATTGCTTTGTAGATTTTTAAATTTAGCTTCGATTATTTCTACGTCCCTTTGATCAATATTCCCTGTGATACATTTAATGAATGAACCTAAAGGGTTGAATAATCCTTTTTAATTTCGATACGGTTTTTCATGTGGCACTATTTGATTTATTAGGGTTTCTATTTGTTTTTCTGTCAAACTTAACGAAATAAACGAATTGTAATATTCTTGCTGATAGTCATTATTATTTGCTAAGGCTGCTAGAAGAGTTTGTGATTGAGCTTTTAGAGAGTGGAATTCATCAACTATTGGTTTCATATCAAAATTTTGGATAAAAGTCCAATGATTTGATGTCATTTTTGCGATTCCTTTCTTGAAGGGTAGCATTCCTGGATAGTTGTTAAGATTGTGGAATTTTACGTCTGCTGTTAGGATGGTGCAGGTCCATCTGCAACAATCGATGTTATTTTAGTTTCATTGATGTGCAGAACTTCCTTATTATTTGTTTTCGGGTGTTCGATTTCAATTTTATGATTATCTAAGATTCTTATGATTATGAACGTATTCAGAATATACGTGTGAAGGCACAAGATTCATCGGATCTCTTGCATTAGTATGTCCTAATACAAGTTCGTGAGGCGTGGAATTGGTACTAGAATGGATGGTGTTATTGTAAGCAATAACAGCATAACGCATTAAATTTGTAACATCAGAATGTGTGTCAGATTCTCTTAAAATCCTTAAATGTTCTATTAGTGTTGAATGTAAGCGTTCAACGGGACAGTTCGATTCGTGATGATAAAGCGTTGTGAAATGTATGTATATGTTGTGTGATTTAAGAAAAATGTTTACTACTTCGTTTCGAAATTCGGTACCGTTATCTGAAACAATGCATTTCGGAACTCCTACGAATAAAGTTATTAATTGTTCGCAACATAAAATAGCGTTTCCATGATAAGGAAGAGCTTGGCCAAATTTTGAAAACTTATCTAAAAAATGTTAAGAATTTATTTTTTCCTACTACTAACGTATCGATGTGTACTAGTTCAAAAGGTTTACTAGGCGTTTCTGTTAAGACTAATGGTTGGTTGTGTGGCTTTCGATTGTACTTGTTTCTTTGGCAAATTTCACACGCATTTATATAATTTGTTACGTCGGTTTTGAGGGTTTTTTAATAATAATTAGCCTTTAAAAATTTTACTGTTTTGTCTATTCCTCGGTGATTTGTTTTTCTTTCGTGTTTATGCTGTATTAAAAGTACTCTTTCGTCTTCTTCAACATTATTGACTAATTTAGTACATTCTATTAGTTTATAGTTTCGAAAGTTTTCAACCATGCTATGATGAAGAAAAGGTCTAAGTTCTTTTGATTGAAAATAAATATAAGTTGGTTTTTCAGTCAAATTTTCCTTTAAGAAGTTTGTTATCCGTTGAGGGTTTGTCGGTAAAGTTGCATAAATAATTTTGTGTCCATCGAAGTTTTTGCGTTCAATTTTTATGTAAGGATCATAAGGAGATTTCTTTATTATAATTTGATTTGCTTTGTTGTTAATGATTTCATCTAATAAGGACTTTGTCGTATAGTTTTGATCGGAATTTGTGGTATGAATAGTATGATCAGTGTTATACGCTTTTTCTATTGGTAATTGGGAAGTAGGAGGACGTATTTGTATATCTGAGATAATGTTAATTTTAGGTCGACTCGATTCTTCTATTTCCTTTTTTTACTCGATCGCTATCGTCTTGGTTTGCAGGGCTCGATTCGATGATTTTTAGAAATTCTTCGATATCTTTATCGATATCACCTGGACAGTTATATGTCGAGTCACCGTCAATTGCATTTAGTTGGATCCGTGAAGGAGCATCCGCGTTAGTGTTTTGACTGCCCTTTTTGTATATTATTTCGTAATCATATTCCTCTAACTTTAACCGCCAGCGAACTAACTTGCTGTTAGGCTCTTTTAAGTTAAAAAGCCATACTAGAGGTCGGTGGTCTGTGTATATCTTAAATTTTCTTCCATATAAGTATGGTCTGAAATATTTGCATGACCATACAATTCCCAAAAGTTCTTTTTCTATTGTTGAATAACGTTGTTCAGTCTTGTTCAGCGCCCTGGATGCAAAAGCGATTGGGAGATCATGAGGGAGTTGCCTTGTGAAAGTACAGCTCCTAGAGCTATATTCGATGCGTCGGTTGTTAATACACATGGTTTGGAAAAGTCTGGATAATTTAGGATTGGAGCATTCATTAGAAGATTTTTAAGGTGATTGAAAGATTTTATGAAAGCAGGTGAATGAATTATTTTTGCATCTTTTTTTAAACAAAGGGTAAGAGGTTTGGCAATTTTTGCAAAATCTTTAATAAAACGACGGTAATAACCAGTCAGTCCTAAGAAAGATTTAATTTCTTTGCTTATATTAGGTATAGGAAATCTCTTTATCGCGTCTAATTTGTCCGGGTTTGGCATAACGCCTTCGCTGGTAACTTTATGGCCTAGATAAGTAACTTCTTTATGAAGAAGCTCACTCTTATCTAATTGGATCTTAAGGTTTGATTGCCTGAGACGGTTAAAAACTTCTCTTAGTCTATCGATGTGCTCTTGCAAAGATGTCGAGAATATAATAATGTCATCTAGATAGACTAAACAAATTTTGTTTTGAAGCCCACGCAATACATTGTTCCTTATCTTTTGGAATGTCGCCGGTGCGTTTTTTAACCCAAAAGGCATGCGACGAAATTCGTAATGTCCGGTATCAGTAGAGAAGGCTGTTTTCTGAATATCGGCTGGATCCATTTCGACTTGATGAAAACGGTTTGTTAGATCTAAAGTGGTAAAGTATTGAGCTTTTCCCAGTCTGTCTAAAATGTCTGTTATTTGGGGAAGTGGAAATTTTTGATCGATAGTTTTTTCATTTAATTTCCGGTAATCGATAACGATCCTCCATTTTCGTTTACCAGACGCATCTAATTTTTTTGGTACAATCCAAATAGGACTGCTCCAGGGTGAATTTGAGTCTTGTATTATGCCGTTTTTTAACATTTTGGATATTTGCGAATCTACCTCTTGTTTATGAACATGAGGGTATCTATAAGTTTTAGTAAAAATCGGTGTTTCATCGGTTAATTTTATTTGGTGCTTTATTTGGTTTGTGAACGTTAAGGGTGTGTTTTCGTAATAAAAAATGTCACGATATTCGTAACAAAGTTTCCTAAGAGTTTTATATTCTTCATCATTGCAATGCTTTAGCCGGATATTTTTGAGATTTTGCTTTGCTAAATTGTCCATGCGTTGGTCGTATTCGATGTTAGTTTCCATATTTTCGACAAAATGAATTTCTGTTTCTTCTATAATTTCGACAGGTAAAGGTTCGAAAATTTTAATTTCGATTGGGTTTTCCCTTGGGTTCGTTATTATTGTATTTGCGCTGAAATTTTTGATGGTAACTAAAGATTCGGGAATTTCTGCCTGGCCAAAGTTCGTATAACTTAGAATTCCGATTCCGTTCGATTTATTTACAGGTATTTTTATGACTTGAGAACTACGGGGAGGTACGGTGAATTCAACTCCTTTAAAGACATTTTTCGAATATTTATTACATTGATAATACAAAGGTAAAGTAGCCTTTTGTGATTGCAAACAGAAGTCTTTTAAATTAATGTTAGCGCCTATGTGAGTCAAACAATCAATACCTAAAAGTCCGTCAAATTTAGGAGAAAAATCGAAGAGATAAAATTTATGATTTCCAGGATGATTGAAAGAATAAAATATCGGTATATTCATGACTTCTCCATGAGTAGATGTGGCGTGTGCTGTTTTTACAATAAAGGTTTCTTGTTCAATGAAGTTAGGAAATAATTGATACGCTATTTGTGGCTTAAAAAAACTTCTACCGCTACCGGTGTCAATTAAAAATTTTGTATTTATTTCGGGTAAGAAGATTACTGGTAAATCGGCACTAGTATATGTGTTTAAATATATCAAATCGTTTGATTTATATTCGGGGCGTCCTGAAAATTTTCATATTCTGGCTGATAGCGTCAGAGCAATTATTATCAATATCACCAATAGGATATTGATAATGCCAATTTTCGTTGTTTTCTGTATCATAATATTCATAATCCTCATACTGATTGTTCGTATGATCGCTCGCTTCATGCCGATTCAGGGAATAATCGTTACTTGGCAATGTTTGGTTTCCCGCAATTTCTCTATTATTGTTAGAAGGCTCAATTGTTTGGTTAAACAATTTTCGAACCATATATTTTTGTTGATTTTGGCCTAAATGTTGTGGTCGACTGACATGGAATCTGTAATTTCCGCTGGATGTATCCATCGGTTCGGGTTTGTTTGTTCGAATGACCGACGAAGTGGCTTGTCTTTTTACTCCGCGAAAATTATTTTGATTATTATATTGCGGTCTAAGGTTATTAAAATTATTCTCTCTTGCGATGAATTTTGGTATACTTTGGTTAAAATTCGAGTTTCTTGAACCCCATTGTCCGAATCCTAAGAATTGCTGATTGTTGAAGCTGGGCCTTTGTGGTTGTATCAGTGTATTGTAAGAATGACGTACAGGGCCGGGTGCGTTCGCAGTATAACGCGTGGGTGTATTATAAACTCTTGGAGTTTGCATTGGAGGTGCTAAATTTATATTTATTTTATTAATGTTTCCCCTGTTTTTATAATACAAGAAATTTTCTTCTTCCTCTGCAAAACTCATCGCTTCTTCTAGTGATTTTGGATTTTTCAACCGGACTACTAACTGCATGTTATAATCAAGGCCATTTATGAAAGTTTTAAGAACTATGTTTTCGTACTCCTAGATTTTTAAAAGTTTTATTTCTCTACTATCTTCACTCATATTTATTTTAGAAAATAAAAAACTTCTTGCATCTTGCAATTTTAAGCCGAATAATTGAGGTGTTTCGTTTTTTTCTGGTTTTATGTTATTATATCTTGGACAATGCAATCAATAGATCTGCGATCGGAAAATGTACTTATTATTGATGATTTAACAAGTTCCCAACTATGTAGTTCCACTCGTGAGGCAATTAAATCAGCTGCCCTACCTACTAATTTACTTAATATTGTGTCAAATAGACACACGTTGATGGGTGCGTTTGCATTCGTTCTGTTTCTGTGGTTATTCAAAAAAATTTTACATGCATTAATAAATCGTGTAATTTGTTTAGAGTTACCGTCAAAATTTGGAATATTTTCGGCTTGATAACGGATAAGAGCATAGTTTGGAGTAGTCATTATTGTATTTTGTTCCTTATCTTTTAAACTAATATTATTAAGTAAACTATAAATGTTTTCCAGTTTAGGAAACAAAAAGTAATCAATATAAAATGGACAAAAAATTGGGAAATGAAAATTAGGATGCACTTATGATATTAGGATGCAATAAGATGTAGTGAACCATTCCTTAATCTCGTTTTCCCAATAAGATGAGCGATGCTTGTCTCTTCTCTAGGTTGTCTTATGTATGAGTTTCTCGGACGATGTTTGTTCCTCGAACTCGTGCCAATAGGACTATAGGTCGATGCTTGTACCTTGTTCCCTAGCCTTGAGCCGTGTTGCTTCACCAAGTTGTTCGATTTTATGCCACAAATCGTTGAAACGAACCGAATTCTTTTAATGTGCGATACACTATCGAATCCGTTGACACTATCCTACAGACTGCGCCAGTTTTGTACTAACGTACTGCACTAATACGCGTACTGCACTAGTAACAACAACTGCTGTCTTTGATTTACATTCAAAAGTATTTATAAAAATAAAATGCTGATGAACTTTAAAAAAGCTAATATTGCAGTTTTACAGGATATGCTTTTATCATTGATGCAATTTATTATATAGGGTGATTATAACTATGTACTTCTTCTTTTTTCCTTGCATGGTATCTGCTCCGGTGCAGTTATTTTAATATATTTTTTTTACTTTAGGTTTAAAATAACGTTAGACTGATTAAATGTTCAGATTATTTTCGTTGTTAGTGCTAAACTGTGTATATAATACAAAGAAAAAAATGTGCTAAACTGTGTGTGTAAAAAATATTTATTAAAACCGACAAAAACACCAATAAACGTGCATATGTCATAGTTTAAAAAAAATAGTGATTTCATGTTAAGCAATACCAACTTGCAGTGTTGGTTGTCCACATTTATAGGTCAGGTGGGTTTCGGGACTAAATGAAGACTCTGTCTATACAGATCTATATCTATTGAGTTAAGTTTATTGTGAGAAATTCAGTTTAATAATATCACAACATAACATTACTTCAAAATACATTGAAAGTCTTCTGACCTGTCAACTTCATCAGTAACTGGCATAGCAGTTGACCACGACGAACGCATTTGATTTAAATTTTTGTTTGGTAAAACTTGGGTAAACTCAAAAAGATTTACCACTAAACACCAAATCACTTTTGTAAACTTTTCGCTTGTTGCTATGTCGGTCGCTTGTTGCCACACGGTCGCCATGTTGATGAATTAATCTCCAGATGAAAGCATTTATGATTTAATATGGATCATGATAATATAAATATTGATGATGCTAACATGGTTAACGAAAGACGCGTCGCACCAAATTGATTTGGTGTTTAGTGGTAAATCTCATCGAGTTTACTGTTTTACACCGAATATTTCAATAGAGGAAATGAAATCTTCGGTAGTATTACCGGTAGTAAACGCCCGAGCATTAGAAAAAAATGCCAGAATTTTTTCCAAATTGTTTACTGATTTTGTAAATATCGTGTTACATATCTTGTTACACTATTGTACAATCTATTTATCTACACATTCTCCAACAGCTATTTGCGTCGGTAGAATAAAGTGGCCTATTACCTCATATCTATACCTCATATCTTAAAGCTCGTGGGGATTTGTGTAGAAGACAAAAGTCCTTGCCTTCTACTCATACCCATGAAGTGCTAAACATGCTCTGTAAGCGAAAGATTACAAAATGTAGCTAGTAATAGCATTAGCTTGACATGGATACAAGATGCTGCAGTCTAAATGACCTTATATGGCAGTAAACTGTTCCGATGCACAATACTAGTGGGTGTTCTTTTCTTAACCATCTATCAGCCAACCATCAAACCAAACCAGGCTTGAGTGTAACCTGATTAATATATTGTGAAATTTAATGAAAGGTAAAATTACCCCTCCAGTAGACCAATAATTCGACTTTGAAATTTACTCAGTTTACGCCTAATTTGCTCATGCTGTTTAACACCAAATATTAGACTAAAATAATTCCTTTGAATCGACCAAAAAGTTTTGTTTGCACCAGTCGATCTTTTATGTCGAAACGTCTTTGTTATTCTAATCACTCCGTAGGTGCGCCTGCCGATATAATTTTGCTTACAACGCCGGCAAAATTTTAGGGAATATCTGTTAGTAAACGCTAAGATTTTATCAAAAGGCATTTGATGTTGTATCATCAATTAATTCCCTGAAGTTGGGAAAAATTGTCTTGTACTTTGTTTTAACTATGATGGTACTAGCTAAATATATTGTTCGCCACAATAATAATAAAGAACAAATAATGGCATTATGTTTCGAAAATAATGTCGTCATCTCTCCATCTCATGCAATATATTCTGGAGTCCCAATTTTCGATTACTCTTTCACACATATCGCGTGATAAACAAGGTATATTTTTTAAATAAGGTCCGTTTTTTAGTAAGAAGAAAAATACTATAATATAATTAAAATATATCTCCATATTCTACAAACTTTTATCTACTCTTTTCTACATAATTTCCATTTTTGTTCAAACATTTATCATTCCGCTCAACAAGTTTTTAAATTCCGTTGTCAAACAAATCTGCAGCCTGTGAAGAAGCCTAATCCATTACTGCAGTTTTAAATTTTTCATCGTCATTGAACCATTGACCACCAAGGAACTCCCTTAAGTACCGAAACAAGTGAAAATCACTGCATGTAAGGTCTGGACGGTACGGTGGATGATCCAGTTCTTTCCATCCAAAAGACCTGATTAGACCTTGTGTTTGTGCAGAATATCACGCCGGAACACAGAAATTTTCTTAAGGTGACACAATACACATCAGAATTAATTGTTCAGTCTCTCGGCATAAAATCCACTAGGAAAATCCATTTCCTGTCACAAAAGACTGCTGCCATGGTTCTTCGTGCTGAACTCTGGAGTCATGTGAAACACTCAAATATCATCTCCTGTAACGATGTGGTCTAACAGTTCATCTCCTTCCTGACTGTATCGAGTCAAAAACGATAATGCATAGCCCAATTTCTTTGCTTCGTGATTGTTAGACGTCAGTCTTGGAATCCACCGAGAACACAATTTTCGATAATTTAGTTTGTCCGAAACAATGGTGCACAAAACTGACATTGAAACCTGTGGAAATTCACTTGATAGCTTTAAAATCGTGAATCGTCGAATACCTCGAATTTTGTTGTCCACAGCACAAATCAAATCTTCAGAAATCAGAGAAGGTCGGCCAGGGCGTGGCTCATCATGCACATTAACCCGCCGTCCTTGAATATTATCACCCACTTTCTGTCACTCATAGCATTATCCCCGTAAATCTCACAAATCTGACGGTGAATTTCCGCTGCTGCTAAGTTTCCTGCACTCAAGAATCGAATTACAAATCGTAACTCACAGTCGGCCAGCAAGTCAATTTTCTAAAACATTATGATCTTCTACAGCTCAGCATACAGACGGACGACACGGCTGCAAATGGTGCCTAAAGGCGCGCTGGGAGCAGACGCGCAATGGCCCTGTGGCGATTGAGCGTCATTTATAAAATACCCCTCGTATTTTAATGGTCGCCTGAATATTTCGCAAGTCAAGAATTATTCGGGGTTTATTTCTGTAAACTAGAGATTTAACATAACTGTAGCGTTCACAAATCCTTGATCGCTACAAGTAGCATTCGTAAATTGTTGATCACCACTGGTAGGTTTATTTCGGACAAATTGTTATTTGCTTTCGATGACCCTCATAAGAGTGGCTGGTCACGTCGAGATAAGAGAAAGAGTGCTGGTGGTTCTAAGGAAGATCCACTTCACCGTGAGTCAAGTTGTTATAGTGGTAAGGATGTTCGTAGTTTTGGTAAAGATTCTGGGAGACCTCCTGCGGTTGTGTGCAAGGGAGATAGGAAAAATAGCCCTAAACCTAAGGTTGTGTGTTTTAACTGTAAGGGAGTCAATCACACCTTTCGTTCGTGTACCGAGAAGAGAACAGGTTTCTGCTTCCATTGTGGTGAACCTAAAGTTAAGCTTGGTTCTTGTCCTAAGAGCTCAAAAAACTAGTTAGGCCATCAGGTGTCGCATGCGGTCAAGGTCGCAAACCGCAAGGTCGCACATTATGAGGTCAGGTTGGAACAAATGGTTAGAACACGTATCTAATTTTTATAAGACTTATACCCGTGATTCGGAAGTTCTACCATTGTTTCTAAAAAGGGTTAATGACAATCGTCCATATATTTCCGTCAAACTTTATGATCAGAACATCATTGTTTTATTAGATTCTGGAGCTAACACCTCTACAGTTGGTGCTAGCGGAGTTAAGATCTTAAAGAGACTCAAGATTAAAATTCGTCAAAGCAATAATTCTAGTGTGTTTACTGCCGATGGAACTCGACAGAAGGTTGATGGCCTTGCAGACCTACCGATTTTTATTAACGATTGTTGTCGAGTCATTAAAGTCCATATAGTACCCTCCGTAACACATTGCTTTTATTTTTGGTATCGATTTTGCTAGGAGTTTTAATCTAGTAATGAATTTTAAGAATTTTTTTTTGGTCGATTCACAATGATGACTTCGTGCTAGGTGCAGTACGAAAAGATTCTGATAACCCTCCAGTATCCAAACTGTTTTCCATTGACGATCTTTCCATTATCCAAAGGGCGAAGGCTCTAGAACTGTTAGATTCTTTTAGAGAACTTGATAGGAAGGATAGGTTAGAACGGACCGATAAAATTAAACTCTCTATAGATACGGGCGATAACCAACTTTTCAAAAAGAAGCCCACGGGTGAATATAGATTTTGTTTTGATGGAAGATTTTTGAACGCTCTGATGAAACACGATAGTTTTCCATTACCCCACGTAGACAGAATACTGAGTAACTTACGAAATGCCAAATACATTTCCTCCATTGACTTGAGAAAGGCATTTTGGCAAATACCACTTGAAGACGCTTCTAAAGAAAAAACCGCTTTTTCGGTTATCGGTCGTGGAAAATTTCAGTTTACAGTCGTTCCCTTTGGCTTGTGCAATGCGGCACAAACACAACAGAGGTTGGTTTAGAGTCGTTTAGAAGTTAGAGAGCCGTTTTAGGACGGGTGCCCTAGGATTTCGGGATACAGTCCTTGGACAATTCTCAGAGAAGGACACACTACGGGGGGTGATCATCTGGTTGCGACTTCGCCTCGTAATTGGGTGTCACTACTGGGTGGCCTCTCAGCTCCCTCAGAGTGCGTTCCGGAAGGTCTATGGCAGTGTCTGTTTTACGGTTCACCTTGTAGATTATCATTTAATTTCTTTTGAGTTTTTTTGTAAATTTTAGTTTGGTGAAAACTATATATCACTTCCTTATTGTGGTGGATATAGGGGTTATTGTTACGTGTTTTCCACGTTTTGGAAGTTCACTTGCTCTCAGATCGTTTTAAGGGAGGTCTGGAGACTTTGTTCAGCTGAGGTTGGTAAACGAGGTGACTTTCCTTTCAGTTTTCGGTAAGGGCACGCAATGCCAACTGAGTTACCGTCGCACCCATCTAGACGTTATGATCTAACAAGTTTGATCAGCTTGACGTCTGTTAAGTCATAGCCTTGGGTTCCTGGACGACTTTCTGTGTAGATGAGTTATCTTCCGCAATTTATTTGGTGTTGTGTTTTGAATATCGTTTGGTATGTACGTTAGAGTGCACACGTTGTATCTATATTCTCTTTTCGTATTTGGTATACAAGAGGATATTTCCTTTTTTGGTATTTTCTTTTGGGATAGATTGAGTATTTCCTTACCACTGTTCCAGTGTTCCAGTGTTCCATTCCATAGGGATACGCTTCAGGGTAATCTCCGATATGGAGCGATCAAAATTAAAGCCTCCTCTCGCAGTCTTTAATTTTCTTTTTGGAGGGAGGTAATGTAGCGTTCACAAATCCTTGATCGCTACAAGTAGCATTCGTAAATTGTTGATCACCACTGGTAGGTTTATTTCGGACAAATTGTTAACTGAAAGAGCTCCGGTATCGTTCGGATAAGGCAAGACAGTCTAACTCCAAATCTCCAGGTGAGCGGACGATTTCGCGCATTACCCTTCCGACCGAGGTACGTAGGTTTGCTGGCCAAGTCACGCTTGGGTTGATTTTTCTGATATTCTTATAGAGGGTTTTACGACCCGGCAGCAGAGAATCCGATCAACAGACACCAAGCCATTGAACGACCACCTATTACAGAGCCCGACTATCGTGAAAACCTTACACCTTTTTGGGGCTACATGGCAGAGTAACCGGTTGGTCAGATCGAGATTATTTCGGGACCCTCGCATAGGGATACCGGACTGCCCGCAGTCGTACTCAGTGTTTTTGGACACCCAGTACCTTGATAGAAAAGGATAGACAACATCACGAAATAAGGCCAGATAAACATTTTTTATTATATTTTCATGTACCGTTAAGGATTGCAATTACCAGTTATGTATTTTTCACAAATACATTATTACCATAATTTCTTATACTGATAATGGTCACGTTATCATTTTATATTTTGTATCTATTTGCCGTCTGACCTTTCTTGGTTACCCTAGCGTTATATATTTATCTTTTTACTATTGTCAGAATAGAGGAAATAACCTCTGATTTGTAAGTATAGGGACATAGAGACCAGCTGGTGTAATTCAGAGCTGTGTATTTGATTTTTGATTTCTTTCACGGTAAGGTTTGGAGAACCACCTTCCCTAAACCTTCCCCTGTCTTTTATTTGATGGTTTTAGTTATTCCTTTTTTTGTGCTTTGTGTCGTTCTTTTTTGAGTGTGCTTTTATAATATATGTGTATAAGATTCTAGTAAACCATTTTATTTAAGATAGACCCCTTCCCGGTTCCAGGGTCTTTTCTGATATATGAAGTAACCGGGTGGCGCTCAACTTTTGTCGTGGCTTCATTCTGTCCTGGACCTTCTTCCCGGTGCTCCCGGCGAACAGCTGCCATCGCTGTGATCTATATATTTTTTATTTTGTTTCAAAAGAGAAAATAATAGGTCACATAACCCTACAAAAAAAAAGTGAGTGAGATCGCATGATCCGGGTGACCGGGTGACCTATGCAGTGAACATTAACTGCATATCATCTATCATTTATCATTAAATCCTCGGTAGAGCACTTATGTTTTACGAAAAATATTTTTAAAATCAAACACACCCTTCTGGATTTTGAAATACATATCTCAATTAAAATATATTTTCTCAGGCAAATATAAGGTAAATCTTTTGAGACTGGGAAAAATAAAAATAATCCTACAGCAATATCGAATTTATTACTGAACAATATTTACTAATAATTAACTACATATAAAATACTTGTTAATATAGAGTTTCACCACTTCGCAAACAGCTTGAAATAAACGCAGTGTTTGATAGTAAGTAAATCGAGAATGGTCGATTCTGAATAGCTAATTCAGAACAGAATTAACCACAACCCCGTTTTGTTAGGTAATCTGCCTTGCAGTAAATTTCAATATCGAAGCTGTTTGCTCGTAGATACGCTCAATAGGATAAGTTTGACCAGGCCCTGACTTAATCCGCATATTATTTCTGTGGTGGTTTCATTGAGACAGTAATTAGAGCGACTACAGCTTAAAAATGTAGATATTTTCAAATTAGGATTAAAACATAAAAAAAAATCATAATTGTTCTTAACTTGGGTCGATACCGTCGCCATCAAACCGCTAAAAGTATATCAGTTTCTGACCTTATGGTCAGTAACTCAGAACCTGTCATATCAGTAAATCGATCATTCCGGCTTGTACAGAGGACAAAGCGGTGCGACCCGACTTCTACAATCTCTTTAATATACATACTTCGATGTTGTTTGCCAAACAAAAATCAGCGGGGACTTGGGAAAAGAACTGTGTTATTTCGTTGCGTTTTTTAAATTTTGTTAGACATTAAAAATGATAGAAAATAGTGTTTTCCACTTATAAGATTTTTTTATTTTCGAATAGTCAAGAATGCCTCGCAGACACAAAAGAAAATATGTGCTGCGCACGGTAAAGGTGCCGTTTACGATTACACTTGACATAAGTGATTCAGGAAGTTTCGTGAGAACAATTTTAATCTTAGCGATGCACCACGTTCTGCACGACCGGCTGAGGCTGATGAACAGCATAAAACATCTCGACAGGTTGGATAAATACTTAGAATCAACTAGTCAACAGTATCAAGGTGATTACATCAACTTGAAATGGTTATCAAGACCGATGTACGGATGGATACCCTATAAGTCACAGAGAAAAATTTGAGAGACCGAATTTCTTACGATTTTCTATTGAAATAATCTACCAATCGATCCATTTTTAACCAGATTTCTTGGCTATCTAAATACAACTTGACTGGGATGTTTTAATCCATTTGCTCTCCCGACTTTGCGCCCTCCCACTACGATTTATTTAGATCGCTTCAAAACAGCTTAGATGATAAAAACATTACTTTCTTGGAATACTTCACCTGGATCAGTTCTTTAGCCAGAAACCTCAGAACTTCTATAAGCGCAGAATTATGCAGCTTCCGGAGAGATAAAGAAAAGTCATCAAACATAACGGCACATAATATATTTATTAGAGTACATCTATGAAAATGGGATGAACATTTGTATCATAGAACTTTTGCATGCAATTCTTCAATGTTAGGCAGAATGAGAAACTGAAAGAAAAATCACTATAACATACAGTTAATAAATATGAGATACTGAAGATACTTTAAAAGTACCCGTATCATTTTATCAGAAAAGTTCTCTTCTTTAATAAAAACTACTAAGGGATTGGTAAAAGGATTACTAAGAGAAGTTACTATTCCTAATTCTAAAAAACACAAGATTTAATAATAGATTTAACTAAAATAACCGATACTTTTAACGATAATTTATAATAAAAGAACTAATACATATGTCTAAATTTCCACTACATTTAAATAACTTTAAAGGGCGTATCACACTGTTGTTCGTTTTTGGAAACTTAAAAATAAAACATCAGAATGAATTCAAACATGTTTTATTGCTGTTAAATTACAGAGTAGTTTTTGAAGTTTTATTTATGAAAAACAACCATCCGTAAATGGGCAGCATCCGCTTCTTCACACTCATTAGCCTGGAACTGAACTGTTCTGTTCTGTTGAACTGAACTGTTCAATCACTCACTGGAGCTTCGCTCTTGGAATCGCGTGGATTCCATCTGTTAATATTTGCTTAAAAACATTTAACGTGCTCCATCTTGTTCAAAAAATATGTTGCGGTAGCAGCCATTCGAGTTTTGCATTTCTGAAGTCAAAAAAATCCGGATCATATGGCAATAACGATCGAAAATAACAGTCTGAGCACGATCACGGTTATCTTCAAAAAAGTAGGGGCCGATAATTCCTTCGCTTGATATGACAGCCCAAGCGACAACCTTTAGCGAGTGTAATGATTTCTGGTGCAATTCCAGCAGATTGTTGGCAGCCTAATATCTGTAATTTTGTTTATTCACGTGGCCTTTCATCAGGCTGGCACAATAACAATTTTATAGGGATGGAAATGTAAATATTTGCTACTAATAGAATGGACAGTGGATCTGTGTAAATGTAAGAAGCTGCGCGGTCAACATTCGTGCTCGTTTTTTGCACCCCGTTGATTTATCCGCCATTGTGTTTCCAGTCTCTTCAAACTTGTGCACGTAATGCTTGATTAAATTCGTATTTGACACATTTCTCATGGTCGCTAAATTAAAATCTGTCCTGTACACATGTCGAACAATAGTGTAGAAATCGTTGTTTTTATAAAACGCTCGCATGCAAAATAAGCGCTGTGGTCTCGTGAAACGATTCATTGCTACTAATCTTAAAAAGGCCGTCAAGTGTTTGACACCAATCCCCTCCCCTTGCTATCCATGTTTGGCACGCAACAGTCAAAACAAACATGAAAAATATTCCGAGACAGCCGTTATAAAAATTAACAATAACAGAAGAGACATAGTGTCTTATTCAAATACAAAACTACAATGTTGTAGTTTCAAATGTTGCAAATATGCAACATTTAGTGTGTTGTTTTGTTTAATTGACTAGAATTAATGATAAAATAACAAATAATAGTACGATACTGTATGTTTTATCAATAGATTTAAGCGTTACATAAGATCATCCAAATTGTGGAATCGAAAATTGTCTAGAAAACCGTTTTGCCAGGCAATCTGACGCACCACTAATTTATCGGATATGTTTACTGATGGCCACGCTCAATTTAAATATATAAGTTTTGCATTAATTTTCAGAAAAGTGTAATTAACAGAATTATCGTTTCAAAGGAATACTCACTGTTGAGTTGAATGTGTAATTGAACCGAAAACATCTTTCAATTCTCGAAACGTTTAAAATTCAAAAATAGCTGATTTAAATAATAGTGAATAAAAACAGATGTAAACCAAAACACCACTTGATGATTATAAGATTAATTTAAGATCTAACTAGGAAAACGGATTTGTTTTTATATACAATTCTTGTTACTGAAATATATACAAAAAGACATTGATAAATAGTGGCCTAGTTCAAAGCAAAATTACGCGATATCTGAATAACATTATTTTATAATGATATTAGCTTCCATCCCTCACTTTCTATATGCTTTCACCACCTTTCATGCAATTGGATTTTTTAATTAAAAATAATTATCGATTTTTTTACTTTATTTTAACTTTATCATATTGATAACTCATGCGAAACACTTTTAAAAAACTTGTTACAATTAATTATAATTGAATTAAAATGTATAATATTTCAAGAAAAATCATGTGACTACGAACGCACCGCGATTGGCTGCTGTGTTTGTAGCAATAGAATACTATAGTGTTTTCACGTCAGTACTGTCAACGGCTTTTATGCATATATATACTCTCAAAATTATTGTTGGTTAAGTGCAAAATAAAATATTGTTGATTACTAATTTAGTTCAATAATGTGTGAGAAAGGATTCATAAAGGCTAATTCTGATAATGTACCAGCTGTGGACATTTTTATAGTCACAGATTTTCTGAAAAATGACATTCGGTTCGATTCAGCTGAAGTTCGTGGTGCTAAAAAATCGATGTAAATAAGAAACAAAATATTTCTATTAAATTTAATTAAACTATTTGTAAGGTGTCACGGGAAAGTTACGGTGACAAGGCTACAGGTTTTGTTCAACTTGGTGACAAGGCTACAGGTTTTGTTCAACTTAACAGCAAAAATGGTATTTGCACAGTAAAAGGTCATGTATGTCCAGAACATAAAGTTCGGAGTAAAGTTTATACAGTTACTTTCATTATTAATGAGAAATTAAGAAAAGTCCAAGACATTCAATGTCACGATTGTGCAGCTTCAGCAGGTAATAAACAAAAGAAATTCCATAATGTTATAAATAATAATTTTGTATAGATATTTGATGGCACGTAGTTGTAAACATGCTTTAGCACTACTCATGTGGACACATCGAAGAAGCGGAGATCCAACACCCACTGAAGAAAAATGTTAAATATTATATAATCAAAAGATATTTTTGTAATTCTTTTTTGAGCGAAAAAACAATAGAACTGATAATATTTTAATTTAATAATATTTGCAAATATAAATAAATTTGGATGCTAACTCTAATGCATGACCAGCCAGAGATTTCCCAAATAAGAGAAGGCATCTAAAAACTTTCTTTTTGAAGGTAAAACTTATAGTCGAAGTGTGGGACTCTACTGTTAAGGTCTACCCACTAGAAAACCATTATATACCACAGCATACCCTGGAACTACTGTCAGCCTACCATCAGTCTTCAATGCCTATAATAAATTTCTAACCTATGTTTAAACACCCCCTATTAAACGAATATGTTCAATCAATAGATGAAATGTACCAAAATTCTGAAAAAAACTAAATATTTTAACTGTTTTGTTTTTATTTAGAATATCTATATGACATTTTCTTTACTTTTTGTTTGAATAGTAGGTTTGCTTTTTTTATTTTTCTTTTTTTTTTGCATACTCCTTCAGATGTTTGTTTTGATTCCATAGAAAACTGCTTTGCCTAAACTAGATAGTGTTTATCCAACTGATCACACAAATATCTGTACTCTGCGACCATCTACAAATTAGATTATCCTGTAAAACTTTCATCAGTATAAGACTTTTCAGATACGATTACCTTCCAAATCGGTAATCGACTTTTGTTCTTGTCTAATTCTTAAATTATATTATTTGTATCTTACAAAATAGACGATCCTGTAGGGCTTTTTCATTGTTACTACGGTCGGTTGTGTTGTCACATGTAGATTCTTTGCGGACACGCAGGATTATTCCTTCTTATAAATTTGACACGTTAATGTGTTTTCCCTACATGTATTAAATAATATAAATAAAAATTATAAAAACGAATACAAAAAATAAACGAACCTTAATCTGATTTCATTCTGAGCTTACATTTGAGCCTCCATATCCTATGTAAAGATATAAGAGTATAACGTCGAAAACAACTCCGAAAGTCTAAATAACAATTAAAAGCAAGTATATTTTTAAATCGTTAGCAAACCAACAAATGCAGTCAAAGATATGGGTTAAACCTATAAACAATGACTAAGATTGATAAATTGTTTTATTTACCCCAGAGTTCGCTTCTTTCCGAACCTATTTTCAGACAGAGCGCAAATGAAAATTTCGGTATAACTTGAATGCCGAATTGCTACAAGCCGAACCGATATTGGCGATATTAGCCTTCGGTACAATTATGACGTCATAATGGTTCCGGTTGGGTATGAATATTTGCTTTTTCGATACTGGTTGATGGCTCACCGGGATTAACCTACCATTTTCGCCGTTTTGGATCATTATTCCACAGGTTATAATATTATGCGGGGTGTTTTTTTTCTTAAATCTGGAGAGCAATTATACAACATCAAAGCATATATTCATGTTCTTAACTGAAAGTTTATAGGGAACCCCACGACTCTCCTTTTAAATTTTCCCTAGCTTTTGTAAACGTTTCAAAATTGTTTGTGGTGTTACTCCGAGTTGCTTTTTGAACTCTAATAGTGTACGACAAGGATTTTCTTATAAATATCTTACCTAGTCCAAACCAAAATTATACGATATCTGAATAACATTATTTTATGATGATATTAGCTTCCATCTCTTACTTTCTAAATGTTTTCACCACCTTCATATCCCAGATGTGATGCAGTTATTGAGGCTCTTTCAAAAGCTTCAAGAGATGTGAAGCGGCTATCAACCAGGCGATATTCGAGGGAATCGAAAGAGATGAAACTCCGAATGGGTAAATTCTGGAGAACACAACGGGTGAGATAAAATCTCACAAACCAGCTCAGTGAGCAGTTCGAGAACCGTTTTTGCTGTGTCGCCTTGAATTTATAATGCACAACAACCAGCTGATCCCACCATATACACAACACATTTTGGGTGTGAATATTTGCTTTTTCCATGCTGGTCGATGGCTCACCAGGATTAATTTTCGCAGTTTTGGATTATTATGCCACAGGTTACAATATTTTGCAGGGTATGCTTTTTCTTGAATCTGGGAGCAATTATATAACATCAAAGCATATATTGTTATTCTTAACTGTAAGTTCATAGGGAACCCCACGTCTCTCCTTTTAAATTTTCCCTAGCTTTTGTAAACCTTTCAAAATTGCTCTAGTAGTGTACGATAAGGATTTTCTTCCAGCAGTATTTCCAATATTTCATCGTCTACGTTATTTGACTCTCCCGGACCTTTGGATCATCTAAATGAAAAGTTCCAGTTCGTAGTGTAATAGTAAACGAATAACCAGTATCTTCTATAACCATACGAATCATATCCGGAGATTCCTTAACATTTAATTGAAAGACAAGAAAAAGACAGTACCTGAAATGTTCCTTTTCGAATGGCATCTTGTCTACTACTGATTTTTCAGATTATATTCACAGTAGGTTCATATATTATATCTCGTTTTGAATTTGAGAGATAGCGCTATAAAATAACTATAGGTCGAGAAATAAAATCTTATTCGAATAGGTTCTAATCTAAAAGATGTAGGGGTAGGGGCTAACAGTTAAATTGAGGACATAATAATTTAAAATAAGCCTTCAATGAAAATATATTATTATAACCTTTATAATAGAAGGTTCTCCCTGTTGATGATCTTGCCGTAGCGCTGCAATAAAACTTTTGCATCTATGATTCATCTATTGTTATAAAACGTCAAAGAATCTCAGGAAAATCGCATTTAAATAAATATAGTCATTGTTGAAAAGTATTCATTCAACTGCGTGTTTAGTATACTGCTAACAAACGCGGCACCCATCGAAAGGACAGTATCGGACCCAGTCTGTCAAGTTGCATACAGTTAAACTATTGAAATATTCCCCGTACGTCATCAATTTTATCCATATGAATCAAATCAAAAATTATTAGTCAAATTAGTGATAACTTTCATTATGGACGTGGTGTGTACCTTGAAAGGCGGACATTTATGTATATGATTTAAATCCACGATACATTTATTTGTATATATTTATAACATGAAATTATGAAACGTTCTGTTATAAATCGATATAATAACGTAAAATTTCGAGTGTATGTCATGAAATTATAAAGTTTTCTGTCATAGATCGAACGGAGAATTAAATTAAAATTGTACGGAGAAATTCAAGTTATCACGAAATTTTAGGGAAGTAGCCAAAGAAGGAAATTGTTTTGTTACTGGTTAAAACAATGAATGAAATTATTTTGTTATTGGTCAAAGTCATAATTTTATCTACTCTATAAACATTGTTGTAGAAACCCATTTTTATATGACCCATTTATATATGAAAATAGTACTACGCTGTGGGAATACACGGATCTTTAGATCGTTGCATTACACATTTGTTACAAACATATAATATAATTGTATGAACATATTGTACAAGGTATTTCAAACGTCCATTTTACTTCCTTCGGATAAATCTGTTGTTTTGGTCTTTGGACGAGGTCTGCTTGTTCCAGGAGAAGAAATAACTGGATTATGTTCTTTTCTTTTCTTAATAGAATACACAGTTTTCCTTCATATTTTTAATGCTGCTGCAACTCTCTAAATAAAAATATTACGACATGATAATGCAAAATAATTAAAATGTAATCAAATTAAGTATTATTTGAATGGTTAAAAGAGGCGGCCAAGGTCCCCCTTTTCTTTTTTCAATTTCCAAATGCTCATAAACATTGAGCACAAATTGTTGAGGTTGCGATTTCAGTTTTTCCCGACAATATCTTAAATCACACAAAATGTTCAATTAAATATAGATACCTTAAAAGTTCTTCTATATTTCTGTTATTATTTTAAAACGGTTGTTTATCTTTCAGTATGTTTTTAGAATTAGCCAATATAAATTCTGTTTTTATTAATCATTTGTAATAAAATGTCTTTGGTTATGTTAGAATAATTGAAGGACATAAAACTTCATGAATCTTTATAAGTACTTACCGTTAACAAAATACCAATAAAAAGTAGTTCTTACAAGGACTTATTTTACAAAACAATTCAAATTACAAACAAAACAGGACCGCTGAACTCAATAGACAAACTTTTAACCGCCATTACGAACAACTTTTAATTGTTTCTTTCTTTTTCTACCACACTGTAACGCTATCTCATACACGCCGACATACTTATTCATTTTTTACCTCCTCTCTCGTTCGGTAAAATAAATAGAACATATTGAGACAATGTCTATGATATGGGCATCAATTGATCGAGGCACGGGTAATCTTTCACGGTTTCAACTGTACAATGTTTGTAGTTTCATATAGCTTCCGTTGGCTATTATTTAGTATAAAATTATGAATTTTTGTGACAATTTTTCCTTTAGTAGCAGTTTTTTGGCATGTCAAGCCTTCATCTTCAAGGGATGTAGGAAACCGAAGAAGAATAATTTTTTAAAGCAGAATTTAACACTTGTGTATTTATCGACGGTAAACCAACTAAACAAAGTACTTTATAGCAGTCTAATCTTCATTATGCCAACTTTTTAGAATATATCAAAACGTATCTGCTTTATTTGATAATATTTAACTTCGCAGCACACCATCTAGCAAATCGTACTGGACAAATATCAATAATTTCGATTTACATTTGGATAGACCCTCGAATACCGTAAATTAACTTTATCATGATATCTAGTTTTACACCATTACACCATCTAGCAAATCGTACTGGACAAATATCAATAATTTCGATTTACATTTGGATAGACCCTCGAATACCGTAAATAAACTTTATCATGATATCTAGTTTTATTCACTATTAAACTATTTGGATATTTAAATTAATCTTTGTGTATATTTTAATCATAAATTATAACAACAATATTTCCCTGAAGAAAAACACTTTTTATAGCAGACATCTATTGCTTTTAACAGTTTCCTTTTGCTAGTTCGAAAACGTTCCAAGCATCCGATTTTGCTTTCGATTTTATCCTCCCTTTCTTGCATTATTCCAGTTTTACACCAGTGAACGCATTTTTATGACAATAACACTGTTAATTTCACTATCGCAAAAACTAAAACTGAGGCAAAATAATTAATGGGAACAAACAGCGCGTTGTTGTTTTTCCACATATTGTCTTTTTACATTACAATACTTCAATTTTATTAAATTTTAAATCAATTCAATTTAATCGGGCACACACACACACACACACACACACACACACACACACACACACACACACACACACACACACACACACACACACACACACACACACACACACACACACACACACACACACACACACACACACACACACACACACACACACACACACACACACACACACACACACACACACACACACACACACACACACACACACACACACACACACACACACACACACACACACACACACACACACACACACACACACACACACACACACACACACACACACACACACACACACACACACACACACACACACACACACACACACACACACACACACACACACACACACACACACACACACACACACACACACACACACACACACACACACACACACACACACACACACACACACACACACACACACACACACACACACACACACACACACACACACACACACACACACACACACACACACACACACACACACACACACACACACACACACACACACACACACACACACACACACACACACACACACACACACACACACACACACACACACACACACACACACACACACACACACACACACACACACACACACACACACACACACACACACACACACACACACACACACACACACACACACACACACACACACACACACACACACACACACACACACACACACACACACACACACACACACACACACACACACACACACACACACACACACACACACACACACACACACACACACACACACACACACACACACACACACACACACACACACACACACACACACACACACACACACACACACACACACACACACACACACACACACACACACACACACACACACACACACACACACACACACACACACACACACACACACACACACACACACACACACACACACACACACACACACACACACACACACACACACACACACACACACACACACACACACACACACACACACACACACACACACACACACACACACACACACACACACACACACACACACACACACACACACACACACACACACACACACACACACACACACACACACACACACACACACACACACACACACACACACACACACACACACACACACACACACACACACACACACACACACACACACACACACACACACACACACACACACACACACACACACACACACACACACACACACACACACACACACACACACACACACACACACACACACACACACACACACACACACACACACACACACACACACACACACACACACACACACACACACACACACACACACACACACACACACACAATCAAAAAATAACATTGTTGAAGTATATTGATAACTTTGGTTCACATTTTATCAGAAATTGGTTTTTATTGATTAATTAGCGTTGTTAATGTAAGCTGTATGTATATACAAATATTTTAAAAACAATGGGTCGTACTAAATATTGTACTGACGAAGAACGTCGGGTAATTTTGGGAGAACAGAAAAAATCTTAAAAAATTAATTTGTTTCAAAAGTGTTAAAAGAAAAAACATAGTGTAAAAACCAGAATTCCGAGACCGGAAACGAAAAACTTCTAGTCAAGAAGATGCCCGTTTAATTCGTAAAATGTGAAAAAAATCCTTAAGTATAACATGTTTGCAACAATTTGACTATAATAGCAGAATGGCAAGGAAATTCCTATTTGAATAAAAATAAACACTTAAAACAACGTAAGGAGTTTGTACGAAATTGATTCATAATAAGCAATATTAACGTTAATTAATTATAACCATTGATACAAAATAAACTTATGATTTCTAAATAGAACTCTTATTTTTGCCATTAACAGAGAGTATATGTACTTCAGAAACCTAATCAGGTATAAAAAATCAATGAATTTTTAATACTAGTTAATACTAGACAAATCAAAAAATTAAAACAAAACCAAAGTAATTGCCTTGGAAAGTCACTTAAATCTGGAGACGGTTTGTGCACTCTTCATAACAGTTTCGGAACTCTGATACTGAAATCGCCTTCAGCTGGTCGGTTACGGCCTTTTCACTGTCCAAAAATGGTATCCTTTGAGATGATTTTTCTAGTGCGATTTTTCTGGGGAAGACGAAAATATCACAAGCATTCAAGTATGGTGAATGGAGGACTGCGGAGAAATAGTGACGCTTTTACTTGCCAAAAACATGTTAATTGAAATCGCTATGTAACAAGCATCTAGGTGTTGATGTTCGGTTTTACACGAATGGCCCTTTTTCTAAATATTTCAAGAATTTCTCCGTAAAAATGCTGATTTACCATTTGGTTAAACCTCAGTCAGAATTTTTTTATAGACAATCCCCTGCTTGATTGATGTTTGATTTGCTCATTCTCGTTTTTTTTGCCGTGATAAAATTGAGGTGTGCGATTTCTGGCTCTGGAGCTTTGTTTCATATTCAATCATATTCGAAAATCCAAGACCCGTTACCAGTAATGACACATTCCAGAAAATGAGGGACAATTTCAGTCTAAAGCCAAGAAATATTTCCCTTTTGTTGCACTTTGAATCTTGCGAAAGGTTTTTCGGAACCATTTTCTTCATCCCCAATCCATCAGTCAAAATCTGATAAACTATTGTATAAGTAAAATTGAATTCTTCGATCAGCCTGATCATCAACTGACGATCAGAATGCACAAGATCTCAGACTATGTGCACATTTTCATCACTTCTTGCAGTTGAAAGCCTTCCGCTTCGAGTTTCTTCTTCAATTGAGTCTCAGACTTCTGAAAATACCTTAAACCACCAGAAAATCTGGGCCATTGACAAAACACTGTTTCCTGTTTCGGAACGTATCTCTGCTGGTGACGAGTTGATAGCACCCTGTAGCAAATTATTGTCACTAATTTTTAGACTTCAGCAGAAAAATAAAATATAAATATAAAATATTTATCGTTGATTTAAAATAAACAGCTATCAGCAGAAAAATAAAATATAAATATAAAATATTTATCGTTGATTTAAAGTAAACAGCTATCAGTGGAAAGTATTATTCTCTTACATAAACCCTAACTAGTACTTAGATAACAACAACCAAAGCTGCTTTCTGGTTCTAATTCCTCGCATTATCCAAAATTTAAAACAGAAGTAGCGTTTTTTAAAGCCATGTTAATTACCAGAATGCCCAGACTAACATACAAGTAATAATGCAGATTAACTGATTTCCTCGTTAGACTTCAGCTAAGCGTAGCTACCAGTAAACAGTTCCAAATTTGAGATAAGTAGCAAGCCAAATTGTTTGACAAAATTATACTAAGAGCCAATCTGACTACGAAATTCGGATGGAATCTTTTAAAACTTGGTCACTGCTGCTTTGTTTACAACCTCTAACTGCAGTTACTACAAGTTATGGTTATTTTTCTCTTCATTTATGTTACTGTAAAATTTGACATATATATTTGCTTAATTTATAATTTAATTATGGAATAATAAGATTCGATAACATTAATAGATTCTTTGTGGCAACATAAGGTACGGCACAGAAGCAGACAAATTTCAATATCATATTTCCGGCACATCGCTTGAACAGTAGAATATGGGGGCATTTCGCGCGTTTCTCTTTATTATTGATGTAGCTTTTAACTAGTAATATTATTCAGTTCTGTCATTATTGTATCATTGGTAGGACCAATCGATCGGAAAATCAGTGTTAACTACAGTAGGCCAACGAGTATTTAGGCAGTATATATATATATATATATATATATATATATATATATATATATATATATATATATATATATATATATATATATATATATATATATATATATATATATATATATATATATATATTATATATATATATATATATATATATATATATATATATATATATATATATATATATATATATATATATATATATATAATATATATATATATATATATATATATATATATATATATTATATATATATATATATATATATATAATATATATATATATATATATATATATATATATATATATATATATATATATATATTATATATATATTATATATATTATATATATAATATATATATATATATATATATATATATATATATATATATATATATATATATATATATATATATATATATATATATATATATATATATATATATATATATATATATATATATATATAAAGCAGTAACATCAACAAAAAAAAAATAATGATTAGAATAGAAAGGCCATAATATTTGAAATATATTCGGCAGTAAATAATTGTAGGATTATAATAAAAAAGTAACAGCTGGATTTTACATTACTCTTTGTGAACGTATGTTTGAGTAATATCAGTTTTCCGTGTTTTCAGTCGTTATGAAATGAATGAAAATATCGTATATTATCATCATATTATGCTTTAATACATTAAATAGGAGTATTAAAGAATCACCGAATAATAATTTTTTAATGTTTTTACATTTAGACTAACGATGTTCCAACCTTTTCAAACATCCTCAGTATAATGCTTTAAATATAAAACTACAGGAAAGAGCATATGATTCTGTAAGTGGGGCCAGAATGGTAGCTACATATGACCGACTACTTTTTTTTTTCCGGTTTGGCAGTGGCGTAGGGCAGTATGAAAAAAAAAACAAGAAACTGATAAAGTTTACAGTTGTTTAAAACAATAAATTATTGTATAATTATCGTTACTGTATTAAATTAATGAAGACTCACTAGATACGGCAGAGAAATGTAAAAATTTTAATTAATTAAAAAATTAAACAAAATCTATTTGTTCAAAGAGTAGTGTTTATATATATATATATATATATATATATATATATATGGATATATATAGGGAGAAGAGTTAATCAAACTAGAACCAACTGGTCACGTACTCTACACCCGAGGTACGGAGAATGAACGATGTGGTGGAATTGGATTCCTCATCAATTGAAAGCTGAAAGACAGCGTGGTTAAATATGAAAGTATATCTGGCCGATTAGCCCAATGCGTTATTCAGTTGAATAAATAGTTTAAGCTTCAAATCGTCTAAGCTAAAGCACCAACTATAAGCCATAGAGATGAGGAAATTGAGGAATTTTATGATGATGTGGCCCAACTTTTAGACAAAGAGAGGTGGAGGTATAAAATCCTGATGGGTGACTTTAATGCCAAAATCAGAAAAGCAAGAACTGGTGAAAATGCAACTGGCCCATATAGAAATGGTGAGCGGGACAATAGAGGTGACAGGCTGGTTGACTTTGCTGAAGGACAAGAATTCTATATTATGAATTTGTTTTATAAGAAAAAGATCAACATAAAATGGACATGTAAAAGTCTATCTGGACTCTCCAGTGAAATTGATTACATCATGTCAAACGATAAAGCAATATTTTGCAATTGTACTGTCCTTAACCATTTTAATATGGGAAGTGACCACCGAATGGTACGAGCAAAGATTAGGAGCAACTGCCGAAAAGAACGCGAAAAAATGATAAGATCAAAAGGTGGCCAAGGGGGTTCTGGGAAGTTACTGGAAAGGGGCAGAGATTTTGAAATTACTTTGTCGTACCGCTTTGCTATGTTACAAGACCCAGAGGAGATGGAAATTACAGACCAATATAAAGAAATCGCCAACAATGTGCTTAAAACGGCGGCTTCAATAGCACCAGAAGATAAATGTTTGTTTCAAAGAGTCAAAAATTTCCAATGAGACCATTAATTTAATGAAAAGACGCCGGACAATGAAGAATGCAGACAGCCCTTTTTAGAGGGTCGACTAGGTTGAGCTTTGCAAAACTATAAGAAAGCGTATTCGAGAGGAAACGCGCCGATTCAACATGCAGCTAGTGCAAAAAACTCTGGAAGAAAACAGGGGAATTAACAAAGCTAAGAAGAAGCTGAGAAGAAAATGGACACAAATGTTTTCCTTAATGCGTGAGGATGGTACAATATGCAGGAAACGGACGGAAATGTTAGAGGGTGTCCGAAGATTTTATTCAAAGTTATATGAGGACCAGGATCAGACAAGAACAGCAATGCCTACCGAAGAACAAATGCCGGATATCCTGGTGGAGGAAGTGACAAAGGTTATAGATTCGATGAAAAATGGCAAGGCTCCAGGAGAGGATAGTATAACGGAGAAGATGTTAAAAACTGGTGGTTCGACCTTACATAAAACACTGGCAAGATTATACACAAAATGCAAGAAAGTAAATTGCAAAATGCAACCAAACAACTAGAAGTACCCAGCTTATGGAAAAATGCAGAAGTGGTTCTTTTACATAAGAAATGAGCACGGGAAGATTTAAAGAACTACCGCCCAATATGCCTCCTATCGGTGGTGTACAAAGTTTTCACCATTATCCAAAAGAATACTAAGAAAACTTAATGACGCATAACCAAGGGAGCAAGCAGGATTCAGAAGTGGATTCAGTACATTGGATCATATCCAGGTTCTACAGCAGGTCAGAGAAAAACACAACGGATACACTATGCCCCTGTACTTGGCATTTATCGATTATGAAAAAACCATTTGATTCAGTCTCAAAGCGGGCCATAATGGATGCATTGCTTAATCAAGGTGTAGAGAAAGCCTATGTAAACCTACTAGGATCGATATATGATGAAGCGGCAATGATGAGGTGGCAATAAATGTAGAGCGGGGCGTACGGCATGGTGCATACTTAAATCATCTTAGATTCGCAGATGATATCGTTCTTCTTTAACAAGACCCAGATAAGCTGCAAAGACACGTATAAGAATTGCAAAGGGCTGGGGAAACATTTGGCTTGAAAATAAACCAGAAGAAGAGTCAGGTCATGTCCAATATATTTGCTGAGGACAAATGGATTTCTATTTTAGGAACGGATATGGAAGTTGTGGATCACTATATATATCTTGGGCAAAGGGTTTCAATGGAAGGGGACATCGTTTGGGAGGTGGAACGATGCGTTAAATGTGGCTGGCAGGCTCAAAATAGTGTTTAAGAGCAAACTACCTCTTTGTCTAAAAAGGAAAGTTTTTGATCAGTGTGTCCTGCCCGCTATGACATAGGGAAGTGAGACCTGGACACTCACATCACCGTCAGTTCAAAAACTTCGAGTAGCACAGAGGGGAATGGAAAGATGTATGCTTGGCATTATTAGACGGGATAGAAAGACCTGCACATGGATCAGAGAACAAACGAAAGTGAACGACCTCATTGGAAGAATAAAGCAATTGAAATGGAAGTGGGCAGGCCATGTAGCGAGGCGATGGGACAAAAGATGGACCAGGGTCCTGCACTGGATACCGCTTGATCGCAAACGTCCACGGAGAAGACCAAAAACACGATGGACTGATGATATTATTAAGTATATTGGACCCGAATGGCAAAGGAAAGCTCAGGACCGCGAGAGTTGGAAGCATGCTGAAGAGGCTTTCATCCTGCAGTGGATTGATACGGGTTGATGATGATAATGATGATATTTATTATTAACATACATATATCATTTCTGTATTTAGTTGTTCAGTGTTAATGTCCCTTAAACAAAATTAACTTTGTATACATACTACGATTTTTTTTATCTACTACAGCGTTTTTACAAATATAATTCTTGTAGTATAAATAGTCAGATGTAGTCAAATAGTTAGATATAAACTCGAGTATAAACTCATTTTTCACAACAACTAAAAATGCTAACTTTCAAGAGTAAATGCTATGAAAGTTGTTTATCAAAATTATAAAATAAATAATTACATATTTTAAACAGTCCACTTCAATTAGTGGAACAGCATTTGGTAGTAGTCTCACTTTTACCTTAGTTGTTCGATCAAAACAATACTCAGCAAAATGATGGGAATATAAAAACCTAATGCGATTTGGAATAAAGTCTGACTTTTTAATAAAATTAATCCACAGTGTTCAAATTACAATGTAAGTAACATTTATATTTATTAATAGAATAATTTCTGAAAAAAAAGGATTGTAATAAAAGGTAACACTGTATTATTAGTTATATGTTGTAGCTTTTTTATAAGAGTAAAGTAACATGTTTTATATGTATCCAACGTAAAATAAAAAATAGTCTGAATTTTTAAGGCCCAGTAAAAAGATAATCACTATCTTGAATAATATTATAATTACATTATTTTACCTAAATCAATTTGACTACGCCTACGCATACCAGGCTTCATAACCTTAAAATTTCATTCAAACAAAATACGTTTTTACTTCTAAATAATTGACAAATTTAGAATTAAAAGCACTTACCTATGTAATGCTACTACTGAATTTTGGTTTTTTCGTGCAGGGAGCAACCACAACACGCACAACTAACCATATTTTGTGGGTTTACCTTACTTCCGATATTATTACTTTTATTGCCAATAGGATAAGTATTAATATGTGTTTACACTAGAACACTTATTCGGCTTATTATTATTGATTAAAACACACTAAAATTGCTCAAATCTACTATTAAACTTCTAAATTATTGACGCCAACTACCAAAATTCTAAAACAATGAGTCATCTATGGTGTTTCAATATGGCCGTTTCCGTCTCCATTTATGTGTGTATAAAGATTGACCAGGCTCCTTCCTGTTAGTTTTATATTCAAAGGTATAATGCAATTTGTCCAGCTTTGAAAAATAAATGGTCAGGCTCAACTTGTATCGACGTTTGTGTTAACGACAATAATCCAAGAAGGTTGGCTTTTAATTGGCACTTGGGATTTGTTTTACAATATATTCAAGATATTCCATGACATGTTTCGGCTTCGCGACCATTCTGTTTAGTTTATACATAACTCTCTTTGAGAATGGTCGCGAGGCCGAATCATGTGAGAGATGATCTTGAATATATTGTGAAACAAATACCAAATGTTTTAATTATTACCATCCAAAAAGTAGTTAGGTCGTAGAAACATTTCTACGACCGAAACAACAAGTGTAGGAGATAAATGACACATCGCATTTTCTAGAATCAGACAAAATATATTGCTAAAATTAATAATCTAGTCCTAATAATGACTGAAAATAACAAGGCGCATTGATAGTATTTTTTTTTCTACTTTGTTATTTGTAAATGTTTTAACATTAAAGCAGTAACATCAATAAAAAGAATGATTAGAACAAAAAGGCCATAATATTTCAAAATTATTCGGCAGTAAATAATTCAACGTTAGATTTTATATTACTCTCTGTGAACCTGTTTGAGTAATATCAGTTTTCTGTGTTTTCAGTCGTTATGAAATAAATGAAAATATCGCACATTACCATCATATTATGCTTTATTACTTCAGATATAATAATTAAAAAATCACCTAATAATAATTTTAATCTGTTTTTCAACGTAATCATCCTGCAATAAAATATATTTAGACCAAAGATGTTCCAACCTTTTAAAACATCCTCATTATGCAATCAGTCAGCAATTTGTCTAGCTCTGAAAAATAACGGTCAGGCTCAACTTGTATCTCATCATTTCATCAAATATGTACATTTAGCCTAAATAGTACCTTTTAATTGGCCCAGTGATATTCCCCGAAGATGTTGCAGCCTTTTACCAAGTAGTTTAAGAGCAGCACACCATAAGAATCTCAGAATACCATAGCCATAGTTTTATTGGTTTCTTTGGCACACTATCCGCATAATCGCAGAAAATCATCTACATTGAAATCCGATAGTTAAATTTTTAAGTTCCATATAAATTCACCAAATGTAAGATAACTGACTATTCCAATATTTGCCTGTTTTAATTGCGGAAATGCCGAGTAAAACAGGATCTACTTCTGAAGCATATAGGTAGAGAAGGTTAAATCAGATCATCTACTATAACGTATGACGTATAAAGTAACAAAAAACACTGACGATTTGTCAAACATTTTGAACAAGAAGTTGCATCTGAAGTTAATCCTACTCCTCAAATGGTGGAGTTATTGAACATGTTATCTGATATGAGGTATTACTGTCAGGTAGGATAATTAATCGGTACTACACTACTCACAGTTATCAAAATTGTACCAATAAATACCTATAAAATGTTCAAAATTGGGAAATCAGAAGGTTCTGCTTTCGTACATAAGCCTGAGGCATTTTACGGACACATGACGAAATTGGTAAAATGAAGAAAGTTTTTTTAAAATGCAATAATCAATTTAAAATTAACTAGCATATATTCCGTTTATTATATAAATTTGATTCTAATGTATTCTAAAAAATCAAATTTACCGAATTTTATAGTCAAGCCAATGTATTCTAACAGTTCAATTTATTTGTAAGAAGCCCTTCACGGGGTCTAGGTCAAGTATCTAGGTACGGGGAGTGACGCCCCCGGGGTCCTGAGTCATCCCTTAAGTCTAGTTGTTGTGCGACCCGTGACGAGGATCGAATGGCAGCTTTGAGCAACAGTTGTTGTCAACGGGGCCTCCAAAGTACCTCCCGCCCCTTTGGAGTATGCAGGGTTACTGTAGTACGGAGCACTGCTGCAGCGGGCATATACTTCTTCCAAACTCGTGGGATTCACATGTCCAATTTAAAAATATCTCATTTTCCAATATTTACAGGGTCGAAAAGACCCAGGGTTGCGTCACCAATTGAAGCAAACTTAAAAAACCTAGATTACGATAAATACATTGTTGTAAAAAGTGATGATGGTTCATTAGTGGGACTCTCCCCATTCATAATTCATAAATGCTTAATGGCCTACTTAGGTGAAGTTGAATCAGTTAAGAAAATAAAGGATGGATCTTTAATAATAGTTGTTGCAAATTTAAAACAATCTGACAAAATTCTTAGTCTTAAAAAATTCATAATTTGGAAGTTAAAGTTGACCCTCACCGTTCCCTTAATCTCTGTAAGGGAGTAATATCCAGTTTCGGTCTACTTAATTGCGAAGAAGCTGAAATTCTAGAAAATTTAAATCAACAAGGCGTAATTGCAATCAACAGTAAAAAGAATGGCATATTAACACCGACTACCACTCTAATCTTGACTTCAAATCTTGACAGGAAATCAGCTTTACCCAAGAAAGTGCGCGCTGGTTACTTGTCACTGAAAGTAAGACAGTACATTCCAAACCCTCTGCACTGCTTTCAATGCCAGATCTCGCAGAACTGCTCATTCACACCTGTTTGCCCACCCTGCGGAAAGACAACTCACGATGGGACAGAATGCACTCCCTCCCCAACATGTGTTAACTGTGAAAGCGAACATTCTCCTAGATATAGAGGATGTCCGACATATAAAAAGGAGTATCAAATTCAGCGTATACGAGTTACTGAAAAACTTCCGTATTTTGTTGCGAAGGTAAAAGTCAAAGGCCCGTCCAATAACAACATGACCAAGTTCTCAAGTGTTGTCTCTTCAAAAAAAAAAATGGTTTCATGCGCAACACAATATGAAGCTAACGATATTAAATCAGCTAATACAACAGCATCAACTCCTAAGATTACTCAGAAATCTCGTGACTCCAACACCCTAACTTCCTCTCTCCCTTCTCTCAAATCTCACCTTCTTCCTCCCTTCCTATTTCCAACACTCCCCTTCCCCATACCTCATCTACTTCTTCCTCCTCTGCCCCCCCTATTCCTTCATCCAACCCCCCCCCCCCCCCATTATTAACATCAAAACATCCAAAAACTACAAAACCCGTGTCAAAAAGTAGCTCTAAATCTTCAGTCTGTGTCACAGAAGAATCTATGGAACTTGACCATCCTAAAACAAGCACGGTTAAAAATCAAAGATCTTCAGAGATGTCACATATAAAATACGGAATATTATACAGACTGAATGGGAAACTCAGGGAATAAGCGGAAACAAACTCTGGTCTTCTAAGAGTGTATTTTTTACATACTCCTTCCCCATTTTTTCCAAAAGATCTGAGCTTATAACATGGAATAGACTAAGAGTCGGACACTGCAGACTCACCCCCGGCTATCTAATGGACAACAGTGCCCCCCCCCCCCCTATGTGTGACCCATGCGGTGCTCCTCTTACGGTGCGTCATGTCCTGGTGGAGTGTGGCGAGCTGGATCGCCTCAGGATCTCCTGCGATTTAAGAGGCGATCTAGCTCAGGTATTAACAGAAGCAAATATCGAAAATGTTTAAAATTTCCTCATATTAGCAAACCTGTATCATAGAATCTAGTCAAATTCTAGTCAGTTCTTTCTAGTCTAATTGTCAGTCATATTTACTTGTTATACGTCTTGTAATCTGTCTCATAAAGTCAATCTTTATTCGTTGATTCTGCTACCTAATTTCATATCTATTCATGTACTTCATGTTTATATTTATACATCATTTTCAATATACCAATGTGTACGTTTTAATAATCCGCCAGATAATCCTCTCATTTATCTTTTCTTATGTATGTAGTTCTTTACCTATACGCGTGTGTATGTTTGAATATATATGTATGTACGAGCACGTATATGTGAGTAGTGCAGACTTTTAAAATGTATTTTGATTTATGACCTTCAGCCGCGAAATAACCTCAGTAGTATGTGCGGCTTTCCCCCAAATTCTCCCTTTCTCTCTCTATTTGTAAGAAGCTATATAACTTTCAATCATAATTATAAAATATGTCAGGCCAATTATTATTTAAAAAGGTACAAGACCATAGTAATGAACTAATTTATTATAATTTGTTTATACCTCAATTATGAATTCAAAACGAGAATGAGAATTAAAGAAATATATCGAGACCCATTTTCAAAAAGTACATCCATTTCTAATGGGATTAGTGCCGGCCGCGCTTGTCAGATAATCCGGATCGCTGTTAATTTCGTAACTGTTTACTCTTAGCTACGCTTTTCCAGACAAGTCTAGCGAGGACACTAGCAGTTAATCTACAGTATTACATCCAACCTTCAAGCAATTATGGCGGCGGTTCTTATGAAAGGGCAACTGTAGAAATTTTAGTTAAAATGAAGTAATAAACGTATTAAACATTAAATCCAATAAAACAATTTTATACTTTGTTATTATTGTTTTATTCGATTTAAAAAATTAACTATCACAAAGTAACGGACAAATGAATCAATATTATATATTTCTACTTATGAAGTACTTCTTATCGAAGGTAAACACTTATTCTATTATATATCGTTAGCAATATTATGTATGCTATATACAAGGTGTCCCATAAGAAAGTATATATTTCATTGGTTCACTGCGCAAACGCAACAACTTTAAGGGGAGCGGGAGCATGTTTATCGATAACCTTGTGTATAGGAATTTAGTTAGTATGGAGTGTTTCTCATAAGCAGACCGTGAGTTGTGTGTACAAGAATTTTACAAAAACAATGATTCGGCGACTGTTTTTCATCTCAACGATGTAAAAACACAAGCACCAAAAACCCCTACACTCGCCTAAAGTCACTATATGGGCTGCAATGTCAGCGCGAGGAATAATTGGCCCGTACTTGTTTGAAGACGGCAGGGGACCCACATGTACCGTCAAATCATGACGGTATGTGGAAATATTATTTCAATAAACCCGGTTCTTTTTTGCAGTTATAAAAGAAAATATCCGACCCGAAATGACAGCCATTCCTAGAATTATTGCTGTTCGTTTAGATGAGTGCCGTGAGCGTAAAGGTTTACATTTTATTAATTTTATTTTTAGAAAGTAATTTCCTAAAATGTGTTTTTGAATAATTAATAAAGGTTTTTATGATGGGCGTATTTATTTTATTTATATATCGCTATATTAAAAAACTTTCTTTTGGGGCACTTTATATATATATATATATATATATATATATATATATATATATATATATATATATATATATATATATATATATATATATATATATATATATATGGGGTTTTTTACTTCGTCCAACTAGACAACAATAGTCAGGATTTATACATCCCCGACCGTTGGGTTCCACAATCTCATGTGGAACGCACATTTTGTTAGTTGCTTGACCAGGTGGAAGCCCCATCCATCCTCTACATTGGAGGGCACTTGTTTCGTCTGTCGGTGGTTAGACTCATCGGGGTATATAATGTTCGTTAATGACTGGAGGGGTATGTTGTTCGTTATGACTGGAGGCCAACCCCACCCATTCCTTCAACTGGAGGGCTATGTTTCGTCTCTTGATGTTTAGACTCTTCACAGTACCTACACATGCTCCCCCATCTAGAATAGAGAGACTATATCCGCAGCCAACAACCAATGTTTTTCGCTGACTTCCCGTTGGATGGCGTATATACGCAATGTCAGATTTCTTTGGACTGCTTCCAGTAATACAACAGTAGTTGGGTGTCATCATACACCCAACCGTTGGGTTTCACAATCTCATGTGGAATACACAACAACCTGCGTCTCCGCCTTAATGAGCATTTTTTTTGTTGGTTGTTGACTGGAGGCGATCCTCACCCATCCCTTCAACTCATTAAGGCGGAAACGTAGGTTGTTGGATGTTCCACATAAGATTGTGGAACCCAACGGTTGGGTGTATGATGACACTCAACTACTGTTGTCTTATTGGACGCAATCCAAAGAAATCTGACATTGCATATATATATATATATATATATATATATATATATATATATATATATATATATATATATATATATATATATATATATCATCATCATCATCATCATCATCAGCCCGTATCAATCCACTGCAGGATGAAGGCCTCTTCAGCATGCTTCCAACCTTCACGGTCCTGGGCTTTCCTCTGCCACTCGGGTCCAATATACTTAACGATGTCATCAATCCATCGTGCTTTCGGTCTTCTTCGCGGACGTTTGCGATCAAGCGGTATCCACTCAAGGATTGCCTTGGTCTATCTGTCGTCCCATCGACTCGCTATATGGCCCGCCCATCTCCATTTCAATTGTTTTACTCTTCCAATGATGTCACAGACTTTTGTTTGTTCCCTGATCCATGCGCAGGACTTTCTGTCTCGTCTTGTAATGCCAGGCATACATCTTTCCATTCCCCTCTGTGCCACCCGAAGTTTTTGAATTGATTCATTGATTGATATATATATATATATATATATATATATATATATATATATATATATATATATATATATATATATATATATATTTATATATATATATATATATATACCCAGGACTTGGCCAGAACGCACTATTCGAGTTCGCTGTTATAAACGTCTGCTGTAGAATGGCGCCACCTGTTAGTGTCGATTCACATGAGGCGTACAACACACCTTACATCCTAAGCCTGGCATAAGACGTAGGGCGCTTTTATCGTCAACTTTAGATTCACATAAACCTGTTTCGAAATGGACGCGCAACTTAGAACATCGGACGTTGTTACCATTGCTGCATATTATATCTTCAAAAAAATCAGAACGAAAGAAAAGATTGTTAAAACGTTTATACGAAATATAACCCTTTTTAATTTTGTTAATAACCCTTTATACGAAACTTAGTGAGTACCCAAGAAAATTGAGACACATCACTGAGACAACAGACTAGGCATAGGGCACATCATATGTCTCATGTTAAACGGCACTAGACATTACACGTTTAACCGACATGGAAAACTGTTAATTTTTGTTTGTTTGTCCTAATTGCTAGGTGCGATTATAAACAATGTGACAAATGTGAAAAAAAAAATGTAATTTTTTTCGTGATGTGAAACATGTTTTGTATGCTTCTAGGGTAAGCAGTATTCTTGTGGTTTAGGAAGTTCTGATCATCCTAGAAGTGCCCAAGCAGACAGGAGAGTTCCAGCTGCAGATAGGACTCTTTTAAGGATGACTGTTAGGGGGGTGGGTCTTAAAAAGGCGTAATATATCGAAAATACTCGCTGACATTCCTTCTGCTAAAAAAAAACATCCAAACTTTACGTAGATAGTAGTAAACTTCGGTTTTGCAATGCAATTCCAATGCGGAACCAAAAACGGGATGAACTTTTGTATCAACCAAAGAAAGTTTTATATTATCAAGAAAAACCCTTCAAATAAAAAATATAAATCAAACAGTTCGATTTTAAATTTTGAAACAAATTTGAAAAATCTTCCAATGTTTTTTTTTTCCTAATGTGCTCGGAAAAGATACTGTGCATAAGAAATATCTAGTTTCAGATTGTTGAAAGAAGCACCATAAGTAAACTAGATTAATCTCTATAGTCCTGATAAAATGAGCTATTTATTAGCAATTATAGCCCTAATTTAGCGATCCGGCTCTAAAATTAATAAACCATAAACTCTAAAAAGTTAAAACTCCACAGTTTGAAAAATGACCCTATTGCGAGCTAAGAACGGGAATATGGCAATTTGGTTTTTGTTTACTGTTTTGTGCATTTTAAAATTATACAAAAGCTCTTCCCGAAACCGTATAATCCTTGACAAAATGGAAGCATAAATCGCTTTTATCTGCCCAATTTAAGCGACATATTCTGGAAAATAAACTTCTAAAAAGCTAGAATTTAGCTAGAAAGCGGGTTAAAAAGGTCATAATGTTACGTTAGTTGTTTTTAGCTTTATCCTTGGCGGAATCTCTGTGATTATTTTAGTGACATATGCCATGATGCAGATTTTTAGTGTCCCGTTGGAAATGCCTACGGTTATTATATAAACTTATAAATTCAGTCAATCCGCATTATTTCAAGATTTCGCTAATGTTGTCATCATAAATAAGTTTAAGTGTTTACCATACGCTTAAAAAAAACAAGTTTAGGAACAAATGTACAGTTCAATGATGGTTTGAATATTTGGAAGGTATAACTCAATATCAATATAACTCAAGTCTAACTCAATAAAATTATAACGTCTTCATTCAACATTTGGTGATGAAATAGCATCTAATAGAAGAATTTATAGCTGGTTCGTGGAACTTTTGGAGATGAGCACTCACAAATGTTAATGATGAATTTCATTAAGGTTCATAAAAGTGTTCAGTAACACATATTATTGAACGAATCATCATGGCTATATTAACAATGCTAGAGATCGAACATCATGTGATATACATTGAGATAGATGTATGCTTAAAGCTTTAATTTAAAAAGAATTGCTGACACAATATTTCGTACACTTTAACAGAAATCCCAAAAATGCTCGAGCCAATTGATATAGGCAAAATATCGTATGTGATAAGACTTGCGAATATTGAGAACGAGCCGAAGACTATGGGGTGCTAAAGCCAAAGGCTGTAAAAATTGTACATTCATAGTGTTTCGAAAAAAAATAATTGCATTATTTGATTTAATAATGCTGATTGGTATACAACAGTTTGTTTATCGAGTCAAAATCGTCCCAGGCCGAGCAACGACAGGAGCTCAAGCAATCAATAATTTAAACGAAAAAAACAAGACAATTTAAAGTATCATTTGTGGTATATCCTGATTCATCAAGTTATGAGCTCGTTTTGTTCCGGAATATTTAAAGTTGATATTTGACATATCAAATATGTATTATAAATTAATTCGATCTTAGATTTTTGTTATAGTTGATGATGTTGATGACTATTACACCACACAAGGTTAACTGACCTAGTTCTCGTTACCCTTCGGACTCGATTTTGATTGTCTACCAGCTAAACAGCTTCTGAATTAGCGTTGAGGAATAACCCGGCTTCATCTTTGATCATTTTAGTCCATTAAATTTTTAAAATGACTTCATTTACGATTAGAATTCCCGGGTTTAGAGTTGTACTATATATATATATATATATATATATATATATATATATATATATATATATATATATATATATATATATATATATATCATAGAACATCAGACCATAGAACAGTCATACCATAGAACATCAGACATATTTCACAACACCTTGTTTTGAAAAGTTTAGATAATTTTGATATTGCCACTGCTGACATATACTCCATAACTGGATGTCATACTTAGTTCGCCCAACAAGTCAGTAGTATTGTCTGTATTTAATACGAAGTCCAGCTCTTTTCCTGTCAGCATGCTCTTTGCATCGTAATTTGGCATCAAATAATACTGAAGTGTTTAGCACTGACGTCATATGGGATAATTGTACTATTGATGTCTAGAAGAAATAGTTCTGCTTTTTTTTTGTTAAAGTTTATATGGATAGATGTACCTTTATTGAAAATGGCTCATAATTGTATACAATGCTTCTACAGTACCAACTATCCTAACAGGAGAAGATGAATTTTTAAAATTAGCTATTTTATATTAAATCCCGATTTCTAAAATAATTTTCCCATTGACTTTTTCAGTATTTTGCCCTTTACGCCAATAAGATTACAAAATATGACCAAAAACTCACGTTACTTTTCCGTATTTAACAGCTAAACACCTACACTTAACTAAGCTAAAATACCTTTGCAAATGAGGAAACAGTTAGCGGTAAACTAAAACTACAACTATTCTGATATTTTATAGGGTTATTAACTAAGGCATCAATTACAGGATTGTAACAATGAGGAATATCAAGACAATATGATTGATGTTGTAGAAAAAATAAAAATGTAGTAAAACATAAAAATAAATCGTGATGGAACTTCAGTATGCAATTATAGGCGTTATGTAAGGCAGATATCTGCCGCCAGATATTGAAACTTGAAAATTCAAGCAGATTGTTTAATTGGTTGGTAAGAACTTATAGCTTATAGTCCTTTTATAAGGTCATCAAAATAATAACGACCTATATTTTGATAAATATTAGATTCTATGATATTTGAACTAACTCATCATGGTAATACCATGGTCTTCCACATGTTAATATAAATAATAAAATTAATTAAGTTAATATAAATAATAAAATGTGCTAATCAGTTAACTATTTATCTAACTTTAATATATACTGACATAGAAAAAGGACCGCCAAGAAATAATGATAAAATTTTTAAAACTATATTCTAGATTTATTGTTATTGTTAAACAGTAAAACTCATTAAAATTTGACGGTCTAATTACTACGAGTTAGGGAGCCACAATCAATAATGGGTGGATCGTCCTCCACTTTTATACATTCACAGAGGCGCCTAGGCATTGATCTAATTAGGTGGGCAATTTCTTCTTGAGGCATAGTGTTCCATGCTACTTGAATTTCACCCCGTAGTGCCTCCAATGTCTATGGATGGCGTGGCAATCAACCTATGATATCCCACACTATGTCACTTAGTATATATTACTAACATTTTAACTTCTACTGAAACGGAATCACAATAAGGACAAGCTACAGTTAAAGCTGGAGCCGCCGTAACTATATTATTGTCTTGATGCAAAAATTCGTCCTGTTTTTGGCGTTATGAAGTTTTGATACTGTTTCAGAGAAGGAATTTCAACGAGTACTTGGGAAACACATTTTGTTATTTGGTTGTGTTTTATAAAATGTATTACGAATTAAAAATATGCGAAAATAAGGATAATTTCGACTTAAGGGAGGGTGGTGTAAGATGACGCGGGCGATAAGTTGGCGCATTGGCGATTGGCTGGATCTGCTGTGACGTATGCATCTAACTTCAGTTGTGTTTTGTTGATTATCAGTGCCGGCACGTGCGCGCAGAAAAATATACAATTTGCACACAAAACAATTACTGCAGGTAAGTTTAAAGATTTCGACAGCTTTTGATCTAATTTTATTATAATTTGAAAGTAGTGTCGTTCAAAAAAATGGTAGACATTCAGTGTTTCGACTGACTTGTTGATTAAAATCTTATTCCACCTTAGCTTAACAATCGATATATTTCCAACATTTCATAAGACATGGCGGTAGCATATCGATTTCTGCATTACGGGAAAGTATATAAGATGACCCGCTAAGTGGGTGTACAAGACGGCACGCGCCAACTTACAATACCTTATTTCAATGTTTAGAATTTGGAGTGTTTTTTTAAATTATTTCTTAATTTTTCAATTGCAGAATGTCAAGGCGCGAAAGGAAAAGTGACAGACAAACATGGACACCTTCTGTTATTGATATTGAAGATTGTGTTTTGTGATTGATATTGAATTATGATTGAAGATACATACACCGACCAAGGAAAAAGTAAAAGATCTGTCGAAAAATCTTTAGGAATGCCAAAATGTACGTTGACGAGGTTATTGAACAAAACTGTATGTTCAACTAAACTTGGTAGATATGACATTACCTTTTCAACAAAGGTCGAAAAAGCCTTCTGTGATTATTTGACGCCTCTAGATGCAACGTTTTATGGTTACCACGAAACATTTAGGGACAATTGCTTATGAATTCGCTGAAAAAACTATATTCCACCTCGGTTCGATTGAAAAACAGAGACTGCAGGTAAAGAATGGCTACGTGGTTTTTTAAAACGACATCCAGATTTGTCAATTAGACAACCAACATCAACAAGCATTGCACGTGTTATTGGTTTTAACAGACTAGAATGCGAACGCTTCTACAATAACATGTGTGCGGTGTCGGATAAATATAACTTTCCTCCACACCCTAGTTACAATAAGGATGAAACGGGTTTATCCACGGTACCTAGCAGGCCACCCAAAGTTCTTACAATGAAGGGAAAACAAGCAGTCAACAAAATAGCAAGCGCTAAGAGAGGCATAAATGTGACTGTTGTAAGTGCTATGTCTGCGATTGGCCACTTTGTTCCACCAGCTTTTATATTCGGTAGGAAACATTTGAAATCTGAATTACTGGATTGAGCACTTGCTGGATCAATAGGAATGACTTCTGATTCAAGCTTTATTAATGCGGATCTCTTTATTGATTAGTTAAGTCATTTCAAAGATCATACTAAACCTACTGAAAATAACCCCATTATTCTTGTGCTAGACAATCACTCCTCATACTGCTCAATTAAAGCTGTAAATTCCTTCTGGAAAAACAATATTGTTGCACTGACTGTGCCACCACATAGCAGCCATCAAATGCAGCTCCTTGATAGAGATTATCACGGTGTCCTTAAAAAGTACTACGCTGGGAAGTGTGAGAAATGGTTGAGGACGGGCGATATAATGGTTGAGGATGTTCTGTTGAAAGCTTCAGAGTCACAGGAATTTGGCCTTCGAATCCAGATGTGTTTAATGATGCCAATTTTATGGCAAGTTCTGTCACAGAACAAGAAAATCCAGACGATTCCGCAGGAAACACGGTAGAAACGACTAGCCAGGCCGGTGTTACATCACAAGATCCTCATTCAAACAAGAAGAGTGACTAATCAGACCGAAAATAATTCTCAATCCATCAGGACTGTACTACAAATGGTGTTTGAAACTCGTATAGTCGCCACTCATCACGGCTTACCTAAAGCAAACATCTCAACATCAAATGAAGCCAAAGCAAAAATCCTAGTGTCATTCAAATATCTACATTCCATCCTAAAGCAACCACTGTTGATGCGCAATTTCCCCAATCGAGTCTATGCACGAATTCTGATCATGTTATAACTACAAATAGGGATATAATGCAACCTTCTGCTTCAACAAATGTAGAATGCTCACACAATGTGTCAATCTCTGATAAAATACACTAAAAGAAAACGCATAAGATCTGAAATAATTAGATGTTCACCCAGTTAATCCAAATTAGAAGAAGCAAGTAATCAGAAAACTGAACCAAAACCCAAAAGGCCTAAGAAGCCTTTGAAAGCACCGAAGAAAAGTAAAACAAACAACGTTTGGACGCGTCTTGGATGTCAAAAAATATTTAAAGAACCCATTACGGAAGACTGATGTAAAAATGACTTCGCATAACCTGCGCCATCTTATTGGCCTTGCAGTGCCAACTTACCAAACGGGTTGTTTAAAATAGCGCACTTCTATTTTTTTTTTAAGTTTTAGTACAAATTAACCCAAAAATAAAAATTGTGATTTTGATTTAAGTTTTTTTTAGTTACCAATTAGTCAAAAATTTAAAATATATAAACTTGATTTTGAAATTTTCATTTTTATTTTGTTTATGACTTATTGTTTCAAAAGTGCGTCATTTTACACCATCCTACCCTACTATTTGTTATATTTAGATTTGTCTATTTGCGAAAAGGCATGAATGCTTCCAAAACCCAAAAGAAACTATGTGTAGGGTACGAAGAGTACCGCTATGATTCCATGTGTCGTAAATGATTCAGAAAGTTTAATGAAAATAATTTTAATCTTAGTGATGCACCATGCACAAGCAGCCTAGCCTGATGCCAACGAAATATTGCCACGTATTAAAAGTGATCGGCATAGAAAAACTCGAAAGATCGAATAAAATCTAGGAAGCAACTCGTATTAAGGTCATTATGTCAACTTGGAATCCCACATTGCCAGATGAGTTAACGGGGACAAATATGACAGACCGAATTTCAACTTGCGATTCTTTATTGAATCGCAACGAAATCGAACTATAAAGAAAATTAACAAAACAGACATTTTTAAAGCAAATGGTTGCAGGTGATGAAAAATGGATTCTGTATAACGTTGTTAAGCATAAGAGATTATCGTGTAAGCGCGGAAATGCTCCTTCAACCACAAAAGCCACTTTACATCCAAATAAAGATATGCTATGCATTTGGTGGGACTGGAAGGAAATCATCTAGTATGAGCAGTTACCTGAAAAGCAAACCATTAATTCGGAGAAATATTGTTTAGAACAGAGTGAATTAAAGCGAGCAATCGATCAGAAGCGACCTGAATTAGCTAACAGAAAGGATAATGCATTCTATCGAGACAATGCTAGACCACACGTCTTTTTGGTCACCCGAGACAAACTATTACAACTTGACTGGGGTGAATTAGCCCACCCACCATATGCTCCGCACTTTGAGCCCACCGACTATTATTTATTCAGATCGCTTCAAAACAGCTTAGATGTTAAAAACTTTATTACTGGGAAAACTTGGCAGAAAAATCACTTGGATCGGTTCTTTAGCCAGAATCCTCAAAACTTTTGTGAGCGCGCGATCATGCAGCCTACGGTAGCTGCATAATCGCTGATGTAGAAAGGTCATCGAGCAGAAAGACACATACAGTCCCTATCTATATTAATGTGTACACTTGTGGTTTTCAAGCAAAATCCAAGTTATGCGTATTTCTAAAGCATTTTGAATTACTGTATGAACTAAAAATGTTTACTAAACCATAGATTAACATTTATCTCACACACAATGCCAATATTTTTTATATTGGTAACACTGACCGCGAAAACCGCCATTTTTGAGTATTTGGCACTTTTGCTATGTCAAGCGTGTTATTTTTTTGTACATTTGTGTAAAGTTATTGACAAATATTGATTAAATTATTGAGTTGAGTAAGTTTTTTGCTTTAATATAGTATTCTATCATATTTCGTAATAAAAAAAGTTTTATATGCTTTTAAAGTAACTTTTTAGGTTACCAGTTACCTAACCTTACTTTTGTATTCATTTTTACAAATGGGTAGACCTAAAGATCAACCCGACCAAAATTGGAGTTGTTAGGGGTGTTTTGGCCCTAAGAACTATGTCACAGAAATAAATTGCCAAGAGAGCAAACATATCCAAGACATCGGTAGCCAATATAGCCCGCAAAGTAAAAATGTGCAGGGCGTGTGCAAACGTTGACGTCGGGGTAAATGTGGCAGAAAACCATCAGCAACTCCTCGCGGGTCGCGTATTTTGGTCAAAGTGATCAAAAATGATAGAACGGCGACAAACGCGACTATAAAACATAAAATGGCTGAGACTGGAATCGATGTATCTATTCGTACAATGCAACGAAAATTGGTTGATTTGAAGTTGAACAGTCACGCACCAGTGAATAAGCCAAATCGTACGGCCCAGATGAAGAAAAAACCTTTAGCATGGGCTAAAAAATATCAAGGTTTTACTGAGGACGATTGGAAAAAGGTACGTGATAATATTTAGCAGGATAAAAAACTTTATATTTTTCTAAAAATTGTATTAAATCTAATATCTTCTCTAAAAGGTTTACTTTAGTTATCAAAGCACCATTCAAATCTTAAAGAACAAAACCCAATACTCTCGACGAAGACCTTCCGCAAAATATCATTCAGACTGTATGATAAAAACTGCTAAATAACCAAGATTAGTTATGATTTGGTCGCTGATTAATAGTAAAGATCTTCGGAGAATTTACATTGTTCAAGGAACCATGAGGCAGCAGCAGTACATTTCGGTCCTAGAAAATAGATTAATACCTCAATTGAGAGAATGGTGCCCTTATAATGAAAATATAATTTTCATACAAAATGGAGCACCATGTCACACTGCGAAATCGGTGAAAAAAAATTATTAACGAACAGAATATTCAGTTGTTGGACTGGCCTAGAAACTCACCAGACATTAATCCAATAGAGAATCTCTGGGAGCTTTTGAAACTTGAGATTGCCAAGGAAAATGTCACAAATAAGTCACAATTAATTGAGAGAATAATGTTTCATTGAAATCATGATGAACATCTCAAAGAAATGTGTCTTAATTGGATTCGAAGTATGCCTGGACGAATACGCGCAGTCATAGAGACTAAGGGCAGTAATACAAAATAAAATAAAATATAGATTTGTTTGCCTAATTATTGTACTAAGTGATCAGTGTAATAAAGAAGTCTTTAAAATAAAGAGTAACTTGTATTATCGAAACACACACATTTTTCTAAAAATCAAGCAAAAAAAGTGATTTTACTTAATTATTTCAAGTGATCGCATTAATATGGACAGGAATGTACTACATTAATTAAATGTATAATATTGTATATTATTATACGCAAAACTTTCATCAAATCTCTAAAATATTAATATCTTAGTTTTATTATAATTTTGTGTCTATTATAACCATAATTATATCTCGCATACATTTAATATATTATTAACATTTTGATCAATGTATGTCTAAATTTAAAACATATATAGCACACGTCAACGGAGCCGAATAGTAATTTCAATTTTGTATTCGGAATACGAACAAATTTTTCATCAGATTTTTAAGACAATTTATTTGCCGACCTTTTAAATTTAAACGTAATATTTCTATTCTTAATCTGACTGAACATAACGGCATGGGCGTCTTCATCCACCCCAGCCACCCCATAAAAGGGTGAGACGGGGGTCCAAAGATGGGGCGAGTGGGCGAAATGACTGAAGACGTAGGGAGGCTGCAGCAACGCTCGATTTATTTATATTTATTTTGGTTCTAGCTTATCTTTCTTAAGAATCGCAGAATCGCAAGAATAAGGAATAAAGAGAAGACACTTTTGAAATATTGGAAATTAAGTCAATTTATAGACGGGTTCTGCAGCGGGGATTACTGCGTTTCTTTATTTGATTTCGAAATATTAGGATTTTCGAGGTCTGTTGTATTGAGAAATTTAAAGAATAAAAAGAATGAAAGATCCATAAACCCAGACTCGTTAGTTTCGGTACGATAGCATAATTTATTTCTACAATTATACTGTTGTTAATGCTGTTCATTTCTGAAACTCTCAAGAAGTTAAAACAAAACAATATTTTCGTAAATGAAAACAAAATAGCAATTCACAATCATAAATTATAATTAACTGTTATATTTTCAAGTATAAAATATCCGTTGATATTAGTATTCCAAATAGATAACAAATGGAATGACATTCTGTCAATTACAATTATGCTATTGCACATCAAATCTTAACTTCAAGAACATACTACAATCTACACTAATCAATGCAAGAATGACACTATTGAGATAAAAATTGAATGACCACAACATCATCGTTATCAACATACGAGATGAGTAAATAAAGCAATGCGTCTAGTGGTGTAGGGTCAGATCTGGCAACACTGTCGGTTTCCTCTATGGAGCAGAAACAGGCCAACGTCTGATGCGTCTTCAGTGCGAGTTTGAAGTCCGTAGAGTCACTACCTGGTCTGCAACAATTTTTTTCATGAACCGGATTTTTCTAGTGCGTTCTGAAAAGGAGTGACAGCAATGTCGAGAAACGGTATATTATCACGTTTTGTTTCGGACTTGGGCCAGTACGACTTTTGCAAAAGTCCGACAGGTCTATAGAAACAGTGTTTTGTGAAGGGCCTAGGTTTTCAGATGGTTTAAGCCATTCTCAAGCCGAGACTGGGTTGAAGATGCATCTTGCACAGAAGATCTTTATCTGCAAGAAGTGAAAATGTCCACTTAATCCAAAATCACAATAGGAGGGAAACGTATCTTGCCTCTTTTAGCGGATTGAAAATGACCCTTTTTTTCTGGAACGTTTCATTATTGATGACGAGTCTTGAATTCGACACGGAAACGAAGCGCCAGAGCCAGGAATGGCACACTCCAACCGCACCAAATCGAAAAAAAACAAGAATATGCGAACTAAAGATCAGATGTATGCTAATTTGCTTTCTTGATAGCCAAGAAGACTGTCCATAATGAATTTGTGCCCAAAGATCAAACGGTAAACCTAACCTAACCAACCCTTTTACCGACACGTTCTTGAAATACTTCGAAAAAGGAAAAAGGGTCATTCGTATTAGGCCGAATATCAAGAATACCTTATTCACTAGACTGGAGTCCTTATGACTTTTTCCTTATCCCAAGGTTAAAAATTAACCTTAAAAGACAACATTTTGGTACATTGGAGGGCCGTAACCTACCAACAGAAGGCGATTCCAATATCTGAGTTCCAACACTGCTATGAAGAGTGGACAAACCGTATCCAGTGCTGCATGATTATCCAGGACAACTAATAGAAAAGAAACAATATTGAATTGTAATTTCGATTAAATAAAAAAATTATAAAATATCAGTCTCATTATATTATATATACAATTCCTATTCTCCAACAGCAGTCGCGGATCAAACTGAGTAATCCAAATTTTAGCTCTGCAAGAAACCAGGTTGACAGATGATAACACCTTGGACTTCGGCAACTACAGTTAGTGTGCTAACAAAAACTATACGTTAATCAATGCACACCTCCGAGTTAACAAAGAAAATAAATCTAATCCTGAAAAAGTAAATAAGTCCTGGGAAATTCTGGAAAAGACTATTTCTAAAATTCATTCTAACCGTGTAAAAATCCTATTGGGTAATTTCAACGCCCAACTACGGAATAGAATAAAGAAGGTACAAAAAAACAGTCGGCAGTTTTCTCGCTAATAAATGGACCAATCATAATGGCAAAAGATTGATTGAACTATGTTCACAGTTAAATCTAAAAATAATGTCAACCCATTTTAGGAAGAAAATTACAAAACAAAAGACCTGGAGATGCCCAAACACGTACATGGGTGAACTTCAAATTGACCTTGTTGACATTTGAATGTTCAAGTTAAGAAAGGAGTTAACATAGACACGGATCACTACTTGACTAGAATCAAATTTAGCTTAAAGCCTCGAAGTCTTACTCAATATAGAATACTAATCCCAAAGTTCGAATCTACGAAAATAAAACCAACCCTAACAGAAGAGCTTGATAAACAACCAGCTCAGAATTAGAAGAAATTAACTATAACATCTTTTTGGAAGTAAGAAAAAAAACATCGAAGCTAATTAGACAAACTAAAAAAAAATATAAAAACAATCAATGAAATAGAAAAAGATTTCCAAAAAAAATAACACTCGAAATTTCTACAAAGCATTTAAAACTAAATTAACAGGCTATCAACCCCAAAGTATTTGCTTCCAAACTTGCCAATTATTTTGTACAACCACTAAACTGTCTTGAGCCCTTAAACAGATTAAACAGATTACCAACACTAAACCCTAAACAAACAAACCCAGAATGATTACCACCGAATGAAGATAAAATAATTAGGCAAATCAAACGACTTAAAAATAACAAGGCTTCTGGTGACGGTGGAATCACTGCTGAACTTTTGAAATCCACTGGTCCACTGTCCACTGGTACAAAGAAAATAACCAAAATTCTACAAGAAGTTTGGCGAACCAAACGGATTTCGGACGATTGGAAAGGTGCTCCAATCCATTCACTACATAAGAAAGGAGATAGAATGGATGTAAACAACTACAGAGGGATATCTCTTCTCCCAGTTTGTTATAAAATTCTATCTCAATGTCTACTGGACAGAGCACAAGGACAGTTAGAACCTAAAATTGGTGAATATCAAGCAGGTTTTCGATCGGGCAAATCCTGCCCGGAACAGATCCTGAATCTAAAGTTGATCATACGGCCTCAAAAACTATACAATAAAAATCTCGTCTCCGCATTTGTGGATTTCAAAAAAGTTTATGATTTTATTGATCGCGAATCTTTATTCCAAATCTTGAAAGAACAAAGACTAGATCTGAAAACGCTGGCAACTGTTAAAGTAACACTTACACAAGATCAAAAGTTAAATTCATGGGTGACATCTCGGCGCCTTTTGAAATTAAAACTGGAGTGAGACAAGAGGATGGACTCTCGCCACTCTTATTTAACTGTGTTCTAGAAAAAGTAATATAAAAAGTAAAAGTAGGAGTGGCGTGAAAAAAAGGGCCTTGGATATTGACCAACCCATTAAACTGGGGAGAACCAACATCAAAATACATTGTCTGGCGTTTGCTGATGATGTAGCAATGTTAGCTCAAGATATATTAACGGCGGAACGGAAAAGGTAGGACTCCAAATTTCCTTTGAAAAGACACAATACATGACTTGCAACAGACTAAGAACACCATTTTTAAAAACAAAATATGTTAACATCAGATGAGTCTCTCATTTTAAATATTTGGGTGAAATAATCATAGAAAACGGGTTGAAAAAAGCGGCCAATAAGGGTAGATGTCAAAAAATGGAAACAACATTGAGACTTACATAACATATTTATAACAAAAAATGTATATGTAAAAACACAAAACTGAGAAATTACAACACAGTTATTAAGCCAGAATGTCTATATGGCGCAGAAACGCTCATTTTGAATAGAAAGAAGGACATCAAGGAGATTGAAAAGAAAGAAGGAAAATCATAAAAAAAATATTAGGCCTCAAACAAATAAATAGCACAACATACCGACTTCGAGAAAACGAAGAAATCAAACAATACACAGATATGCATAGCGATATGAGAAAAAGAAGACTTAAGTTTTACGGACGCATAAAACGGATGAATCAATTCAATGTCAAATCAACTGATTCAAATCAACGGAATCAGACGGATGAATATTCAACTAGTTGAATTTTATGAAAATAGGAGTAGAGCTAAAATAAAAACAATTAAATGGGTTGTTGCATTTAAAGAGGACTTAAGATCAGCAAATATTAAACAAAGTGAAATTCAGGATAGAAACTATTTCAGACACAAGGTTAACGTTTGCGAGGTTGCTCAGAGAGAAAAATGTACGAAGATCAGAACAACTTGGACGATAGGAAAAAGCACATAGTGAAAGGATGAGATCGTTATGGGCGCAAAGGAAGGCTAACAACAACAAACGTCTCTAACTGTACTTCGCGTGGTCCACCAGGGTCCATACGTGAATAATAATAATAAATCAAAAAAAATAAAAAATCAGTCTCATTATATTATATATACAATTCCAATTCTCCAACGGCAGTCGCAGACAAAGTGACAAGGAAAATGTTTATTAAAGTATAGGAAAGGCTAATGAGGAAAATGCCTAAATGGGGAAGGAGATAGATATGTATAAACGAAGTAATTAGAAATTAAAAAAAAGCAATACATAACAAAACAAATGACTAATGGTAAAGACTAAGTCAACTAACAGGATCATTAAATATGGCTTACCTATAAAAAAAGATTCAGGAACTCAAGAAAACATATTACTTGTAGACACCCAACACAAAAGTTTGAAAATAAAATGAGCATAAACAAAACAAAACATAAGGAACCACAAATGGAAGATGAAAAGTAACAAATAGAAAGATATTAGACATAAGAACAAACAAAAAACCACAAAAAGGGTGGTTTTTAAATTTTCAAATATGCTTTTATAATAACTTTAAATCAGCACTAATACAACTTCATACTTTACTTCAATACATGTGCAAACATACACAATCTCACCCACTTCTCGACCACTTGAGATTCTCCGACGACCTAATCTTAATAGCCGACCGTCAGGACAATGCTATTGTGGTTAAAAGATCTCAACGAAGTCTCCAAGAAAGTGGGACTCAAAATCAACTTCGCAAAAACCTAAATTATGACAAACCTGGTACTTGGCACGATACGTCTACATCGATAACATCAGAGTAAAGGAACTACATCTTTTAAGTACTTGGGACACGAGATTAATATCAGCAGAGACAATCAGACTCGTGAAATCTCCAGAAGGACTGGACTTGCCTGAACAGCTTTCGGAAATCTAAGATATATATTAAGGTCAGAATCGCCGGTTTGTTTGAAGAGAAAAATTTCAACCTATATGCCCTTCCAGTTCTCACATACAGTGCAGAGACTTCGACAATGACAAAACAAACAATTAAAAAGATCTGGGTGACCCAACTAGCTATGGAACGGAAAATGCTGGTAGTTTATCTCAGAGGTCAAATACCAAATAGAGAAATACCCAAACGAACGAAAGTGTTTGATGCCGTAAAAAAAAATAGCGACGTTGTAGTGGAACTGGGTGGATCATGTTGCGAGACCGGTTGATGACAGGTAGGCAAAACGAATTCTCGAATGGAGACTAAGATCGGAGGACGTCCCTTCACCAGAAGGACCGAACACAGTGGAAGCTCTTAAGAGAGGCCTACGTCCTGCAATAGACTTCAATACGCTAGTGATGCATGATGGAGGGAACTAGCTCTAAAATATTTCTATTCTTTGGTAATACTAATATTAAAAGTGCAAGAATGTTTTGATACATTTTTCATTTTATTTTGAACAATTTTAGGCGTGCTTTTTTCACTGAGCTTTTATTGCTTGATTATTCAACATTATTACATTTCAAGATCTTTCATGTATGACCTTGGGATGCAAAAATTTAATATCTATATTCATAATTTAGTGCAAAAACAAAGTTATATTTCATGTTTCATTGCATGTACTCTTGAATTATATATATCCTCAGCTGAAGTTGAAAAGAAAGGAAAGCAATAAATACGATCTCAGCATGGTTACAAACAATTCTCCTCGTAACTCTCGCAACCCGGAATAGTATTTTCATATTTTTTTTTTATTCTCCTTAACAAAAGTGAGCGCCAAGATTATATGCGCACCATCTTCCTCAAGACCGGCTCCATGCATGGAAATGCCTGCTTAATTCGCTACTAGATACTAGCACGCCACATTATTTCGAAAACTGTAATTCTGAGAGCTTTTTCCGACAAATTAAACTCGCCGAAATGAGAATAGAACGCCGTTTGAAGACACTGCACCAGCTTCTCGAAGAAGCGACAAGACGTAAAGTTGTAATAAGGATGCGCGAAAAGAAAAATCCATAATAACTAGAAAAACTGGACGCGCGTTTAAATTTTTATTCATTTTGAACAGCTCCTCATTGCTTTTCAATCACATATTTGTAATAATTTTTTAAATTAAATAATAGTTATTGAAGTATTGATATTTATCCCCCTGATATTTATTATATAATATTATCCCTGATATTTATTATATAATATTAAATTGTTATAATTAAAGAAATAGAATTTTAAAACAAATGTCACTTCATTCAACGTGTCTCACTTTGGAACATAATTTGTTTCATATTCAAAGAATTAGAATATTAGTAGTTATTATTATCAATTTATCTCTTTAATAACAAAACATCATTTAGAATTGATTTATATCCATATATCCTTCAAATATAATCTATTTTTTTACTACTTTAAATTCCCAATGCCACAGTAATTTCTACTGACAGAACTAAATATCATAATATAATATCAGTCAAAACAGCATTTATCGTTCATAATTATCACTAAAACTTGAGTATTAAAAGCATCTCTTTAGAAGAAAGGGGTTGAAAAAGAAATGTTTTTGTTAGAGAAGAAGGGGGCTTCCTTTAAAGGGCAGTTGGAAGGACGGAAGAAGAAGTCATTCTTAGTAGTAGGGCAGAAAGGGTATGTACCGCCCTTAGAGAGATAATGAGTAGGGAAGGTATAGATGGAAGGAGAGATAGGGACGAGGACCCATTCTTGGAAGGGCATATGGGGAGAACTGTGAGCTGGTTATAACTGAAAAGTCGCACTCAACTCCACATGATGTAATAGATTTAGGCTTAGAAATAATCAAGGCATATGAAGAATTACTGGAAGAAAAGAGTGATTTGATCTTATTTTGGCTTCGATGTAAGAAATTCTGTCTGTGGTTCAAACACGTGGTATCTCAATTTTTTTCTTTTATGATGGACAGCCCCTATATTGAAAAGAATGATTGCCAGCACCAGCCAGCATGTTGGTGGAAACGATGCATGACGAATTGGCATGAGCGGATTTGCCACATGAGGAACAGATAGCAGGGGAATTACATTTTGAGGAGACGTGACCGAAGCGCTAAGAGTTATTACATAGAATAGGTTGAGGGATATAGGAACGAACGAGATATGAATCTAGCTCTGAAGTATTCTAGAGAAGAATGTAATTTGAATGAAAGGAAGTGGCTGGGAGAAAGTATAAGAACTTCATCTTTTCTTGATTCGTTTGACGTGAATATCTCCCTGGTCTTTAAAATGTTCTAATACTTCGCCTTCACTACATAGGAGCACTTCTCTAGAAGAAGCTATTCGCTTGCAGAGATTGAGAGACTTTTGCGGAGAAGAGGAGACTGGAACTTCATCAAGTTATTTGAGTGATAAACATTTAGAAAAGTGTCTCTCAGAATCTGCAGTAACCAATAGTGAGCCATTGTGTAGATCTATTTTACAGAGAGAGCCATAGTTAAGGAGTAGAGATCTTGGGTCGTTTAGACCCTAAGGAGGAAAACGAGTTGGAGTTAGTCAAGGCCATAAGAGTCCCACAAGAGTGGATATATACAATACAATATAAGAAAAATATAAGACCACCGGGGCAGTGCACTTTACCTCGGCTACCCTAAACTCACTGGAGGGGCAGCGGATACTCCAGTAGTACCATTTACGACCCCTGATATCAGCAGGTGCCAAATCTCACATAAAAGCTTGACTTAAGGAAAGACTCGAGCCCCGGGGGCATCACTCCTCGTACCTGGAAATGCTACAGGTCCCGTGAGGGACATATCCCGTCAAAGAGTGCAGCAGTTAAGAGTCTTCGATAATGATACTCGGCGTTAATCGCCAACAGAACCATAATTACAATGATAATACAAATGCATTCAAACAAAATTGCTTCACTATTTCCGGACATCAAAATGTTATTGATATATCCATTAACTTTAATAGTTTGTTATTTAATGCCATAATGCCAGCTTCCGTTACACTTTACGCAGAACCCGCATAACATGGGAAATTAGCTATCTATTCTAAAGCTGATGCTTTGATTCAATATCATATTCCATAAGTACAATTGATTATATCAGCTCGATCACTGACGAATGAAATTTTGTTGTTATTTGTCATTTGTATATTTTATACATATAAATCAGATTAATCATGAGGTAAAATTAATTTTCTTGTTGTATTTTCATTGGTTAATTATTAGGAATTCTAGATATACAAACTCACTGATGTCGCTTAACTTCATCTATCGTATCATATCGATATCATAGTCTTTGTCTTTCCTCCAGCAAGTTTAATATTAAGGTGGATTATTTTACATCGCTCACCAGGAATATTGACATCAGTTAATTGGAAACTTGTAAGGTTTGTCCCATTACCGCTTCGAAATTATCACTGTTGTTATCTAATTATCACAATATAAACCATATACCATCAACAATACATTTTATTAGGTTTATTAGGTAGGTTGGTGTTTAATTTGATCCATATACATTTTTATTCAATTGTATATAAATTAAATAGTTCGGAACAGCCTTGCACGAGGCATAAGGGAAATAATATTCGTAAATTTAACCCAACGATTCTTTATATTATTTTGAACAAAAATGTCCTAAAAACATATATCCATTATGCAACCATTAATCAAAAAGCAAGATTTTATTTTTCTAATAACCAGAAAACTCGCCAATTGTTAGGAAAATTCATTTTGTGTTTCATTTTCCTCATAAAATATTATTTGGAAATAAAATATAATATTTTTATAGACATTTATTCCATAGGTTTAAGCATAAATTTGGTATGTAGAAAAAAAGAAAAACTTATAGATTAATATTGTATAATGTCAAAGTTGAAATTACTTGCACTAATTTTTCACCACTTCATACATTTTAAATGATTCACGTCACATCAACCCTCAGGAGGACGCGCCTTATAATATTACATAAGAGGATGCGGTGCGGAATTCACACTGCAATTAATTTTTTTGGTAAATGACTTTCAGTATTAGGTATTTTGTGTATTTTTTAATAACAATAAACTATTAACATTTCAATAAACTATAACTATTATTAACCTATAAATATTATTAATTTTAACACATGTTTTTCTTTAAGCAGTTACGAAAAATGAATGGAAAGTCTAAAAAAAAATAAGAGACAAAACTTGTTTATAATTATTACGAGGGTGAACTAAATATAAACCGGAATTATTTCATACATATTTATTATTATTAATATTATTATTCACGTATGGGCCCTGGTGGACCAAGCGACGTACAATTAGAGGCGCTTGTTGTTGATAGCCTTCCTTTGCGCCCATACTAATTTCATTCTTTTGCTATGAGCTTTATTCCTTTCGTCAGACCAAGTTGTTCCAGTCTTCCTACATTTTTCTCTCTGGCCAACCTTCCAAACGTTAACCTTGTGTCTGAAACAACCTCTATCCTGAATTTCACTTTGTGTAATATTTGCTGATCTTAGGTCTTCTTTAATTGCAGCAATCCATTTAATTATTTCTACTTTAGCTCTACTCTTATTTTCATAAATTTCGACTATTTGTCTAGTTAGCCTACTCGGACTCATCCGTTTTATGTGTCCGTAAAACGTAAGTCTTCTTTTTCTCATATCGCTATGTATATCTGTGTATTGTTTGATTTCTTGATTTTCTCGAAGTCGGTATGTTGTGCTATTTATTTGTTTGGGGCCTAGGATTTTACTTATGGTTTTTCTTTCCTTCTTTTCAATGCCCTCGATGTCCCGCTTTCTATTCAAAATGAGCGTTTCTGCAGCACATAGACATTCTGGTTTAATAACTGTGTTGTAATGTCTCAGTTTTGTGTTTTTAGATAGGCATTTTTTGTTGTGAATATTTTGTGTAAGTCTTAATGCCGTTTCCATTTTTTGACATCTACCCTTATTGCCCGCTTTTTCCAACCCATTTTCCATGATTATTTCACCCAAATATTTGAATTGAGAGACTCGTCTGATGTTACCCTATTTTGTTTTTAGAAATGGTGTTCTTAGTCAGGTATTGTGTCTTTTCAAACGAAATTTGGAGTCATACCTTTTCTGCTGTTTCCTTTAGGATTTCAATCTGTTTCTGCGCCGTTAATACATCTTGAGCTAAAATTGCTAGATCATCAGCAAATGCCAGACAATCAATTTTGATGTTGGTTCTCCCCAGTTTAATGGGCTGGTCAATATTCAGGGCCTACTTTTTTTCACCCCACTCCTGTATTACTTTTTCTAGTTAACTAGTTTTCTATTTAACACAGTTAAATAAGAGTGACGAGAGTTCATCCCCTTGTCTCACTCCAGTTTTAATTTCGAAGGGCTCTGAGATGTCACCCATGAATTTAACTTTTGATCTTGTGTTAGTTAACGTTGCTTTAATAATTGCCAGCGTTTTCAGATCTAGTCCTTGTTCTTTGAAGATTCGGAATAAAGATTCGCGGACAATAGAATCATATGCTTTTTTGAAATCCACAAATGTACAGACGACATTTTTATTGTACAGTTTTTGATGTCTTAGAATCAACTTTAGATTCAGGATCTGTTCAGGGCAGGATCTGCCCGGTCGAAAACCTGCTTAATATTCACCAATGTTAGGTTCTAACTCTCCCTGTGCTCTGTCTAGTAGACATTGAGATAGAAACTTGTAACAAGCTGCGAGAAGAGATATCCCCCTATAGTTGTTTACATCCGTTCTATCTCCTTTCTTATGTAGTGGATGGATTACAGCATCTTTCCAATCTTCCGGAATCCGTTCGGTTCGCAACACTTCTTGTAAAATTTTGGTTATTTCCTTGATTGTACCTGGACCAGCGAATTTCAAAAGTTCAGCAGTGATTCCATCTTCACTAGAAGCTTTGTCATTTTAAGCCGCTTGATTTGCCTAATTATTTCATCTTCATTCGGTGGTAATGAATCTGGGTTTGTTTGTTCAGGGTTTAGTGTTGCTAATTTGTTTAAGGGCTCAGGACAGTTTAGTATTTGTTCAAAATATTTCGCAAGTTCTTTGAAATTGTCTTAGTTATTTGGAGCTAATTGTCCGTTTTCCTTTTGGAAGCAAAGACTTTGCGGTTGATAGCCTGTTAATTTAGTTTTAAATGTTTTGTAAAAGTTTCGGGTGTTATTTTTTTGGAAATCTTTTTCTATTTCATTAAGTTGATTGTTTTCATATTTTCTTTTAGTTTGTCTAATTAGCTGCGATGTTTCTTTTCTTACTTCCAAAAAGATGTTATAGTTTATTGCTGTTTTTTTGACTGTTCCAATCTTTGAATGCTTTACTTCGGCTTAATACTGCTTGCTCGCAAACTTCATCCCACCACGGATGTTTTCTACGTTTTTGTAAAGGGGCCAACTTTAAGGCTGTTTTAATAATTTTTTGTTTCAATTCTTGCCAGTTCTGTGCTGGTTGTTTATCAAGCTCTTCTGTTAGGGCTGGTTTTATTTTCGTTGGGTCAAACTTTGGTATTAGCAGCCCCTTTTGAATAAGTTTTCGAGGTTTTAAGCTAAGTTTGATTCTAGTCAAGTAGTGATCCGTGTCTATATTTGCTCCTTTCCTGACTTGAACATTCAAAATCTCTTTATAATTGGGGTACGAAATGGCAACATGGTCAACTTGAAATTCACCAATGTACGGGTTTGGGCACCTCCAGGTCTTTTGTTTTGTTATTTTCCTCTTAAAATGGGTTGACATTATTTTTAGATTAAACTGCGAACATAGTTCAACCAATCTTCTACCATTATGGTTAGTCATTTATAAGCGGGAAAACTACCGACTGTTTTCCTGTACTTTTTTCTTTCCCTAGTTGGGCGTTGAAATCACCCAACACAATCCTTGAATAGGATTTTTACATAATTAGAGGGAATTTTAGAGATAGTCTTTTCCAGAATTTCCCAGGACTTATTTACTTTTTCAGGATTAGATTTATTTTCTTCGTTAACTGGGAGGTGTGCATTGATTAATGTATAGTTTTTTTTAGCACACTTGAGGGATAGTGTCGATTATTTACTGGCTGGACATTTGTTATAGAACCAAGAATGTTTCTTGACACAGCGAAAGCAACACCGAGATGTGGTGTATTTTTGAGTATTCTTTTGTCCGTTTTACTTTTAAAAAGTCTGTAGTTGCCGAATTCCAAGGTGTTATCATCTGTCAATCTGGTTTCTTGCAATGCTAAAATTTGGATTTTTTGCTGATTTAATGTTCGCCCCAATTCATGTAGTTTTCCTTTACGCAGGAGAGAATTGATATTTACCGTTCCAAAGAAAGTTTTTGTTTTCGGTTTCAGACGTTGGCCAGAGTTCTCCGTCTCCGACTACCTCCTGGGGTAATTTTGTAATTACTAGAACGCTTCATCTTGTACTTTGAATTAAAGGTTTGAACCATGACGGTTCAGAGGTTAAGACTGGAGGGGTTAATTCCAGAATTTAAATATCAGCCTCACCACTGGTGAACAAAGTAAAGTGTTTGGGTTAGAGACGCATCAGCAACTAGGCTATTTAGCGACTGGACCTACAGCTTAACGTGGGTTCCGAACCACGGTCATCAGCTTCCGACAAACCCAGGCCAGCACCCCCCTCGGGCTATAAACCCTTGGTTATGTGCCTACCCATAAGTCTATCAGGAAACCTACCGACTGGCGAGTGACCAACGTAGAACACTTCTCAGAAGGCATCCGGCCTTACCCAGCCTTTAACTGGCGTGACTGAAGGGTAATTCGTAGTCGGATTTTACACTCTTGCCTAGAAACAATCACAAACATTTAGGAAAGATAAACGGACAGAAGAAAGAAGAATAACCATCCGAGCGCTGGAATCGAACCAGCTACCGCTCCAGCGCGGATTCAGCAAAGCAAACGCTCTTACCGCCGCACCAACGCGACCGGCACTGGTGAACAGATGCTGACCACTCAGCCGCTTGATACAAGTCAGACGCTAAGTGGATTTAGTTTTTTTTTTGCCTTGGTTCGGGGCTGCTTATTTTGAGATATTGGCAGCTGTCCATTAATATCTAGTGGAACTTTCACTATCCACCACCCGTGACCCGTGACATATTTATTATTTATAAATTAATACAAAAAAAAAACTATTGATCATTTTTCGACATAGTTTTCTCCATGCTCTATACATTTTTGTGAATTCTTTACTCATAAAATCTTTGAGTTTGGGTCATCAGCCAACTGGGTTTTTGAATAAAAAATAATTATCGATTTTTTTACTTTATTTTAAAACTTTATCATACATAATATTGATAATCGATGCATTTTTTTTAAACTTGTTACAATTAATTATGAATTAATTAAAATTTATAAATTAAAAAAAAACCACGCGACCACAAACGTGCCGCGATTGGCTACCAGATTTGTGACGTCATAAGTAAAGTGTTTTCACGTCAGTACTGTCAACGGCTTCTACCTGTATATATACTGTCAAAATTATTGTTGGTTAAGTACAAAATAAAATATTCTTAATTACTAATTTAGTTCAGTAATGACAAAGGGTTCATAAAGGCTAATTCGGATAATATACCTGCTGGGGATATTTTTATGGTCACAGATTTTCTCAAAAATTACATTCGGTTCAATTCAGTTGAAGTTCGAAGTGCTAAAGTATCAATGTGAGTTTTTTTTTAATAATAATAATGTAAATGTAAATAAAAAAACAAAATATTTCTATTAATTATAATTAAACTATTTGTAGGGTGTCAAGAGAAAGTTACGGTGACAAGGCTATTGGTTTTGTTCAAATTAAGCACAGAAATGGTATTTACACGGTAAAAGGACGTGTATGTAAAGAACATGAAGTTCGGGGTAAATCTTATAATATACATATAATGCAATAAAATATAATAAAAACAATATAAATCATAATTAGAAAAACAAAACACATACATACTATTTAAATCACTAATTTTATTTAAATACACTATTAAATATACATAATAAAACTTCGCCCAACTGGGATAATATGGATAATATATTACAGTAGATTATAATGTAAACTGCATTAATAATCAATTAAGAATAAAAACAATCACTACCCAAAATTATATACATATTTGTTTGATTGCATAATAGTTGGATTGTTTTCATTGAAGTTTGGAATACTTTTAAAACCACACCGATTCTTTAAATCACCACACAACTCTAGTAACAATATTTTCAAGAAAAATATCCAGCCATATTACATTATTGCTTTGATTAAAGTTTTCCTATAATAAAAAAGTTGCCTATAATAAATTTCTAACCTATGTTTTAAAATATCCTATCAAATGAATATGTTCAATCAATAGATGAAATGTACCAAAATTCTGAAGAACACTAAATAGTTTTACTGTTTTGTTAAGAATTTAGAATATAGGAATTTAGAATATAAATATACCATTTTCTTTACTTTTTGTTTGAATATTTTTTGAATTTCTCTTTTCCTGCATACTACTTCTGCATACTCCTTGGATTCTCTTTTTTTGCATACTCCTTCAGATGTTTGTTTTGATTCCATCGAAAACTGCTTTACTAGTTCTTAATTCATCCAACTGTTCATCCAACTGATGACACACATTTCTGTGCTCTTCGACCGTATATTATTATATATTATATTATTATATAATTAGATTATCCTGTAAAACCTTCATAAGTGTAAAACTTTTCATATACGATTACCTTCCAAAATGGTAGTCGAATTTTGTTCTTGTCTATTCGGGCTTTCTTGAATATTATTTGTCGTATCCTACAAAATAGACGATCCTGTAGGGTTTTCTCATTGTTATTACCTTCGGTTGTGTTGCTACATTTAGATTCTTTGCGGATTCCCACGAATATTCCTTAAAAAATTTGGCACGATAATTTGTTTTCCCTGCAGGAATTAAATAATATAAAGTTATAAAAACGAATGCAAAAAACAAAACAAACTTTAATCTAATTTCAATATTTTATTCTGAACTTATCTTTGAGCCACTATATCTAATGTAAAGATATATGAGTATAACGTCGAAAACAGCACCGAAAGCCTAAATAACAATTAAAAGCTAGTATATTTTCAAATCGCTAGCAAACAAACACATGATCGATAAATTATTTTATTTGCCCGAGACTCCGAATTGTTCCGGGCCGACCCGATATTGGCCTTCGTTACTATTGTGACGTCACATACGTTCGGGTTTTTTTCGGGAACTGTCGGCGCGTCATCGGTACTATGTTTAAAAATTTATTTTCAAAGAGATATATATATATATATATATATATATATATATATATATATATATATATATATATATATATATATATATATATATATAACTTTTTAAGTATAAGGAAATAAATAAGAATAAAAATAGTTTTGTTATAAAACTTATATATGATCTTTCCATTTATGACAAAAAAAATGTTGAAAAGCACAGTTGCGCACGAAGTTCTCAACGTCTTGATCGTTGTCCAATCGTACCCTTCCAAGTGCATATTTCAAGGGCGCAAACAAAAAATCATCACCGGGTGACAAATCTGGGCTGTATAGAGTGTGTTCTAGGGTTTCCATATGGATATTCTCCAGTTTTTCCTTCGTCAAAACCGAATCCATCGGGCACAGATTTTATTGAAGCCAAGATGATTTCATGCATAGTGAGCTGCCGGTCACCTTCGATAAGGTGGTGGACTGTACCAATGTTGTCAGCAGTGACACTTGATCTGGGACGTCGATTATGACTTACACTTACCACACTTTCTCGTCCACTCTTAAACTTCTTGGCCGAACCACACACTTCGGTCTTAAACAGAGTATCGTCCCAATACTGAACCTTCAAACGAATTAATACTTCGGATGGTTTAACGCCTTCCTTGGTTAAAAACTTTATAATAACCCGTTGCGCAACGGGCGGTGATACCTGTTGCTCAGTCATGGCAGTACTGACAAAAGAACTGGGTGAAACAGCTCACCGAGCATTTCCCCCGCTCCTAATACATTACATTGCAACGACCTAGACCGACCCGCTCGTTATTGGCTAAGCAATGTAATTGTAAAATTCCGGTTTATATTTGATTCACCCTCGTATAAATAAAATTAAAAAATTGCTCAGCTTCCACCGGTTTCATTTTCTGAACACACTCTAAACATTTCGATATGATTACGCTATGTTTTTTGCAAACATTTTTTTTAATGCATTGACACATATTTTTGGTTGTTATTTTTATGTCCTCCACTGCATGTTTAACTAATGTAACAAATGTCTTCTTGTGCTAGTGGTTGCGGAAAAACTTCATCTGTTTTATATTCTTCTAAGAAAAATCTTTTGGGAGTGAGTGAGTGCTCGATTTTTTAAGTACTGTTCCATTAAATTCAGAGCAAGAGTTTTCAAAAATACACGTCTTCTCTATTCAAAGTCAGGTTTATTAAATTTTAAACTTACCATCGCATTGATCCCTGCTATGTCGAGATAACGATAAAAAAGTGCTAGGGGCCATCTTCATGTAATCGTGCCAGTACCATAGGCTGCGCACATTTGGTCGACCGTATCTACGCCCCTTTAGTTTTATTATAGTATATATTTTTTAGAGCAAAATCCCATATTTTATTTCCGTTCAGTTTCTTTCCTTTAAGTCATTTTCCTGGTTCGCCTCCTTTGTAGAGTTTCAATAGCGCAAACCAAAAGTAAAAAGGAGGAAAGGAAAAGCAAACAAAAATCTTCAGCAGCACTATTTTCTTCTACGCCCTTCCACTTTAAAAACCCACGAGCCGCCACTGCATTGAACATTCATCTTGAAACCCAAACAAACAAGACTTTATATCTCTGTTCTTTCATTTTAGCGTCCCGAGAAACGTAAGCTGCTTTTTTTCCAAGAGGTCAATAACCAAGGGATAGCTACTATAATAATTGACTGTCGTAAGATTTCTGTTTGAATTTTCAATCGATTTGATTAATCTCATGACAATGTCATACGGTTCATTTTACTCTAAATAATGGCCTTGCGTAACAAAGAGAATAAATTGTCAGTCCAAAGTTTGACGGTTTGTTGGCTATGCACTGGACAAAGCTGCAACGCCCTCTAAAAGGGTGAAGCATTTCATCGATTGTTACATATTCACTTACATTGAAAAACTCATATAGGAACAAGTTTGTCTGTTTTTAATCTATTCTCAAGTTTTCAAGTCATCAGACCTCAGGGCGCAGAGCAAAAATTTGAATAGCTTATAACTAAAAAAAGCGCTTAATATAACCACTCCCGTCCCAACTGTTTGCCATAGTTCTAAGCAATTTATGTGCCGTGCCTTATTTATTCCTAGTAAATAGAGAGCACCTATAAGTGCCTTTATCTCAGTAATTCTTGTCTCTAAACAGTCACTATCTCTTGAGTAACTGATATAACGCCTTTTTACATTATATACTTATTTCACAATGTCACTAATCATATCATCAATAACAAACAAGTGAAATCCCGCTAATAAATTTTGGGTTCCCTTTTTTTGAGCCAGGTAAAATCTATACAATGTTTTATGGATTTTGTTTTTTCATAGTATGGTGGTTGACTAACCCAAAACGTTTCCCAACCTTTAGCAACATAAAACACATTATCTTGAACATATGTCGAAAATACAAAAAAAACATCATTTAGCTCTTCTGCAGACTGTTCACTTTCGTGCTCATCTTGTTTTATATTCTCTTGTTCAGCTTCTAAGGAACTTGATTTTGGCTCACTGTTCTCAGGGATGGAGAGCTCTCTCAAAGGCCTTTCAATATCTTCAAAGCCTACGTTTTCGTTAACCTACAAGAGTAAACAATAAAATAAACCACAGGAATATTTTACATAAACACAAAATAAATTATTCTATTGAACCTTTGGTGTGAAGCACTAAACTTGAATAGATTTACCATTAAACACCAAATCACTTTTTTGAACTTCTCGACAAACGTTTCGCTAACCATGTTAGCATCATCGGCGAAGTGGTTCTGCTTTTCCTAAAAATATCAAAATCTAACCTATTTTTTTGTTTCTACTGACTAAAACATCCAGAAATGGTAAACTATCGTTGTTTTTCAGTTCATGCGTGTATATTATATTTTGGGATGTACTATTTAAGTTCTTAATAAAATCATGTAAGTTTTCATTTTTCGAATCCAATAAAGGCAAAAACGTCATCCACATATCTTAACCATACCTTCGGAAAGTATGCAGTTCAAGTTCAAAGTTCAAGTTCAAGTTCAAAAAGATCAATACCCAAATAAATTAATGGTAATACCATTTTATGCCCAATGAACAAGACGGCTAGACAAAAAAAAATTAAAAGGTGACTACAAACCATATAATAAATTAAGAGAAGTTCTGGGCAATCCAAAGAGTAAAGTAGAAAAAAAACGAATTTTATGATTAGTTTTTTCAAAAGAAAATATGTGCTCTTGATATACATACATCATGAGCTCCACATCGGTAAACTCATAGAGATTTAACATCGAAACACTTAATGATCTTGGGTAATCCAAAGGATAAAGTAGATCAACATGGAAAGTCGGGGATTTACGAGATTAGTTGTCAAGACTGTGATCGAAGATATATTGGACAAACAAAAAGATCCATATTGACAAGATATAAAGAACATATTGCCCACATTAGATATGGGAGAAATGAAAAATCTTGTGTTACCCAACATGCATTCGAAGATGACCACAGTATAGATATTAGTAATTTAAGACTAATTAAAAGTGTTAATAATAATAGGGCTTTGGATGCATATGAAAGCATTCAAAGAGAAAAATGTAAGAAAATCATGAACCGAGATGAAATACCTATTCCGTTCAGTCAACTTTTTCAATTATTAATGTAAAGCTTAGTCAACTTCACGTTTCATGATTTTTACATGCTTCATTAGATAGGGTTTTCATATAAATAGAACATAGTTTAGTTTTAGAATTAGATTAAATCATATCCTGATGATGAAACGTGCGTCGAGAAGTTCAAAATAGAAGTAATATAATAATTGTATACTGTTGATTATCTATCCTATAAACCAAATAATGAAAAATCTATTTCCAGTGAAATAAAAAAAAAAGATTAAACAAACAGTAATAATAAAAACACACCGCAAAAATAGATACCCACCAGCTCATCTGACTATATATGATAAAAAATGATATCAATGATAGTGTTATCTACTGCCCACATCCTGATTGGAGAATATTTCAGTGGGCTTGACTTAATCCTTAGTACAACTTATTACTACTTTGCAAATCAATGATTGCGATGTGATTGCCGACGGCGCGCCCTCCGGAGGGTTAAGAGACAAATGATTAATTGTTTTCTTAAATTCAATGTTCAAAATGTCCACCATTTGAGTCTATACAAGCTTGGCATCGTTTTAACCTATTTTCCCGAACACTTTGAAAAAGACCAAGTATATTTCTAATCCGGTTGGCAACAGCTTCTCCGTAAATATGAAACATACCGTGATATTCGCGTACAGAATACAATTTTGGTTTTAAATCGAATTCAACTACACACACCAATATATAAATATAACAATTTTCATTAGTTTACTTGTAGTTTATGCGGTAAATAATGACCAATTATTATTTGTTAAATATGCCTGTACACATATTTACTTAAAATGATAATTCTTATCATAGCTTTTTCATTAGAGATATAATAACTTGGCCCTTGTTGCAAGGAAGTTTTCTTTCAAATGTTTAGTTAAATCTACGAAAGATATTTCCTTTACACCCTGTATTTCCAAGGACCTTTAATATATGTTGCAATTTGAGCAGTAAAAAATGTCAAATGAAAAATTATTTATAAAAAATGATATTAAAAATTATTTCTAAATAAATGTTCCTATACATTTCGTCTTTTAAATCATTCTGCATGAAAATGCACATTTCCTTTTGGAATAAATAGTGCACCAAAGAAAGTTTGCGTGTTTCAAGGGCATATAATAATTGCATATATTTTCTTCGTACGCTAGATACTCATATCAACTAAAATTATTTAATGAACTGTAATGGTCTTGAATTAAATTAGAAAATCTAAAGCATATTTAAATTTATTATTCTTAAATTTATGAAGAATAACTTTTGAAATATTTAACATTTTTAGCCAGTAATAACAAATATTTAAAAAATCATGAAACAAAATTAAAAACAATTGTATTTCATAATTAAATATTTATATTATAATTATTCTTAAGAACAAAATAACGGTTAAATGTGTGCTGAGCGAATTTATAAAAAATCATGTATATAGGAATAAGCAAAATTGTATCCAAATTTATAAAGAAAATATTACCGTTAAGAAGAATTATTATTCTAGTAAGTATGCAGACACACTACAAATGATGCCTTGATATCTGGTTTTTCGGAACCAGAAAAAATCTAGAGTCGCTAAAATTCTTACAATCAACATTTTTATCTGTCTATCTAATAGAGTACAGGGTGGTCCAAAGAGTTATTAATGTTTGGTTCGCTGTAGAAAATTTGGTAGGAAGGGTAGAAAAGTGGGGTCGGTTTTAAAGGATAGTTCGCCTCAGGGAAATTTAGTCACCATGTAGCGCTATACGGGAAAGAGCGCTCGTTTTGTGTGCGCGAGTATTACCGCAATAACAATTCCGCCACTATTGTGCGCCGTAGATTTCGACAACATTTCAATTTGCACGATGTTCAGCAATGTCCAAGCCTTCCGTTGATTAAGCAATGGGTTCATAAGTTTGAGGAAACTGGTATTCAACGTTAAATAAATGCGTCCCCGGCCCTCGAAGGTTAGCGAGAACCGACGAAAACATTGAGAGACTAAGTGTGTCCGTGCGACCACAACCAAACTTATCGATCGTCGATGCTTCGCATCCTTCACAAAGATTTACGCATGCACTCGTACAAGATTCAGTTAGTGTAAGAATTGAAGCCGACGGACCCCACTGATAGACTTTTATTCGCTAACGAAATAATAAACCGATTTTCAGCAGTCGACATCTTATTATCCGCTGAGGCTCATTTCCACCTTAATGGCATTGTCAATAATCAAAATTGTCGTTACTGGTGTGGAAAAAACTAAAAAAAAAAAACTTGAAAGGCCTCTGCATAGCCAGAAGGTCACAGTTTAAGCTGCCATGTCGGCATCCAGAATAATCAGAACAATTGGTTCCAACAGGACGGAGCCACCTGCCACACTTCCAATCTTTCTTTGTCCGTCGTTCAGGTGCTCTTTCCGGGAAAATTGCTTTCTCGAAGAGGAGACATTCAGTGCCCCCTCGAAGCCCGGACCTGACTCCCTGTGATTTTTATGCGGATATCCTAAAAGTCAAGTGAACCGCAAGGAGATGATTCAATCAGATTGAATCAAATCTGATAATGCTAACACGATTAGTGAATCGTGTGTCAAGAACTTAAATAAAGTGATTTGGCGTTCAGTGATAAATCTCTTAGAGTCTAGCATTTCAAACCGAAGGTTCCAGTAGAAAAACTGAGTATAATTGTGTAATGTTAGTGAAATATGAATTGAAACTGGATGTTATTCGATATATTCCACCAAAAAATTGATGATGAGATAACATTGATGAGAATACTATTTTGCATTTCATTTAGATAGTTATTAAAACTCCTTTTCACAGAAATGACCTAGCATGTCCCATTTTCAAGGGTTGCTTCTCCTTTATATCATGGGGTGTCCCATGTCCTTAAAAATGCATTTTTTACAATACCATTTGGTTTTTTTTTCCTGAAAATTTAGATGCAGTAAGCGACGAACAAGGAGAAATGTTTCACCTGGGTATCTGGTGGAATGATGGAAGCAATATACCAAGCAAACTGGAATCCATCTATGTTGGGACAAATGTTTTTTTTAATTTTTATTTGATATATTAGCAATCAGTATTAAATATTCTATAAGCTAATGTGATGAGATCTTCATGAAGAGTGTGGTTTGATATGTACCAAGGTACATCGGCAATCATTTGTAATATATTGGACTAACATCTTTGGATAATAGCTAAATTTGATTTATAAGTCCAAATTGGCTTAATGATAGGTTCAGGTGGGTTTGTAGTTTGTTTGAAGCTTTGACTGGATTTATATTTGAAAAAAATATGACTGTATCATCAGCAAATGTACCAATGGTGGTGTTTTTTGTTGTTGGGAGATCAGTCGTATAGAGTACGTAGAGCAAGGGGTCGATAAGGCTGCCTTGTGGAACTCCCGATCTAATGGTATATTTTTCCGATGAGCTATCGTTTACTTTAACTTTGAATTTCCTTTCGATCAAATAAATACCTTTCGATGGTAAAATGTTATAGGAAGAGATTTTTTGATTTTGAATAGTAGGCCATCATGCCAAACCCTTTCGAAAACCTTACTGACATCTAAAAACATTCATGTACAGTATTGTTTGTTTTCTGTTGCTCTGTTTATTTCATGGGTTATGCAGTGAATAAGCTATGTAGTTGAATGGTTTTGTCTAAAGCCAAACTGGTGTGCCGGAATCCAGTTTTCTGTACTGGGGTCAGTATGTATTATGTTTAATATAAGACTTTTAAAAAGTTTTGGCATAACGGTCAGTAGACTTATTGGTCTACAGGTCTATAGGTCTTTGAGTATTGGGATTATTAGAGCAATTTTCAGTTGTTTGGGCCAATAATTGTATTTCAACATAGCAATGAGTATATAGGTGATTAATACTATCCCCTTTCTTGGAAGTCCCGTTAACATTTCGGGGGTAATTTTATCGATAAGCTATTTTTGTATTCAGTAAACTAATTTTTCTTTTGAGTTCTTTTGGAGTAGCAGCCTGAATGGATGGTATGTCCGTTGTGATGGCAGCCAATTCTCTTTTTATTTTAACATCTACTTCTTCGTCGTTTGGAGTAAATACTTCAGCAAAATATTTAGCAAGCACGGTCGCTTTTTCTTCGTCGCTTCTGGCCCAGTTACAATTTGGCATTTCTTCGTTGCGAATGGGTGTAGCTTGTATTTTAGGTTTTCTCTTATGTTTGATTAGTTTTGAAATTGTATTGTCAAATCTGTGGAGCTTTGTAACGTATTATTGAAATGATCTTTCTCGACCTTCTTTTAGTTTTAATTTCAAATTATTAGTCGCTCTATTTGAGATAGTTTTTATCTGCAGGGACCTTCAGGGTTCGATGCCACTTGGCTCTCGCTTTCCGTTTTATAGCTTTTTATAGCTAAGTTTTTTTAGCTGTAACGGTATACTGTATCCTTGACTGAGCATGTCAGATTGAGGGGTGGCATTTCGTACTACCTCTATTAGGATACTGGTTAGCCTTGTTACTGCCGAATCGATTTCGTTCGGATTTTTAAGAAATACTTTTAGGTCTATATTCTCATCGATTTTATTTTGATATTCAGACCAATTTGTGTTTTTGTTGTGTAATCCAGGAATTGTGTATTTATTAGTAACGAAATGACTAATTGTTGAAATTATCGGTGAGTGATCTGATGATAAGTCATAACTTGATACAACGTTCATGTATTCTGAGGAAATTCCATTGGTGATAAAAAAGTTTAATAGGTCCGGTATATTGTTATGATTAGATGGCCAGTACATAGGAGTGGCTGTTGACAGGAACTAGTAATTCTGTTCAGGTATCAGATTTGATAATTCTGTTCAGGTATCACTAGTAATTCTGTTCAGGTATCAGATTTGATAATTCTCGGCCTTTAGTAGTCGTCAGTCGTGATCCCCACAGAGTATATTTGCTATTGTAGTGACCACCTGCAATAAATTTCGGCCGTAATGTTTCAAAGAAATTCCAAAAATTATCTTTTTTTATTTGGTGTCGCGGTGTAATAGACGGTAGCAATAGTTAGTTCATATAGCATCAGTTTAACTTTGATTGCTGTAGCTTGCAGAAAATTATCTTTATATCTAGACATTTCATAATGTTTAATAGTGTTTTTAATAATTTCTGTTAATAATAATTATTTTAATAATTATTTTTAATAATAATTTTCGTTATCTACAGGTAAGCTGTTGTATCTGTTGTTTAATGGGACACTTTGTTGATTCCTTCCTTTGGTATGTTTCACGTTTTGCCATAGATGCTCAATATTTTCTTGATCATCTAGTTTATCATCACTAGTTGACATTCTGTTATAGTACTCATTATTATTTGTTGACTGGCTCTATGATCTAGTTGCTGGAGTTGAATATTGTATTGGTACACCCTGTATGTTATTGTTGGTTGGTACACCCTGTCTAACAGAGTTGGTTAGTAGGATCTGTGTAGTTTCAGTAACTGATTGACCGTCCTTTTTAAACCCTAATAGGTTCCCCGAACGGAACATATTTATATTTTATTTCTCATTTATCTCTCGATATTTTATCAATTTATTATCAATACTATATTATTGTTGATTTCTCGATAATTAGGCAAAACACTCGGTGATGAATTCGTCCAGAATTCCTGGTACGCGTCGATCCCCGGCACCGGCAACACACGCCCGAGTACCGCGAGGCCTCGATGGACATTTTTTGCATAGATTTAACACGTTTTACATGTTTATATCAAATACATATTAAATTGTAAAAATATATCGTCTCTTTTTTTATCCCACCACCAACCCCCTGTAACAAAAAAACTATACCTGTTACAGTAATAAGCTTATCATTTTCGGATTTAGGACTGCAAAATACTCCATATGCACCTATTTCCAACAATGTTACCTCAAAAAAGTTTAAATTTGTTGACCTGTGTTAAAAAATAAATAATACCTAAAGTTAAAAAAAAGTCCATTGCCATCGTAACTAAGATATATGTTAAAAACCAATCTTTTGTATGCGAAGTGTTGAAAAAGAACCAAAATTTGAACTAATTTTCCCAAAGTATCTGAATCTACAAAATTTATTGATACCGTATGTGGTATGGTATTAATTAAGGTACAAAAAGCTTTGAATTTGTGGGTGGAAGATAAGACCACAAAATAGATATCCATTGGTAACATGTGCAGAACAGATGAGGAGAGAAAGTAATTTACAGCAAGACAGAAATAGTTGTATGTATTCAAAACTTGATTTAATATAAAATAGAAAAAAAATAATGGGGAGAGAATCTGTGTTGCTTTTAAAAATCGAAAAATTATAATAAATTATTACAGAAAAAGCAAACACACTAAGCACGTTTTCTTTGTTATTAAACAGACCTTATTTGAAATAAATAGCTCAAACTGATCCACATTTATAAATCTGCGAAGCACCAAGTTTTTAAACATTTAAGGATAGACTTGCAATGTTATATATATATATTATAGTTATATATATAATATATATATATATATGTATATATATATATATATATATATATATATATATATATATATATATATATATATATATATATATATATATATATATATATATATAAATAATAATTTCTCGATTCATTCATTAATTTTTCGATTGAATTGAAATCCGCATTAAGATTTTTTTTTATTATAATTTTTAGGACAGATTTTTCCAAAATGTAGTAATTTTATACTTGGTGTGATACCAGGGAAAATTGGTCTAAAGCCGAACTATGGGCAGCTTATTTACCGAAATTACGTCACACGTTTACTCAACTTTATTACGTCATAATATAAATTCAAACGGAATCGCCCCTGAACGAGACTATAAACGTCGTCCTTACAGCAGGATAACGTGTGCTCATTAAAGCAGGTCGTTCGTATCCTGCTGCACATAAACAATGATGAATGCATATTGTGTTGAGTGCACGTGGTGCACGGGGTCGGTGGGTACACTGCAGATAGATCTACCAGCTTCGGTTTAGTCAGGGTAAGAAAGAGCAGAATTAACTCTCCCCGTATCATTTCTCTATTTCATGAATGACAGATAGGTTTATGTCGTTATTAATAATTTTAATTTATACCTTATCATTAAGGATATTATCCACTATGTTTTAAGCTTAACATTCGTAGCGTAATCAAACAGAATCTATCCTATTTTTGAATAGTCTTTTTTCACTTATCTTCAAAAAAGAAAGTCAGTATTAACGAGTATATTATATAGCAGCTTCACACCCCTATTACAAACACCTGGATACGATCTGCTTTGATAACATGATAACCCAGAGTGTATATGATTCACAAAAAGCCTATATTGAATACAATATAATAAAAACTATATGTATCATATACCTAGTATAATAATGTGGATTTTTTTAAGTATTCATTCGATAAGGAACGACCTACAGTTTTCGTGCTCATAGATTTACTACTAAACATCAAATCACTTGTTTATATTTTCTCAACGAGCGTTTTTCAAACCATGTTGAATAGTCTGATTGAATCATCTCCTGACGATGATAACATAACAAAAGTTCCAATAGAAAAAATGATGGTTAATCGCCTCTACTTATATTTAACCCTCAAGAGAAGCACTGGATAAGGGATACCCATAGGTCAATTAAAAGTATTTTTCCCTTATAAATGGTCAAGTTGAGGAGATGATTTTGAGTGAGGAAAGAAATGTTATCATCCCTACTACAGATCCCCCACCACAGACATCTTAAGATGTAAATACTAACAAAAATATGAACGACCGTCGTCAGTCTATGGGTATACGCCACCCAGTGCTGTTGTGTCCCAGTGTTTTGTTAATAACCTTTTTGCACAAATGGTGTGTTTTTTTCGATCTTGACACAGTTTGTGGTAAGTAAATCATAAATATTATATTTTTTATAGTATTTTTATTAAAAATTTTGATTTTATTTGTTTTTACATTTATTTATCGGTTTCTTTTATTTTCTATTTAGCTCAAATTGAACACGCGTTCACGTACTCGCTGTGCGTCTGAAGTAGAAGCATTATATGAGGCAGCTGATATTTTCGACGACAAAGAGAGTGAAAGCGAGACCGAATCCGTTTTTGAAGAGCATAACACCAGTGAACTTTACCTAACTAAATAAATATATTTTTTTTTAATAAAGCTAAATTATGTAATAAGTATCTGCACATTAAATACATAAGTACATTAAGTCCCTTTTTAAATGGCATTGTAAGAAAGTTTTTATCTATAAATTTCGCCTAGGTATGATAGTTTGAACAGAACACCTCATTTTAACATTCTATTTATATTTATGCTGATTTTTTCGATAGTATTAGGAATACTATTATTTTTTATATTATTTTGGAAAAAAATTCTTAAATTGGATAATTTAATCAAAAGATATTAATAATCGAAGACATACGGCATATCATGGCATACCCATGTGCTCCTGAATCGGGAAGCACAAAAGGGCTTCTCTTGAGGGTTTGTAGATATATTAAATTACTTGAATCAAATCGAGAATTGTTCCAGTAGTAGATGATGATTACATAAATAAACCACTAATTTATTACTTCGGTTAGAATATTATCACGTAAAAAAAGTTAATCTTATCTATTTCTTTAAAGATCTATACAACCACTCAAAATAACAGTGCAACAGAGCTTGACGGCCTATCACTTTGGTGAGTCTAACTGATTAATTATTGTTATAAACGCGTCATCAGATTAGACTGATATTTAACAACTGTCCATACAGCTTAACGTAAGTTCTGAACAACGGTTATCATCTACCAATTAACCTGGGTCAGCGCCTCCATGCGCTATCAACCCTTGGTTTCAAATTTAACCTTTAGTGTCTACCAAAAGCCGAGTGATGATTGATCAACTGATCAATATAGAAGACTTCTCGTTAGATACGAGAAGCGTACTACAATATATATAAAGAGTGTAACACTAAGAATGCAAGATTTGAATTGATATGACAAGAATTGTAACAGGTCGATAAGAGACAAATAGGAGTTAATAAACATGGAGCGCTACACAATACAGCAACATGTCCTTATTGTTAAACATTACTTTCAAAATGGTGAAAGTTTGGGTGTTACGATTCTGAAAGTGCGTCCCATTTTCGGTAGAAAAAATGTTCCAAATTTGTCACCTGTGAAGAGAATAATGAAAAAATTCGAAAGTATTGGTTGAGATATTGATGTGAAATACACAACACGAACTCGTAGTTGTCGTGTAAGAACAAAACATCATGGCAGTTCATGAGAGTGTAGTCGAGAGTCTAAGGTTGTCGATTCGCCATCGTGCACAAGAATTGGACATTTTAACAGCCACTCTTCACCGTATTCTCACTAAAGGTTTGCATCTCCATGCTTACAAAGTTCAATTCACACAACTACTTTTACTTCAATTTCTGCAAACAGACTCGCGTCGAAGAGAGTTCACCAATCCGATGACTGACTTTAAAAAAATCCACGTATGATTCATGAAAAACAAATGCCTCCCCAACGTGTCTTGCACGAGTCTTTCCTGGTCGTGCCATCTCCCATTTTAGTGACCATAATTGGCCACTACCATCTTGAGATTTAACACCCATAGACTTTTTGTACGGTTTTTAAAGTCACACCTGAACGTCAACAAGCCCACGGCCACCCAAGCCTTGAAGACCGAAATTGAACGCTGTATCAACGAAACACCGTCACATTTATGCAAAACCATTATTGAACATTTTACCATAAGAGTACGCGTGTGCTTCTAAAACTTTGGCGCCCATTTACTAGATGTGTTATTCCATACATAATGTCCAAATATCTATATTATAAATCAATAAGTATTTCAATACTTTGCTACAGAAAACCATGTTTTATTTAAAATTCACATCTTACATTCTTATTGTAACACCCTAAAAAATTACGGTGTTGTAATTTAAAAAAATATTATTTTAGTAACTACTGAAGAAATCTGGCAGCACCGGAAAGCATTGTTTGTAATTTTTTCTATCACGTTATTTCCCACAACTTTGCATTTGGAAGTACTCTTCACTCACTTTAAATAAAAATGTTTAAAAAATGGTATATGCCATATATATGAAAACTTTAAGATAGGTAATATTTGATGGAAATTCATTTTAAATAAATAAACTAAGATTTATATCTCTATTTTCACTATATTTAAAACTTGTGTGGATTACTATTGTTTCAACACATAGTGCCTTTTTCAAATATGAACTATATTTAACTACATATTTAAAAGATGCATTATGTATCAAAACAATTATAATACATAAGAAGTGTAAATATAAATCTTAGTTTGTGGATTCACCTGATACTAAGAAGCATCAGATACATATTTTCAGATATGTGGAAGATTTTGTTCCTGGAAAAATATTTCCTACGACAGCTATTGACTATACTCGAAGAATAGTTTAATTCAAAATCGCCATCATTTTACAAAAAGGGAAAAGAAAGTTCGTTAGAGAGGTAGGCGATGACTGTCAATAACGATGGAAATTATATTGAAAACTGTAATAACTCTTAAATAAAATTAAATTTTGAACAGAATTAAAAAAAGGCCTTGCTTATGGGTACACCTATTACATATTACATAATGTTTACTACCTAGAAATATAAATAGCAACCTTAGTTTAAGCAAAAATTGAGGATGAAAATAGTTACCAAAATTGCTTGGACTAACAGTACATTATTTTTGTGCGCGTAGAGGGGACCCGCGATGTCGGCCCGCCACGACGCTACAGCCGCAGTTTGGCACGAGCGTCGCGGCGCTCCCGAACGCCGGCCGCCGACGCCGGTAGCGTCTAGCCATCGCAACATGTTCTAAAATTAGAACTCTAACCTTAGGTTTTTAACTGTACTAACATGGAGGAGACATGCTAAGTAGACAAGATATACAAATTAGAAGAAATGCCTTAAAGTTTTGCCGTGCAACCCATCGAAATTATGGACGGAAATAATGAATGAAGAAGAACTATTTAGAATGGTAAGTCAGCCTCGTGCGTAAAACATTGTTACTAAAAAGTAAACAACTTCGAGCTTAGTTTCCGATAAACATTTTTAATTCTACTTCCATAACGATCACCATCGAAATAAAACAAAATGAATTTGGACATATTAGAACTAGAATGTTCTGTGTTCCGGAGATGATTGTCCGAAGTAAATAATTTGCGAGTAATTTAAATGTGCGAAAATGGGTTAACAATATACAATACGAATATCTTATAACAAAAATTGATACCTGTAAAAGTTTCTGGCCTGTTCTCTTTAATACATTCCTAAGTCTATAACCTCCATATCTCCAACCAATCTTAAATATTAAAATTAAATTTATAAAATTAGGAGTTAAAAGTTATAAACTTAATATTAATTTCGATTTTAGTTTTATATTTATCAACAATGTACAATATGCAGTGTGCAAAAATTAATTGTATATAAAAGGTGTCCTAATAAGTACCTCGAGATTTCCTTTTTAAATAAAACCAACAATTTTAAACAATTGTTTATTTTATTAAAAAGTAGAGACATGGCAATTATGTCTTAAAATTAATATTCTCCAAATGATCCACTCGGCTGTTTCTACAGATGGTCATTCTTAGTGCAAAATTGTCACAAACAATTTGGCACAATTTCGGTTCAATTTCACAAAGAACTTGACGCATGTTTTGGTCACTGATGATTTGACACTGACGAATGACCATGTCTTTCGAATCGTTTGTCCTTGAGGAAACTCCACAGGAAAAAGTCGAAGTCGAAGTTGCAGACCACTGAATATAATGGCGCGACTAGGAAAATGTGTCCATAACAAATCCAAAGTTTATCTCGCTGTATGACACATAGAGCCATCTTGTTGAAATACTTACTGTTAAGGGGCATATTATCCAATTTGGACCATAAAAAGTTTCTTATCATATTGTGGTAGCGTTCGCCAGTAACCTTCGAGCAGTTGCGCTAAGTTTTGGAACATCAGTAGTCGCTGCGGACTCCTAGTCCGCCATTAGAGAACGTCGTATTGTGATTAATATAGACAATCATATAATAAAAAGACACCTTACTAATACATAAATTAAATACTAATAAAATTACTAATACATGCATTTAAGAACTGCAGTAAAAAGCAACAAAATAATTTGAAAGTAGTGTAAAATAGTCATTGTAAAATTAAGTTTCACCATGCTCTATTTCAAAACATTCTGCACAAATTATTAGTGCGTGTTTCAAACATACATAAGTATGACATTTTTTGCAGGAATATCGGGTTGGGCGAGTTTTTTTTAGTTCAAGAATCTCTCTAATTCTTAGTTTTATCGGTCTGATATATTCAATATAGTAGAGCGTATTCCTATGTAATCACGTATTAATTCAAAAGATAGTTTCCGGAAACATTATTTCCGTAAATTCTTTTATCTACGTCATTCGCCTTGTAAATAACTAGAGAACTTATACCTGCAAAGTTTAACATTGAATAAAAGATTACCATTGACTACCTTCTAGTGTCATGTGCACAGCTTTAAGCAGCACAAAGTTTGTCCACCGCATCTACTCCTCCTTTAGTTTGATTGTAAGTACCTATTATGTCTGGCTTATTTGTTTTACTATCAAATCATCATTTTACATCATCAGCTAAACATTTTTTTTGCATTTTTTTGGAACATAAGATAAGAACGTGCAAGTTTCGTGAAAGGCAAACAAACATTGGCACAAACATTAGGCCGATTTACTAGGCGGGTAAACTCAATAGGAAGCTCTGTTTTATTTTTCCTAGCCGTTCCTACGAGAGTCATCCTTAAATTCTTTAGGTTTTCTATCAACTTAAAACTGGTAAACCAATTATCAGTAGTTACGTTCCTTCCACTTCCTCTTATGGGTTCACACATACTTTCCACAATAGCATGTGGAGAATTATTTACCTCCCAAGAACCCGGAGGTTGTTTGTCAACATACACTTCTAAGTTACAAGTATAAAAAACTTTGGGGCCACAAAGAGCATACATTTTTATTCCATATTTGTTCGGTTTATTGGGTATGTATTGACAGAAAATACATCTACCCCTAAATGCTTCTAATTGTTGTCAAACCGCAAATGTCGCCGTAAGAATCGAACTCTTTATAAAGACATACTAAACCGAAATATCTCGATACCAGTGCCATCTACACCCCAACGATCTTCAGTGTTCAAGTGATTGCTTTTCAGCAACCTAGCCAGATGTAATACAAGAGCATAAAAATGTTCAGTTCAGTTGTTTTGACATCACGTTCTCGAGAATATCGATTTTGAGCAGCTTGGATATGTTTATTTGTATTCTCTACAATAATTTGTAGTAAATTTCCTGGAAAGAAATACCGCCATATTGACAAAGGAGTTTTTAGTGTTTTAACAATTCCTATTTGATCGGCTAAATGGGTAACTAAATTTTCTGATCGGTTTCTCACATTTTTTGGAGGACAGTGTTTCCTTCATTTGGTAGTTTGATTTTAACCTACTAAAAATGGATCAACAGTTTCTTGCAAAACACCCGATTCATTATTTGAAATATTATGTTCACTATGTATTTCATGTATATCCAGTTCAATGGCGTCTTCTTCCTCTTCATCGCATTCATCAACGGGTAATTCCTCTTCATTAGAGGATTGGAAACATTTTTCCCTTATTTTATGTTGTCGCTCTTGTTCTTTTTCATAGGACGCCATTCTAAAAACATATATCTGTAACAGTGACAACAAAAAAATGGCGAAAAAAACATACTTTATCAAAAGAACACAGAAAAATAAATTAATATGGTTTGTTACGTCAGTGATCGCTGTGGATTATCAGTCCGCAATCTCGAATTATTCATCAGCTCCCGAAACTACTCCTTGGTTCACTCAATCACCTACTAATGCACGCTTTTCTTGAAAGGTATTGGAAAAGAAATTCATGGAAAAATTCCCCTAAACTCCTCCAGCCCACAATGCACACCAGAATGTTACTCGAAGAGGATGTAAAGGCATAATGACGAATGGGATGTCTTCTGCAATCACTCTATGATTTTCACTTCCACAAATCCTACAGTTTTCATTGTTCACATAATCTGTGAGGTGAAAACGTGCTTCCTCGGAAAACATAATTTTATTGCAAAAGACTAACTAACTTTCTAACTTTCTTTAAGACTTTGTAACTTCATCAAAGGGAAAATAGCTAACTTACGGCGATTTCCGTGATTTGGTGGTTCTAACTCTTGAGTTACGTGAATTTTATATGCGTGCAAGGTCAGATCTTTGTGCAAAATTCGAGGCAGAGAGCTTTTCGTTATGTTTACCTGTTAAGATCGACGACGAACTAAGGTTCTGAGATTTTCGCCAACATGTCTACGTATTCTAGCGACTTTTTTTTCGTTGGATCGAGTACTACGTGGACGCACTCGCACCTTTAAATCAACAACCGATCCGAAAAACTCAATTTTTCTAATTGCGATTGCGATGATTGCGATTTGGTTGTCACTTAGGATATGATTACGCCCCAAAATTAAAAGAAGTTTACGAATTGTTCACACAAGAACGGAAAATTTTGTAATCATTTTGCCCAATAACACGTTCTTTCGTCATAAAACGATCCATAATTAAATTGCCGGGTCTCCAGATGTTAAGTCGTTGAAAAACGGCGCTAAATTTAAATCCCGAAATACCTATTGGGGCACACTTTACAGTGGACACATGTATTACTTCATATGATATGTCTCCCTTTTAGTATATTATGATGTTTCTAATAAAATAAAAAAACAGTAACCTTACAGAATGATATCTATTATTTTCAAAAATATATAGAATGCAGTAAAATCAATATCCCGAGTTGTCTTCACTAAAGAAAATATTGTAAAATGCACCAAGCACCAAGACATATTGATCAATGCTTCTGATTCTAACCAAATTTAAAAGTATTTGTTGAGAAACTGCTACTATCTTGATGTGGTTTAGACTGCATATTTCAACAATCCAACCCTAATATTTTTCCATCATATTTCGCCTGCGAAAACACCGACATACATACCAAGAAAGGTGACCACAGGAACCCTAAGACTTATTGACTTATACCATGCCTTAAAACTACAAAATATATAAGCACTGTATTGCCTAATATATCCTAACTGCACCTGAACAAAAAGGATCCTTTAAGAGGACACTCGCGTAAAAGTTAAGCTCCGATATCTCATTATATGCCTCATAGATTACAACTAGGCTTTTGACTACATTCCATCATGTCTAAATCAAAATTTAGAAATCAACATGATTGATCTTTCGGTTCGAGAATTTCTCACTACAACCATGACCAACTGAACCATTCCACTGCATGCATAGCACGTAAATGCAGACGTAGTAAAGTAAAACTGCAGACGATAGCTGATATCATGAAGATATCAAAAGGAAGTGTTTACACAATTTTACATGAACATTTGGGAATGTGTAATTGCTATCGAAATGTACCGCGGTACCGCGTTTACTCATAGCGGACCAAAAATAACAACGTAATGATGATTCTGAGCAATATTTAGAGCTGTTTAACCGAAATAAAAATAATTTTTTGATGGGGTATGTGACAATAGATGAAACATGGATCATCAAAAAACATCGGCAGGAACGTTATGGCCTCTGTATTTTGGGATGAGCATGGAATATTTTTCATTGATTATCTCGAAAAATGTAAAACCATCAAGAACGAATATGACATAGCGTAATTGGTACGTTTGAAGGATAAGATCGCATAAAAAGGTTCCAAATGAACAAGAAAAAGTATTGTTTTACCAAGACAATGCACCGTGTCACAAGTCGTTGGGGACGATGGCTAAATTGCATGAACTGCACTTCGAATTCCTTCCTCATCAATCGTATTCTCCAGATCTGGTCACCAACGACTATTTCCTCTTTTCAGACCTCAACAAAATGTCTACTGGAAAGAAATGTCGCTCCAATGAAGAGGCAAATGCAGAAACTGAAGGATATTTTGAAGGCAAAGAGAAATTGTTCTACAAAAAAGGTGTAGAAATGTTCGAAAAGCGTTGGAATGATTATATTGGTCTTCTGTTTTGTTTGCCTGACCGGGGACTTATTGACGGATGTGTTATATGAACTGTTTTTGACTAACTTATAATAAAATCACTATCAAATTAGAAGTTGTAATATTATAATGGATGGGTAGCGGAACCAGTAGTGTAGTAGAATGCACTTAATAGTAGAATGAACGAAAACAAAAATAATTGCGAAAACTATTAAAATATATTAAAATAAAAATTAAAAATTGCAACTGAGAACAATAAGTGGCTCAATTTTTAACTTTTGGTGTTGCTACACAATATTATGAGTTCACCATATAGCGAAACATAATTATAACCATATAGTTTACAAATAAGAAAAAAACATTTTTATTGGAATTTTTAATCTAAAAACAGGTACAACAAAACCACAAGTATTTTCTTAATTATTTTTTCATTTATTCATTTTTTGTTAACATAAAAGATACATAGGTATATTTTATATTTATTATAGTTCCAGATATATTCTAAAAAATTGTCTTAAATAAATTATGTCATGTAACGTATATAGCTTATTTCAATTTATTCAAAATTATATGAAAATAAATCTGATTAAACAACACATAAAATCAATTTTAATACAAACAAAAAACCTTTAGAAACCCAATGACGCAAACAAAATTGACATAATTTATCTTTACATAGAACTGACACTTTATTATTTATTTTTTTTTACAAAAAGAATATAATGCTATTTGATTTGAAGTTTAGGTTTGTTTGAGAAGACAAAAATAAAATTGTTTTTAGGTGTCCCAATAAAAGTTTTAATTAACAGCTCTTAGTACCATCCTTGAATTGTCTATCCAACCTGTCCATGTCTAAAAAAAAAACAGAAAATAAATATAAAAAAAATGTTTGTAACCTTACATATCATACAAAGAAGAAATAAAACAACAATTTTAAGAGGATATTGTTTAGAGTATTTCGGAAAATAGAACGCAATATATTCTACTACGAGGGTTGACATTTATGTATCCGGAATAATAAATAAAAACAAATATTTATCATTGAAAATAGTTTTATAGTTTTTCAAAATATTCTCCGCGATGATCGCTACACTTTTGCATACGTTCAACATTTTCGTATCACTTTTTTCATTCCGATTGAGGTATCTCAAAAACATGCATTTTGAACACATCAACCGCTTCTTCTGACGTCGAAAATCTTCGTTTTTTCTTATTTCTTCAAAGACTTCTGGCAAACAAATGGTTGTGTACCATTCAGAATTGACGCTTCTTCAATTCTCTTAGTGGCATTGTAGCCACATGCCCATTTATCCCAAAAAAACAGGCGACCATTTGCTTCGAAGTGCTTCTTACGCGAACAACTTCTGTTGGGTTTGATTCATTTTGAAAGACACATACTGTCGACTGCTGTTTACTTCGGTCTCATACGCATAGATCCAAAATTCGTCATCTGTGTAGTCGTCATCATGTTATACACGACTATTAACGCACCAGGATTATATTTTTTAAGCATTTCTTTGCACCAATCGACATAAGCCTTTTTTTTGAGTGAATTGTCAAATTATGCAAAATCCAACGCGCACAATTTTTTTTCACGGCTAAATGTTCGTGTAGAATCTTGCGTATGTTTGTCATACTAATATCCAAGGATGCCTCAATTTCACGGTATGTCACTTGCTTTATCAGTTCCCGCATTGTATCTGTTTTCTGGCACAACAACCGATTTTGGACGACCTTCTTTAAATTCGTCCGTGAGCTAACGACGGCCACGATTGAATTCGCTAAACCAGTGATATACATTGGTTTTAGATGGTGCTTCATCATCAAAAGAGTTGATTGATTGCCAAAAGAGTTGATTGGAAATGAGTTGATTGATCCACTGTTGTTGAAATAATCCACGTCGAAAGTATTAGTAAATGCACAAAAATTCTTACGAGTTAATTCGATTTTTTGACTGAGATGAAATTTCCAAGTCACTGAACAACAGAAATAGCGTCCGTATGATAAAAAGTTCTACGTACGCAACTCCATCGTTGCCAATTCCGGATACATAAATAGTTACCCTCGTATTAGGGGGCTTTAACGCTAGATTAGGAAAAATTTTAACACAGCAATAACATCTTGAAACACATTTAAGAACTTGAGAGTATTCAGAAATAGAAAAAATGATTAACAAGATATGCCGATAGAATACAGATATTCATGCATAAAAAATTATATAAAACAACCAAATTTATAATCTAGATGGAGTTAGTAAGACCAACAATAAGATATCTAATGGAAACAATAACACTAGCCAAGAGTGAAGGACAACCTAAAATAAAGGTAATAAGATTAATAATGGGCCCAAAGAAAATATATGAAAATGTGTTCAGGCTTTTGTGAATTGCGAAATGGAACAGATACTGGGAAAAAACATATCGTAAGAATTATTAAATCAATCAGAATTAGATGGATATAGGAGAGAAAAGAAGACAGTACTGAGAATCACAAATTAATAGAACCTAATGTAAACAAATGGAAAGATCAAAAGGCAAATGGAAAGACAAATGTAAAAGAAAACATTAAAGAATTTAGAGATAGAACAGTGGGAACAGAAATAATAAACCAAAAAAAATGGAAAAAAATATAATAGGTATTTTTGGGTTATGTCGATTTTTTTACCAAAATTTCAGCGTGTATGGCTATCATTAGCTATTCTTTTTTTCCATCTTTCTGTCAAAAAATGGCTTCCGCGCCAAAAGAACTTTCATCAACCAAAGAATTTCAGCCAAACATTTATTAAGCCAAATTGTCACTTCTTCGTAAAAATGTAAGTGTTGTTCTGAAAGTCTGTATTGTCGATCGAAATAAGAGGTACTCCGAAGGGGCTAAGTCCGGTGAATACGGTGGATGGGGTAGGACATCGCATTTAACGTTTTTCAAATAGCTTTTTACCCATTTTGCAACATGGTCATTTTGAAAAATGACTTTATCATGTCTTTGGGCATATTCTGCTCATTTTTCCTTCAATACTTAATTCAATTTTATCAATTGTTGTTGGTATCGATCGCAAGTAATCGTTTCACCAGGTTTCAGCAATTCGTAATTCACAGCTTTACTATTATCCCATCAAATACTTTCAAATCTTGTTCCTTTTAATGCAGATTTCATCTTAGGAAACAGATACAAGTCGCACGGCGCAAGATTCGGCGAATAAGGCGGATGGTCTAACACTGGGATGCTGTACTTGGCTATAAACCTCTTGGCAGACAATGCAGAATGAGCAGACGCATTATCTTGGTAGAGAACCCATGACTTGTCCTTCCACAATTCAGGTCCTTTTCTTGCTTATTCTTTCAGCAAGTACAGGTAGTAATGCTGATTAATAGTTTGACCTTCAGGAACTTAGTGAAGGTACACAATCCGATAAATATCGAAAAAACTATCATCATTGCTTTGAATTTTGATTTGCCCATTCGAGCTTTTTTGGCTCACCTTTACTTTACATGTATATTGCGCAACTGGTTGTGATTTTAATAGCTTGCCTGGGTCTACCAATGATTTTTCACGCTTTGGGTTGTCAAAGTAGATCCACACAACTTGATGCAAAAAGCCTTTTCTTCTCTACCTGACAAGCAAAATTTCACAAGTGGTTTTTCGCCTTTCAATGTATCTTTCCTTAAATTGACATGGAACCAATTTTTCTTCCTTCTATATCTTTGCCAATGTGTGTAGATATTAACAAATAGTGGATTGGGTAACATTCAATGCTTGTGCCACTTGTTTTAACGTATGAATCATCATCCAATAAGGCTTGCAAATCTGAATCTTCAAACTTTTTCGACTGTCCAGGACGCTCCTTGTCAATTATATCAAAATCACCACTTTTAAAGCGTTTAAACCAAGGTTCACAAGTTTTTTGGGTTAAAACATGTTCACCATACGCTTCAACCAACAATCGATAACTTCAAATGAAAGAAGGTTATTAAACTTCCCCGCAAAACGTCCTTTTCTGGTTCATAATTAGACGTATTCAGCTATATGAAAAACTATGTTTTTTTACACAATGACAATTAATAACGAACTGGCTTTTGACCAGCTTTACTCTCCAAAATGCTATACACGTCATTACTCTATACCAACAAATGATTAGTAACGCCATCTCTTAGCAAAATCGACAATTATTAACCGAAACACCTGTTGCCAAATCTTACCAGGCATTATGAGAGAGCAACAAGGACTCCTTGTTTAAAAAAGTTTTTTGAAACTACTTGTTGAAAATTTTTTATCAATATAATTAATCGATGTTAACAATGCACAGTTTAATTTACGAATTCGTGTTGGATTAATTGCCGTTCAAATAAAAACCTTACTATTCAAAGAAAAGTCATGCCGTTCAAATATAAGTAACACTGTTGTTAAACTTATTTATTATGTCAGTTCTATGCTGATGACGTTATTTTGTGATTAAGCCTATACTGGACTTAGGACATCCAACTACTAATCCTAAGAACTGACAAGTCGACACAAGAGAGTTTCAGCCTTCGAATCTTCAAATTACACCAACATTAAAAAAGCAAGTGTAGTCAAAAAATCTGATGCATTCACTAAAAGTCCTATTCCAAAATTTAGCATTCATCTAAAATTTTTAAGAGCTATTCAAAAAAAAAAATGTATATAAAATAATATAAAACAACAACCTAAAAACGTCGAAGATAGTAGGAAAGTAAACAGCAAAGCGATAATTTGATGAAAAAATAATGAATAACGTTCATTTTTGTTAGGGGCATGTTTGGATACATAATTGAATATTCGTTATTATGGATACTGAATGAAATTTCTTAATTGATGTCTTAGTTGTGACGATCCACAAAGTAAACAAGTACATCTTGAGAACATGTGGTATCGTTAAAGCAGAAATCTGTCATATAGATCCAAACATAATTTACGAGATTGTTTTCGGGTTGGCCAATTTATCGATGCTCACGCGATTATCTCAAACATAAATCGAATAAACTAAAGACAACTGAACAGTTAAATATTATTAGGTCCTCAATTTAATTCTCGGTCAGTACATTTTATTGACTGCAAAATCTATTCAAATTCGATTTTTTTTCCGCTGTATAGTTATTTTAAAGAATTATCTTTCGACTTTAAAACAAGGTATCATATACAAGGCGACTATGAATATAACCTGCAAAATTATTTAGAGACGCTATGTCATTCGAAAAACAACAATTGAGGCACTGCCTCCTATTCGCCTTTCATGCCACGAAAGCCCAGGACATGATTTGTGCGACTCTGGGAGATAATGTTCTTTCATACAGTACTTATAAGGGGTTACAGTAATTCCGAAATGGAAATTTTGACTTAAATGATACAGAACATTCGGAACAGCAAAAAAATGGAAGACGAAGAAATGAAAGCTGGAAGAAAATCCTTGTCGCTAGTGCTAGAACTCGGACTGGAGAACACCGCCAGCCATTTCTAAAGGTTTACCCACGCTAGGGAACATGCAAAAGGAAAGTCGTTGGGTCCCCTATGAACTCACAGCTGAAAATATGAACAGACGCTTTGATGTTGCTGTGTCATTGCTCTTCAAATTAAAAAAAAGGCATCCTGTAAAAGATTGTAACTTGTAAAAAGTGGATCCTATTCGATAAACCAAAGAGGTAAAAATTCTGGATTCATTCTTGTGATCCAATAACTAATATTACCAAACCAAATCTCTAAATCAAAAAAGGTGTACTTGTGAATATAATGGTAGCTTAGAGTTCTCACTCCTATTAGTTACACTCCGCAGGTAAAAAGTTTCAATACTTGCAAGAAAAGAAAGGAAATTATTAAGCTTCAGGTCAATGTATGGCTACATATGTAGTTAGTAAAAATGAAATTCGTACACTTACATAAATTTTAAATTTAGCACTCTTTATCCTACTTTTTCTACCTCATGCTCCAATATAACTTTTCAGAAGAAAAAAAATTGTACATAAATGTGAACATTGATAAGTTTATTTTGATTGACAAACATGAAACTCGTTTTCGCTATTTTCGCTATCTTAGCAGAATTTATTATTTCTTTGAACTTCATGGCACACATCATTTTGAAGAAGTCATTTAACTCTATATTTATTCATTATACGAGGTGTGGCTATTAAATAACGAGACTGACGCAGCTACAGAAGTACGCATGCGCCAAATGCCAGCAACAAACAGCTGTTTAGCGTGAAGCCTTCTCTTTCGAATGCAGTTTCCTAAGATGAAATGTACATTAAAAGGAACAAGATTTGAGTCCGTTGAAGCTGTGAAAGAGAAAGCGGCACGCGTTCTGAAGGAGCTGACAGAAGAAGACTTCCAGCACTATTTCGAACAATCGAAGAATCGCATGGAACGTTGTAGGGATAGAGAAGGGGTGTATATTGAAGATAATAATTCCTAAATATGTATGAAATGAAAACAAAATGTTTTACAGCATCAGTCTCGTTATTTAATAGTCACAAATCGTATCGCGTTACAAGTTTTTTTGTCGAAATATAGGGTGTCCCCGGAGTCAAACAATTGAAGCAGAAAGAAGACCAATTAAACATCATTTTCAAAGGGAAAATCTTATCGCCAAATTTTGAAAAATTGTTATCCGGCCTCACACTACGGTTCAAAGTGCTGTAAATCATTTTAAGAATAAAGAAGTATATTAAATAAGAAAAAGGAAAGTCCCTAAAAACATTTTAATGCAATGGATGAACGCCGAATTATACGCAAAATTAAACAAGATTCTAAAACGTCTGCACCCACTATAGCCATAAAAATTGAAAAGCACCTCGACAAGACTGTCACCGCCCAAACTGTTCAAAATTTGCTAAAACGGTCCAATCTTCATGGCAGAGTTGCTCGAAAAGATTCCTGGATTAGTAATGCAAACAAAGGTAAATGCTTCACATTTGATTTTTTCGTTTTGGAAGTTTTGGAGTTTTTTCGTTTTGGAGTTTTCGTTTTGGAAAAATATAATTTTCACAGATAATTCACAGTAAATTTTATCTTTTCGGATCAGATGGGCAACGATGGGTGTGAAGAAAATCCAACGAATCTTTCAAAAGGAAGAATTTGCGAGTGACTGTTTAACAGGGTGGTGGGTCTATTATGGTATAGAAATGTACGAATGCTGAGGGGGTCCTGGGAATTTACATTTTATGGACGGAATAATGAACCAACATATATATTTATACATTCCAAAACATATTTCTTTTTTAAATGTCTTAGACATATACTTTTGTTAATAAATTAATTAAAAATAAGCAGGTGTGTGAGTTTCACTTTTACAAACAATTGCAAAAATGACTCTGGAAACGATGATCAAGTTGAGTTGGGAGATTTTACAGCACTCCAAATATAGGCGTATTCTCCAAATTTGGCGCCTTTGGATTTTCATCTCATCTGACCCATGTACCATCTGGTTAATAGCCACTTCACATTTCCTATAGATGTCGAAAAAAGCCTTAACAGCTTTATCACATCAAAAACACCAAATTTATTTCGATCTGTCATTCAACACTTCTCTGAAAGATGCTAAAAGCGACAATAATATTTTTTGAATAAATAAATGTTACAGAAAGTACAAAAAGGACGAAAAATAAGTTGAGAATCTAATAACATTCGGGAAAGCACTCTGGATTTGCCGTCTAAAAAAATTAAAGACGACAAACTTATGAAAAATGGTACCAAAACTGGTCGTCTTTGTTCGGCATCGAGAGGTGAATCTTTTTACACATTTCCTTTCACATACATAATTATTATTTATCTAGTAATATACCAACATAGACGTTATTTTTATATTTTAATCATAAAAGTCTTCAAAATTTAAATCTGTTCATCAATACACTACAATCATACTGACTTATTTTAAGAAATTCGATTAACTTTAATAATGGCTTAGTCAACAGATTTTATAATTAAACTGCTTTACTTTATTTACAGCATATATAATAAGGAGTAGAGTAGATATAAGAAAATAGGAGTAGAGCTAACGTAGAAATAATTCAATGGATTGCTACAATTATAGAGGGCCTAAGATCAGCAAATATTACACAAAGTGAAATTCAGGATAGAGGCTGTTTCAGACACAAAGTTAACGTTCGGAACATTCGCCAGAGAGAAAAATGTTATGGAATAACTTGGTCTGACGAAAGGAAAAAAGCTCATAGCGAAAGAATGAAATTAGTATGGGCACAAAGGAAGGCTAACAACAAACGCCTCTAACTGTACTTGGCATGGCCCATACGTGAATAATAATAAAAATTATAATATATATATATATATATATATATATATATATATATATATATATATATATATATATATATATATATATATATATATATGAGTGGTGCATTTAATTTCAGTAAATTCAGGTATCTTAAATCAAACGTCAATATGTATTATAACTGTGATGTTCCTTTTATAAAATTAGATATGAAAATATTTTTGCATTCAAGTTAAAAGAATAAAATATGTAAATAAATATACCTTTTACTTATTACGGTTGGTATTTGGACGCGGTACTTGACGTCTCTTGTTGCGGTTGGTAGTTCCGACTCCACGTTATGCTATAAGTTCAGTCACAAAATAGCCTCAGTTACTTTACCTAAATTAATTTTAAGATCTTAATAATACCATAAAATTAAAAATTCTAATTTTGTACACATAAATAATCAAAAATCCCACTCTATACTTAACCCCTTTTCTTCGGCTTTATTATTATTATTATTCCAATTTACAGTTTCTGCTAAATGGATACCCAGTCTAAAAAAAAGTTAATTATACTGCAATTCGTTATTATTGTAAAAACTTAAGTTCTTACATACCTGTATTATTAAACTGCATATATTAATTTTACAGTTTCGTATTAACACTCCATATATGTTCCATAATTGAACACGAAAATCAGTATAAACATACTTACCGTATACTACTGAGAAAGAAGAATTTTTGATATTATTACACTAGCCTGAACTGCACTGAAGTATTTTCAAGAAGCAAATGCCCCTTGAAGCAATGTCTTCTCAACAAGATCACTCATTACTATTTAAATTAATAGAGTTGTTGACCGACGATTCATTTTTGCCAAAAAGGAGTAAATTATACTTAAGTATTATACTATTATCCTAAATACTGAAACTATAGTTATCTATTTAGATACCTGTCATATTTCTTTTCATTAATGCACTTTATAACTCATCTAAACTTCGCCCTTGAAAATTAATTGCACCTTTAACGTACTTACATAGAACAATAGAGAAACAATAATTAGGATATTTCAATAACCATGTCATACATTGATGAAAATATTCATAAATAGATCTATAACACTTTCAATTTACTAAATTATGAATTAATTTAGGCTCTCAATGAGTCAACAAAGGCAATTGCAAAAACAGTATCAATAATAATGATGCAAACTAATCAAGAGAGCACGTTGGTTTCAAGAGTAGCGAGAGCAACGAATCACATTCAGGTTGTTCAGCTAAGTCCGAACCAATAAAAACAGTTCATGTGTCACTGACAAAGCTATCAGTGATAATAAAAAAAGTGATGGACTCAGTATTTAAGTATGTAATAATCAATTCAACGACTAAAGTGTAGACAATCGATGTAAAACAATAGTAAACAATTTTATCAATTAATTTAAAATATATTGATATAGAATGATGCATAAGATAAAGTTTTTGCTTTTCATTATTTCAAGAAGGATTTAAAATACTACAGTACAAAAAGAATTGCAAGAACATTAATGGTGAATATGAACTGCAAGGAAATATAAATTGGAAAGGGAACTTTGGATGAAAACCAATAAATAATAGAAAAATTGTAGAAGCAAAATTAATAGCAACCTGGATAACACCTAAAGATAAGGTTAACAAAGCTTGCGACAAAAATTTTAAGATTTCTCGATAATAGTACTAAAGATAAATAATAATAGAAAGAAAGATAATAGAACATATAGCCAAGAAATTAAAACCTAGGAAATAAAAATGTAAATCTGGAAACCTAAGAATAATTTTAAAAAGTGTTAAAAAAAGAAAGAGAAAGAGATATAAACTATCAGCAGAAAACCCAAAAGAGAGAAAAGATATTAATAAAACAAGCAGTGATTATAAGTTACAGTGATTATATTAAAAAATAAGAAATAGAAAATAAATGAAGGTGAACGCAAACCAAAAAAAAAGGAAAATAAGAATAGTTAAAAGTGTTGATGAACAATCATATCAATAATATGAAGAAAAATGTTTGTAGGAAAATAGAAGCATGAAAGGATCAGAGTAAGAGAAAGTTAAGACAAAGTAAGACAAAGGTTGAGACAAACTGAAGTAATAACACCAGAATATAATATAATTGATTATAAAAAAGCGTTTTACTTGTAATCTAAGCGGGTCGTTAGTTCTTTAAAATGGGTGCGGGGCTGTGCTGGTTCCATTCGATATTAAGTATTGTAGCCACGCAAGTGAAGCCAAAGCAAGGACCAGCTCAACGCGGAAAATGAATTTTCCGCAATGCATTGACCTTCAACAGATTATTGCAAAGGCGCCACAAAGGCTAAAACTAATTAAGTTAAAAATTTAATATTGCTAAATATACATTTAAATTAAATGGATGCCATATAGTATTATTGATCAAAAATTAAACTAATTAATAATAAACAATGGATGACCGCGCCGAAGTTCATGACGCTGGGGTCGAAATGTACAAATCGGATGGGCACCAATGGCCTCCCAACACAAGATGCCTTCCCCGAGCTGCTTGCAAATAGAAATATACACATCGTGGTCCACATAACACTGGACAGCGGAGCCCCCAGTGTGATCCCCCAGCTATAGAGGAACCACAAATACGCTACCAGCCCTTAATGACCTCAGACCCTTCGAGGCCTAGAAACTAGGAGATCTAGAAGCCGTCACCAAGCAACAAACAAAGCCCTTTATACTAAGATCCCCCGCGTACTACCAGGGTTATATTATGTGCATTAAACTTCAAGCGGAAACATCCTGTCTCCTACAGACTATACCCAGGTCACACGCGCTGGTCGCGTTTTGTATTCTGTGATAACCACACCTGAAAACAAAAAAACATTAGTTATTACTTTTAAAATGTAGTTAAATGCTTCTGTTATATATCCCTTGTTTTGTTATATACTGTAAATTCCTCAAAATGGGTATAGAAATAGTTCAGTATATATATATATATATATATATATATATATATATATATATATATATATATATATATATATATATATATATATATATATAGATATATATATATATATATATCATCATCATCATCATCATCATCAACCCGTATCAATCCACCGCAGAATGAAGGCCTCTTCAGCATGCTTCCAACTCTCGCGGTCCTGAGCTTTCTTCTGCCATTCGGGTTCAATATACTTAATAATGTCACTCCATCGTGTTTTCGGTCTTCTCCATGGACGTTTGCGATCAAATAGTATCCAGTCCAGGACCGCGCCCTGGTCCATCTTTCGTTCCATCGCCGCGCTGCATGGCATGCCCACATCCCTTTCAAATCGCTTTATTTTTCCAATGATGTCACTCCCTTTCATTTGTTCTCTCATCCATGTGCAGGTTTTTCTATCCCGTCTATTAATGCCAAGCATACATCTTTCTATTTATATATATATATATATATATATATATATATATATATATATATATATATATATATATATATATATATATATATATATATATATATATATATATATATATATATATGTCTACTGTGTATGGAAACGGTGAAATATCTCGAGAAATCTTGTACACAAATATTAGGAAATGTTTGCCACTTTCTAGGTTTGGTCCAAGGCTAACTTGATTTTTAAATGACAACAGTACTTGAATTTGGCATAGTTGAAAAGAGCATTTTTTCTGAATTCAACGAAGTAAATATTGTATGGTTTTTTTTAAATGTATTTAAAAAAATAGCTAAAAGGTATTTCGGTCTGTTTTAGGGTAAATATATTTTTAGTAGGTCATGAAACAATGGATGATAGATGAAGTATTTGATTAAACTACACAACTGTTAATGTCAATTTCAAATTTATTTCAATTTTTATATGGAATTAATATGTAACTACAAGAGAAAGAACTGAAATACTAACAATTGTTGGATACGGTGACAGAAAACACATTTATACTGAAGTTTGTCGAGTATTTAATGAAGTACATCCGAATGAAAACATCACTAAAAGAAAAGTTTCAAAAACGGTGATAAGATTCAATGATTAAATTATTCAATGATTAGATAGCATTAAAAGTCATCCTAAAATTAGAAAAATGAAAAACAAAAACTAATGACGAAAATTCGTTAAATGTTTTAATTGATGTAGTAGATTTCAGAACTTTGCAAAACTGGGAGAAGAAAAAAAAAGGAAAAAATAGCAAAATAAAAATATTCATAAACTTCATATAAGAAAAATAATCAACTCCTTTTTAAATTATACATAATATTTGTTAAGAACATCCTTTCAATTTGTTCCTCGCCTTACTAGTAATAACTATATCAGATAATTTTGAAAAACTGTACTATTAAGAAAATAAATATCAATACAGGATATTTTGAATTTTCTTTCAAAAATATTCTTACAATCTGTCTCTAATTGCCAGCCGTGGTGGTCTGGTGAGTTAGTCGCCTGCCTGGCAATCCAACGAAAGCTGGTTCGATTCCAGCGCTCGGATGGATGTTTTTCTTTAATTTTTCTGCCCGTCTTACTTCCTACCCTACACACACACATTTCTACACCCATATACACACACACACACACACACACGTCCCCACATATCTACACCTAAATGTATGTGATTGTTTCAAGGCAAGAGTGTAAAATCCGACAACGAATTACCTCTCAGTCACGTCAGTTAAAGGCTGGGTAAGGCCGGATGCCTTCTGAGAAGTGTTCTACGTTGATCACTCGCCAGTCGGTAGGTTTCCTGATAGACTTATGGGTAGGCACATAACCAAGGGTTAATAGCCCGAGGGGGATGCTGGCCTGGGTTTGTCGGAAGCTGATGGCCGTAGTTCGGAACCCACGTTAAGCTGTAGATCCAGTCACTAAATAGCCTAGTTGATGATGTGCCTCTAACCCTAACACTTTACCTTTTTATCTTGTCTCTAATTTTTTAAACAACTGAATAAGAAAAAATTATTTTGGACACAATTTACCATTAAAGAATTCAAATTTATATATTAGAAAATAAAATTTACTTTATAATTTAATAGTAAATTGTAGAATTATAAATTTTTAAAAATATCCTTCTCTCTTTGAAAAATATATTTATTTGCCAAAACTTATAAGATATATAAAAAGTTTTTTCTTACTTAACTTACTTCTAACTTTTAAAGTAATTATATAACAAAAATATATTTTAGACAACTTTACCATTCTAAAGTTCAAAATGTTTGTATTAGGAAATGAAGTATACTTTATAATTTAATTGTAAATAAATAGTAATTTAATTGTAGTTTTAAAATAATTATAAAACAAAAATATATTTTATACACATAGCAAAATGCTTCTGTTAGAAGTTTAGAGAAAGTTGTTTTGTTTAGAAAGTTTCTTAATTTTTTTATTGTAAATTATAGAATAAATTATGCACTTTAAAATTTGTTTGAATTTTTGGTTTAAAATAACCGATTGTTTTGCCTTTTAAAACGTTTGAGTCACCAAAAAGCAGTATATTTTGAATTTAGTTGCAAATTTATACTTGATATACTTATATACTTTATATACTTTATATATTTATAAAAATTCGCAATGATTTTTGACGAAAAAATTAATGGCGATGTTAATAATAAATTTAATTTAATTTAATAATCTCAAATTAACACTAAATAAATTGTTAATATTTCGAATTCAAAAAATGTAAACAATATTAATTGTTTATTCGCTGACATTTACGATCAAGCGGTATCTACTTCAGGATTGCCTTGGTCCATTTGTCGTCCCATCGCCTTACTTTATGGCCTACTACTACTTTACTCTTCCAGTCATGTCGCACACTTACTTTCGCCTTTTTCCCGATCCATGTGCAGGACTGTCTGTCTCGTCTTATAAAGCCAAGCATACATCTTTCCATTCCCTTCTATGCTACCCGAAGTTTTTAAATTGATTACGATGTGAGTGTCCAGGTTTCACTTCCATAACGTCGTATGTAACGGCAGGACGCACTCATCGAAAGTTTTTCTTTTTAGGCAAAGTAGGAGTTTGCTCTTAAACTCAATGTTGAGCCTGCAAAATGCCTGCCAGCCGCATTAAATACGCCGTCCTACCTCCCGGACGGGTATGATAGCTAATGATAGCTTACCAAATTTCTGCCACAGATTGATCAATCGAATATTATTGTCAGTTGAATTTTATATAGCTCAGAATTATTCAAACTTTTTGTATCCATAATCATTGGAACTATTCAGTAAAAAGTTTATTGTATACTCCAAATAAGTTGCATGAAATAATAATACAGCTACCTAGTAAGTCATAAGACATTTACGCAAATAAAGATATCCTTCCAGATACCACCCACATATCAATGTTGATCAAATTGTTATTTTGCAAATTAATGAACTGATCTAACATAAAATAAACTAAAATTTTTACAAAGTATATTAAAATTCTACACCAGGTTTTCAATAAATTTACAAATATTGGACAGATGCATTGAGCTAAACATAGTTCAATATATATGTTTACATCAGTTTCCATAATTGTGTGTTGTATTTAAAATAATATTAGATAAACTTCTAGGTGTATTCCATTACAATAAAGCTGCCTAGTTAAGAAATTAACAGGCATTCTTAATTATGCAAAGATTCTTAATCAAACATGTTCTAGTTATTCTACCTAATCATCAATAATTTAACAATAAATGTCTATTATATTGCTACTTAATATATTAATCAATTCATCAAAGATTCTGCAATTCTGCTGTGTTTACAATTTTTGTTGTTTGTGTTTACAATTCTGCTGTGTTTACATTGATAAATATTAAACTAATGCAGTATATGTATATGTGAATACAGTTCAATAACCAAATTATCACATAATCAAACGATCAGCAAATACAGTAATAGAAATTAAGCTCCTTGTTCAATACTATGATAATAAGGTTGCATAGTAAAAACAGCCAAACAATCTTAATGTGACAAATTGCTGCTAATTTCTAATGCCTAATGGTCAATATTCAAACAACGGATGATGGTTATATTGTTAATTAATAATTAATTGATTAATAGTTGCAATTTCTAAAGTCCACAATATGTTTATAGAGAATGAACTGATGCAATAAACTGAGTCTAATTAAATAATCAAATTATCATATTTTTTTTTTGAGGCGATGTAGCATTTAAAGTAACTAAGCTTCTAGTTCAATTTCATGATAATAAGGTTGCCCAGAAAAAATTGCGAAATGGCAAACATATGAATAATGAAATATAACAATGAATTAAGTTATTGCGGTGCAAGTGTTCCAGTTTCAAGCAAGTAAGACCAGTTTCTGGCTTTAAGTCGTTATCAGCTGGGCTCAAGCTGAATGCCTGGAGAGCGGATGAAGGAACAACTGAAGCCATGACAATATAAATTCGGCCAAGTCGAATGGTGGCTGCAATCACATGCAGCTCTGCCATCCTTCAGTAAACGACTGCAACAGACAAACTGTGCGAGACCGTTCGTGGCCCGTCTAACCTCGGGTAAGTACCAGGTATGTTCAATAAATAATGGAGTAGGCTTGTGGAGACGGGTATTAGAAACAAAGAAAATTCACCCCCGCTTCACTTTGGTGCTTTGTCATTCCTTAATCCATCATCCAAAGCGTCAAAGTATCTCCCAAGACCGGTTTCTGGCCTTAAGCCGTCATCAGCTGAGCTCAAGCTGGACGCCTGAAGAGCGGATGCAGGAACGATTAAAGCCATGACCGTATAAATCGGTCATGTCGAATGGTGGCTGTAATATTTTTTGAATTTTTTGAACATACTTGGTACTTACCCGAGGTTAGACGGGCCACGAAAGGTCTCGCACTGTTTGTTTGTGGCAACCGTTTACCGCAGGATGGTGTTAGAACTATGTTAAAATATGTGTTCAATGTCCAACATTGCATATATACGCCATCCAGCGGGAAGTCGGCGAAAGTATGGGTTGTTGACTGCGGATAGGGTCTCCCTATTCTTGACGGGAGAGCATAGTACCCTAAAGAGCCTGAACATCAAGAGGCGAAACATATGCCCTCCAATTGAAGGGATGAGTGGGGCTCGTCCCCACTAATGATTACTAGCATTGACGCCACCGCACCATATAATATACACCTTTCTAGACTACGGTCGTCTAGCCTGTCCAAATGTCTCAATTCGCCTAGACGCTCTTCTCACGAGAACCCGACGCCCTTTCCCCGACAAAAAATTCGCTTCACGAAGTACTTCCTTATTTGATATTTCATGATACCATTTGATCCTCATTATCTGTCTCAGGTAACGCTGTTGAGTGCTTTCGAGGACCTTCAGGTGTTTCCTATAGGGCACATATGATTCACATCCGTAAACAAGGAAAGGTACAGTCACAGCTCGCTACACGGCTACCATACTTCTCAAGGACACGTCATGATTACCGAAAACTCGCTAGGTTTTCAAAAAGGTCTAGATATACACAGTCAATGAAATTTGCCAGGTAACTAAATGATTCTACTGGCTCAAGTGGAGAGCCAGATACATAAATGTTGTTTATGTGATGGGATAAATTACCACGAACAGTCACAATTTTTGTCTTATTTGCATTAATCATAAGACCTTATACATCATACGCCCACATATGTATCAAGAATTTATTGAAACGTAATTAGATCGTATGATATTAAAGCATAATCATCCGCGTATCGGTCTTCTAGCGTATCGCAATGCCTCTATCCTCGAGCATCCTATCAGTGATAATCATCAATGTCGTCATAAAGATATTAAATTAAACTAGAGGCTTTGGCGCTGCCCTGCCTGGCAAGCGGTTTGGAAAGGATCTGTCATTTTATCGTTGTGCGACACTACAGCTCTGTTATTATCTTGAAAGCTTTTACAAATATTGATAAGCTTTAGAGGAATGTCGAGCTTCCATAATCAAGCGCAGGGTATCCCTGTTTGCTGTCTCAAATGCATTTGTAATCAACGAGGGCAATATAATATCTCTTTGGTCTGAAGCCACTCCGCGTATCCGGAATAAATCGATCTATATACTACCAGTAAGAATATACCACTTTAATTACTGCAATCGGCTTACACTACTGCCATTGCATTACACGTTATGGGGTTGCTTATATCATCAGCACAGTTGTATTGCGGTGACATATTAAGTACTAGGGTGAGTCCTGGTTCAAAATAAGGGCAAGTTGTGAGTGAGGCTATGGATGTCCTTAATTTGTGAAACGTTATTTGTAGAACTACATACATACTTAATAGCCTAGAGGAAATACGTACAGTCATTTGTGTCAACGAAATGTTGGATTTACTTAATTTAATTACACACCACTGGTTCAATAAGAGTCGTATGCTATATTATGGTTCCTGTTTGGCTCTAATGTAGGTGGCGTAAACATCTCTGATAGAGAGATTATTTGAGATGTTTTGAAAGATATGTCTCTTGAAACAAATCAACTCGCTTCATTTCTTTCAAACCGAGAGTGCCTCTACCTGCATCGGCTTCCTTGAGTTTGTTCCAATAACAGTCATGATTTCTATTGAACCAACATCGGTTAGTTTATCGGTATTTAGTGATTTTCTTAGTGTACTTTTACGACATACCAAGTATCTAGGACGAAATCTCATTGACATTTTTGGTGTAACAATGAGGTGATCTTTGGAGCATTCTACATCGATGGGGGCTTTAATATCATGAACCTCCTTGAAATCTCTCTATCGAACCATAATGTAGTCGAAGATGTACCAGAGAACCGAGCGTGGATGGCGCCATGTACCCCTAAATTTCCCGTCACGTTTAAATATTGTTTTAGTTAGGTTAGGTTAGCTCATACTCAGAACAGTTCCACTCATTGTTCTGGGTTCTGGGCCAAATACTTTTCACCATACATACGCCATTTTATGCGCTCATTAACGCATTTAAATCCGCCTTGGGAATCTATGAGTATCTAATAAGCACAATTATTATGGATTAAAAAACGATTTAATTATGAATTAATTAATCAAGTTATATCAAGAGGCACAAAATTCAAAATCTGCAAAACACTTAGAAGTTCAAAGCTTATGTATGTTTCCAAAACCTGGATTTATTCGATTAAATTTCCGAAATCTGAATTAAAACCTTAGCTTTAATACAGATTTAGTGATTTTTTATACAGATTTAGTGACTTTTAATAAAATTTTAATATAGATTTAGTGAGTTTAATACAGTATTAGTGTTCGAAAATTAATGAGTGTATAGAATATGCTTTGGAAGCAAAAGTTTTACATCACAAGTATATGTGCAAATATTGCCCCACAAATATGTTACACCACTAAAATTATTCCTACTTATTTTTCAATTAAGAACAATGAAATTCAATAAATAAAAAAATGTGTGTGAAATTGTAATTTGTCCATTTTTCTGAACAAACAGTTCCAGTGCCTTTCTTGTTTCATTCACATTGTATTAATATTAATTTCTGGTAGCTTTTACATCACAGTATCTCTACAAAAAATATTTATCATCACAAGAAATTAATGATATAGTAAGTGAATAGCAAATAATATATCCTTTCATATGATGTAATTAGAACTTACCTACTGATTTTAAATGTTATAATCACAAATAAAAAGCATTGATCTGGTTTATAATATGGCAGTTAATGATCGAAAAAAAAATGATTGATCGAAAAAACAGCAACAGGCAAATCATGTTGAGCTATAAAAAAAAACTTTCTTTTCAACATATAACTCACAACAAATAAACAAAATATAGACTAGAGGAGATTACTAGATTTTAAATAAAGTGATTATATTTTATTGGAAAAATTAATATTTGCAAAAAAAATTAAAAAATGGACAAACAACAGGAGATTATTGTTTGGGGAATATTTCCTAGAATACGCATAGGAGGCGTAGGGGGCCGTACTTGCATAAGACAGAGAAAGGATGCGATAGAAGGAGAATGTTGGGATGCATAGGAAGTCTCCACCGAAAAGGCAAGGAGGATGATAACACAAACTCGGCCAAACTCGCCAACTAATCGGCCATAATTTGTTGGGGCTAACCACTACATCTCATGTAAATTATTTAAGGTGCTGTATCCACCTAATAATAAAGGGAAGACATCTATGCTAGGGTTTGATTGAAATTTCATCAAAGACTGATCGGTATGCTCTTATATCCCTGAACACAAACAAAGTTTATGAAGGTACGTTTATTGACCTAGAGGAGGATGAGAATAGAGTATTTAAGATATTGGATATTGAAGGGTTATGACAATTTCTTTTTTATAAATATCATAAGGTCTTAAGAGTTTAAATAGACTCACAGATAGCAGTCAGATCAGCCCAAAAGGACACTAAAAGTTAAAGGGAGTTAGAATTAATGGGAAAGAATACCAGAGAAAAAGAAGACAGAAACCCTATCGTATTCTTAAAAGGTAACCAAAATGAAGATTTAAAAAAATAGTTATCAATTTGATGGTAAGATTATAAAAAAAATATTTAGTCAAAAATCGCCCGAGGAATGGGAAACTGCTAAAAAAGGAAGAAAACAAGGCTAGTCACAAGAACAACCCCGCCACATAAAAGTATTAAATGTAAAAAGGAAAAAAGAATTTATAATAGCACAGAATTTATAATATAATAGCTACAGATAAAGAAAAGAATACCGAAAGTACCATAACACCATCAACAAATACACAGAGGAAAAATAGAAAAGTGGAGTGCAAAAAAATACAAAACTCTAAAAGCAAAACAGATATTAAATTGTCCAATAGAATGTGAAGACTACCAAAATGGAAAGTTAAAACAAGGAAATGCCACAGGTCGCAAAAAATACACAACATTTATAAAGACTTTATAAACCATACATGCAAATTGTATGTAAAATACAATCACCCCACGACCAGCAATGGAATAATGGGTTGTAATAACAATAATAATAATGGCAAATGGAGTGCCCATCACTATTCATTTATTGCAAAATGGAAGTACGACCAAAGTACAAAATGGAAGACTGAGGAAATCAGGGTAATAAGCAACATATTTCAGGGGATCTCGCTGAGCCCTCTGTGGTCTTGCCTAGCACTGAATCCACTCTCTAATCTGATTAAAAGAACGCAAAAAGAGATACAAATTCCAAAACCAAAATTTATCACACCTGCTGGATGATTTAAAATTATATTCATCATCGCCACCGAAATTGCAACTACTCATTCAGGTGGTGGAGAAATTTATATATATATATATATATATATATATATATATATATATATATATATATATATATATATATATATATATATATATATATATATATCATCATCAGCCCGTATCGATCCACTGCAGGATGAAGGCCTCTTCAGCATGCTTCCAACCTTCACGGTCCTGGGCTTTCCTCTGCCACTCGGGTCCAATATACTTAACGATCTCATCAGTCCATCGTGCTTTCGGTCTTCTTCGCGGACGTTTGCGATCAAGCGGTATCCACTCCAGGATTGCCTTGGTCCATCTGTCGTCCCATCGCCTCGCTATATGGCCTGCCCATCTCCATTTCAACTGTTTTACTCTTCCAATGATGTCACAGACTTTTGTTTGTTCCCTGATCCATGCGCAGGACTTTCTGTCTCGTCTTGTAATGTCAAGCATACATCTTTCCATTCCCCTCTGTGCCACCCGAAGTTTTTGAATTGATTGCGATGTGAGTGTCCAGGTTTCACTTCCGTATGTCATAACGGGTAGAACGCACTGATCGAATACTTTTCTTTTCAGGCAAAGTGGGAGTCTGCTCTTAAACACTATGTTGAGCCTACCAAATGCCTGTCAGCCACATTTAACACGCCGTTCCACCTCCCGGGCGGTATTCCCCTCCATGGAAATCCTCTGCCCAAGATATACAAAACTGTCCACAATCTCTAAATCCCTTCCTAAAACTGAAATTCTTCTATCCTGAGCGAAGTTATTGAACATAACCTGACTCTTTTTCAGGTTTATTTTCAAGCCAAATGGTTCGCCAGCCCTTTGCAGTTCTTGTATGCGTCTTTGCAGCTCCTCTGGGTCTTGTGAAATGAGAATAATATCATCTGCAAATCTAAGATGGTTTAAGTTTGCACCATTGATCTTTACCCCATCCTGTTCCCAATCCAGTTTACGGAATACTTCTTCAAGGCCAGCCGAGAAAAGAATAGGCGATATTGCGTCACCCTGCCGTACACCTCGTTCTATATTAATTCCCACTTCAAGATCATCAAGGTGAATTGTGGCTGTAGCTCCATCATATATCGATTCTAATAGGTTTACATAGGCTCTCTCTACACCTTGGCTAAGCAGTGCATCCATTATCGCATGCTTTGAGATGGAATCAAATGCTTTTTCGTAGTCGATAAAAGCCAAGCACAGTGGCATGGTGTATTCGTTGTGCCTTTCTATGACCTGCTGTACAACCTGGATGTGATCCATTGTACTGAATCCACTTCTGAATCCTGCTTGTTCTCTTGGTTGTGCGTCATTCAGTTTTTTTAATATTCTTTTAGAAATTATCTTAGTGAAAACTTTGTACATCACTGATAGGATATATATATATGTATATATATATATATATATATATATATATATATATATATATATATATATATATATATATATATATATATATATACAAAAGAACGCAAATATATGCTTTAAAGCGTGAGGATGGCACAGTGTGCAGGGCGCGTACCGAAATGTTAGAGATTGTCAGAAGGTTTTATTCCCAGTTATATGAAGATCAGAGCCAGTCAGGGACAGCAATACCCACGGAAAAACAATATATAATATCAGATATCCTAGTGGAGGAAGTAACAAATGCTATAGAATTGATGAAGAACGGCAAGGCTCCAGGAAAGGATAGTGTAACGGTCGAAATGCTAAAAGCTGGTGGTCGGACGTTACATAAAACACTGGCAAAATTATACTCAAAATGCCTCAAAGAACAAAAAGTACCTGACTTATGGAAAAATGCAGAAGTGATCCTTTTACATAAAAAAGGAGCACAGGAAGATTTAAAGAACTACCGTCCAATAAGCCTCCTATCAGTGATGTACAAAGTTTTCACTAAGATAATTTCTAAAAGAATATTAAAAAAACTGAATGACGCACAACCAAGAGAACAAGCAGGATTCAGAAGTGGATTCAGTACAATGGATCACATCCAGGTTGTACAGCAGGTCATAGAAAGGCACAACGAATACACCATGCCACTGTGCTTGGCTTTTATCGACTACGAAAAAGCATTTGATTCCATCTCAAAGCATGCGATAATGGATGCACTGCTTAGCCAAGGTGTAGAGAGAGCCTATGTAAACCTATTAGAATCGATATATGATGGAGCTACAGCCACAATTCACCTTGATGATCTTGAAGTGGGAATTAATATAGAACGAAGTGTACGGCAGGGTGACGCAATATCGCCTATTCTTTTCTCGGCTGGCCTTGAAGAAGTATTCCGTAAACTGGATTGGGAACAGGATGGGGTAAAGATCAATGGTGCAAACTTAAACCATCTTAGATTTGCAGATGATATTATTCTCATTTCACAAGACCCAGAGGAGCTGCAAAGACTCATACAAGAACTGCAAAGGGCTGGCGAACCATTTTGCTTGAAAATAAACCTGAAAAAGAGTCAGGTTATGTTGAATAACTTCGCTCAGGACAGAAGAATTTCAATTTTAGGAAGGGATTTAGAGATTGTGGACAGCTTTGTATATCTTGGGCAGAGGATTTCCATGGAGGGGAATACCGCCCGGGAGGTGGAACGGCGTGTTAAATGTGGCTGGCAGGCATTTGGTAGGCTCAACATAGTGTTTAAGAGCAGACTCCCACTTTGCCTGAAAAGAAAAGTATTCGATCAGTGCGTTCTACCCGTTATGACATACGGAAGTGAAACCTGGACACTCACATCGCAATCAATTCAAAAACTTCAGGTGGCACAGAGGGGAATGGAAAGATGTATGCTTGGCATTACAAGACGAGACAGAAAGTCCTGCGCATGGATCAGGGAACAAACAAAAGTCTGTGACATCATTGGAAGAGTAAAACAGTTGAAATGGAGATGGGCAGGCCATATAGCGAGGCGATGGGACGACAGATGGACCAAGGCAATCCTGGAGTGGATACCGCTTGATCGCAAACGTCCGCGAAGAAGACCGAAAGCACGATGGACTGATGACATCGTTAAGTATATTGGACCCGAGTGGCAGAGGAAAGCCCAGGACCGTGAAGGTTGGAAGCATGCTGAAGAGGCCTTCATCCTGCAGTGGATCGATACGGGCTGATGATGATGATATATATATATATATATATATATATATATATATATATATATATATATATATATATATATATATATTCGAATCGAATTCGATCGAATATATATATATATATATATATATATATATATATATATATATATATATATATATATATATATATATATATATATATTCGAATCGAATTCGATCGAATATATATATATATATATATATATATATATATATATATATATATATATATATATATATATATATATATATATATATTCGATCGACGTTTCGCCAAAATCTCATTTGCCATTTTCAAGTGTTATCCGCTTCGACTAAAGAGCCCAACTGACGTGCACGGGTTGTTGGGCTCGCTTTTATAGCCGGCCGGCTACTGCGCAGATTATATCGGGGTAGTTAGGGACTATTTGCGGCGCTCGGTAACGCTGTCGGGCGTCCGTTTATTGATTTTTCTACCTCGCCCCCACGTTGCCGCGTTTCTTTTTTTTTCAGAAGGGATTTCCATACTTTTGGAATGTTGCGAGCGCCGTTTCGCAGACGAATATCAGCCAGAATACAAGAACATAAAAACAACTAACTGTTAAAAAACAAACAAACCACTTCTGCTCTGTTCCAGCACGCACCATCTACAAACAGGACATAAAATCAATTTTGAAGGAGTCAAAGAAATAGCAAATATTGAAAACTTCAAGATCCGAACAATCAGAGAAGCCCTTGAAATAGAAGAAAGGGGTGAGCTAAATACGCTAAACGACGCTTGCAACATTCCAAAAGTAAGGAAATCCCTTCTGACAAAAGAAGAAACGCGGCAACGTGGCGGCGAGGTAGAAAATCAATAAAGGGATGCCCGACAGCATTGCCGAGCGGCTATAAAAGCTAGCACAACAATCCGTGCACGTCAGCTGGACTCTTCAGTCGAAGCTGACAACACTTGAAAATGCCAAATGAGATTTTGGCGAAACGTCGTGACTCTTCCCACAATTAACAGATCGACACCCAGAATGATTTAGAAACACAGTAGTGAGAAACGACTTATATTACCAAAAATTGAAGGAGGGAGAGGAATGATCGAATGCCCGCTATATGCCAGCGTGTATTTAGCTGATGATAATTATACACCTCTGAATCTTAAACAAATGGAACGACAAAATGAGAGCATTCAAACAACTGGAACAATTATACAAGAGTGGAAAAATAAGTGTCTGCATGGCAGACACCCCCATGATATTGACCGTCGTAAAGTCGACAAGAGAGCGTCGAAAGCCTCGCTTTATGTGTACAATTCAGGATCAGGTCGTGCAACCTAAAACTACCAAAAATATATCATTAAGGATGTACGAGTATGAAATGACACGTGTAGGGAATGCCACGAAAAACCGGAGACTATCCAACGTATTGTAGGAGCATGTGGTAGACTCTCCCAGATGGACTATCTTCACCGTCATAATAAGGTAGCCAGTATAGTCCTTATTATAAATATACCCCGGAGGCGGTACTAGATTCCGCCGATTTCAGGTTATATTACGACCGAACAATAATAACCGACAAAACCGTTCACTGTAATAGGCTAGGGCCATATTAGATTGCTAGACAAAAAGAAGAAAACAGCATTTCTAATCGACATAGCACACACAACACATACACAACATTCAATAGACGGCTGAAGAAAAAGTACAAAAATATACAGACCTCAAGTTAGAAATAAAGGGGATATGAAAGTTAAACCAGGTCCATATCGTGCCATTAATAATTTCAACTGGCATTATACCTAACAATCTGAAAAATAACAACAAATTTCTGGGACTAGAAGAAAATATGTTTAAAATAATGCAGAGGGCGGTAATTCTTAATACCACTCACAACCGACAAAACCGTTCACTGTAATAGGCTAGGGCCATATTAGATTGCTAGACAAAAAGAAGAAAACAGCATTTCTAATCGACATAGCACACACAACACATACACAACATTCAATAGACGGCTGAAGAAAAAGTACAAAAATATACAGACCTCAAGTTAGAAATAAAGGGGATATGAAAGTTAAACCAGGTCCATATCGTGCCATTAATAATTTCAACTGGCATTATACCTAACAATCTGAAAAATAACAACAAATTTCTGGGACTAGAAGAAAATATGTTTAAAATAATGCAGAGGGCGGTAATTCTTAATACCACTCACATCGCCCGAAAATTGTTGGAAAAATGAAATTGTTTTGGCTATAGCCGCACTTTATTTAAAATTCAGCTTGGCTGGGGACAAGGATGAAAAGATGGGAAAATAATAATAATATAAAGAGCCTGTATTGCAGAAGATGAACATTTATAGGTTCTTCGGCGTTCTTAAGAATTGTATCTTTCAACAAGACAAACATGACACAATGCGTCAACGTTAGGAAAAAAAAAGTAAACACAACCACTGTAGATTAAAATCAATAACTCTTTGAAAACGAATAGAATACAATTATTACATTTTGCAATAAATTGAACCCTTTCAATTCTCCAATATCGTACGTTGTTCTGTCAAAACTACCAAGAAAATAAATACAGGGTGAAATTTATTTGTAATATAATTCTTTTTCAATCGCAATTTTTTTACAAGATACATTAAGAACATTACACTAGGTAAATGGTTTGATTTACAATGTGACATGTAGGAAATGTCTCAATGGTTGTTTCCTATACTATTTATAATACAATTAGTTTTAACATAAGGGGTAGATAATTACAATATGAATTAAAACCTATTTATTATTTCATAGGGATTATAACTTAAAAGTCTAGCAAATTAAAATTTTCCTTGATTAATTATTTATGGAAAAATTACAGTAATAGAATATTCTATTATTAATAACAAGATTCCATTAATTAATATTATTTCCCGCTATTGTTCCCACCCATTTTTTTAATCCTATGTAATTAATTTAGTCTTAAGAAAAATTAATTCACCATCCAGTAAGTAGGTGCAAGAGAATGCATGGGCCATTATTTGAACAATAAATAAGTAGATTACCGTTAACATAATATTACTATACAATAATTAATTATAAATTAAAATAAAATTACTCTATATATAGAAATTAACTACTCCACCAATCCTACTTCTTTGAGAATTCATCCTAAAAACCCGAACAATTACACAGGTCGACGTGATTTTTGTAATATTGATGAGAATGCTCTTTGTGCGTTTCATTTAGGTAATTATTAAAACACGATTTCACAGAAACCGCTTAGCACGTCTCATTTTCCTGTATATCATGGGATTATTGAAAATATTTGTACCTGACGTTGGAGTGGACAATATAGGAATTACCTCAAGACCATAGAGGGAGTATTTCCACAGTATTCTATGAACCTTTAACGGCAGTTTTATTGTTTTCTATTGTTTAGTTTGTTTCTGTCTCGTTTACAGTACAGTCAAGTGTTTAAGTCGATTTTATATAAAATGGCAAGTTGTAGTTTGATAATAAGGATAAGTTTGATTATATATACGGACGATTGATTTTAAAGTCACAAGCTACATCTATATACCGGGAAGTCAACAAGCCTATCTTTTATATTTTAATTAGAAAGTTGGACTCCTCATGTTTGTTGTGTGAGTAGTCACGTAAATTTAGTGCAGTGAATGCATCGCAATTCTATGCCGTTTGCTGTTCTTATGGTGTGGAGACAACTTACTGACCATGTAACTGATTGTTACTTTAAGTGATGCAAAACTAAAAGAAGGCATATTTATTAGACCTCAAATAAGGAAGCTTCTGGTGATTTCCGTTTTCAAGAAAAATTTAAAAAAAAAAGGCAAAAATTAGCAACCTGGAAGTGTTTTGTGTAATATATAAGAATAGTGTAGTAAAAGGATTTGTGGGCAACAAGAAAGATGAAAACTACAAAAACCTCATAGATGAACTCTTGAAAGCCTATGAAATACTGGACTGTCCCATGTCTTTAAAAATGCATATTTTACTTTCTCATTTGGATTTTTTTTGGAAATTTTGGGTGCAGTAAGCGACGAACAAGGAGAGAGGTTTCACTAGGAATTCAAGACGATGGATGCAAGGTATCAGAGCTCTGAAACCCATCTCTGTGGGGCGACTACTGCTGGTTTTTAAAAATAGATGATGTTACAGAACACAAGAGGAAAAGCTGAGAGTTATTGTAGCTGTATGTCTCATGTAATATATTTACGTTTTTTAGTCAAATAAATATTAAATTCTAAAAATATGTCGTCTGCTTTTTTTCCAACCACCGACCCCCCGTAACAAAAAAAAAACGGCGATACAGTAATTAGCTTATCATTTTAGGATTTAGGACTACAAAATACTTCATATACACCTATTTTCATCAATGTTACGTCAAAAAGGTTTAAATTTGTTAACCTGTGTTATTATACCACTTCAGACAATACCAATTAAAAAATCAGGTTTTTACTGTAATTAACTAAGAGGTTTTTAATTTTTAGTTTCACTGCCTTCATCTCTAGATATCGGGCGATGATGTGATTTGGAACAATCATTCTTAGTGTTTTTAATTGGAATCTTTCCAAGATTTCGATATATGAGTTGGACTCAGTCCCCCAAAGTGGTATACCGTATGTACATACAGGTTTGAGAATGGTTTCGTAAACCAGCAATTTGTTGTTTAGAGATAGCTTGGATTTTCTACCGATTATCCAGTATAATTATTTACTTTGAGACACAGCAGCTTTCTCTTCTCGAAAATGTGCATTTTTCAAGTGAAACGTTTATCGAGGTACATTCCAAACCATTTGGCTTCATTACGTTGAGATAAGTTGAGGTAGTTGAAAATGGGTAGGCAGATACCTCTGCGATTGAAGAATGTGATTTGTACAGATTTAAGTTCATTAGCTTTTATACGCCACTTGTTCAGCCATTTTGCCATATCGTTCAGGCGGTTCTGGAGTATGTGTGGCGCTGTAGCTGGGTCTTGATGAGAGGCTAAGATGGCGATGTCATCAGCATAAATTACAACGAGACTGTTAATTTTTATTGGCAGATCAGCAGTCTATAAAAGGTACAATAAGGGCCAAGAACGCTTCCTTGTGGAATGCCTGATTTGATGCTCCGAAGACTAGTTCCTTCATCGTGATATTTGACATAGAAATGATGGACTAGGAGGTAGGATTTCAAGGGGGATAATGTAATTAAGGGGTTTGTATAAGAAACCTATGTGCCAAACTGTATCAAATGCTTGTGAGATGTCCCGGAATGCCGCGGAACATAATTTCTTCTCTTCCATATCCCGTAAAATTTTATGTGTGATCCGATGGGCTTGTTCAATTGTCGCATGCTCCTGCCTGAAGCCATACTGGTGGTTTGGTATTAGTTGGCGATTTTCTATCACTGGCTTTAATCTGTCAATAATTAATATTTCCAAAAGTTTCGACGTTATAGGCAATAGACATATTGGCCTGTATGATTGACATAATATTCAATCTCAGGTTTTGGAATTAAAATAATTTTTGCTGTTTTCCACTGATAAGGAAAGTAGCCTCTGTATAATGAGATTTTATAGAGCTGTGAGATATTTTATTGATTGATGCGGGAGCTGTTGAAATACCCTAGCAGTTATCAAGTTGTATCCTGGAGACCTTTTAGGGTTTAACTTCGTTTTGATATAGTTACTTACTTGGCAGATTATTATTTTTTAATGGTGATTCAAGGTGGTTGCATCGTACCAGATTGAACCCCCAATGTATCAAAGATATTATTAGCTTTTGACGTTGTAGAATTGAATTGAAGTTAACGTTAGACTTCCTCTGGGTGTAAGGCAAATAATTCGACCTTCTCTTTATATAGTGTCAAAAATTATATGTTTGTATCTGAAAAAGGCACTGTCTGTCAAAACACTAGTCATATAATTTTTAAATGTAGTGGAAATTTAGATATAAGTCTTAGTTATTTTATATGCTTTGAATTTATTGTTGTAAATTATTATTTTCATAATTAATAATAACTGATATTCACTATTAAAAAATGTTGGTTTAGTTAACTTAGTGTTTCATTAAAATCTACTGTTGTTATTATAATGTAAAAGACGCATAAAATATATTAATAACTCACGAATTTGATACATCATCTAATATTTTAAAAACATTCTATCACAAAAAAAATCTTGGAGACAGAAACGAGGAAGATACCATTGATTTTTCCAAGTCTGCAAATATTTTCCTATTGTGTGAACAGATAAAATATTGAAGCAAGCCAAACCAAGCGCGGAAAGCTAAAATAAAAGCACGCCCTTCCACAATGAATATAGACATGCATTATTAACTGAAATAGTTAAACCGCATTTTATCATAAATTTAATCGAGTTTATGTTGAGTCGTTACAGAATTAAAACCAGGTTTTGTGGATTAATTTTGTGTAATTATTTATTGATGCGAATTTAACTGGCGAGAATCCAACAGAACATAATGAAAGTTGAAACAGTCTTATTTATTATTTATAAAAATAGCTCTATTTTTAAAAAAGCTTTAATTAACTTATAACTTTTTCAGTTTGAAATATTTTATAATTTTTAGTTATTTTTTAATTTGCTCATGGTTTAGATATGCATACAGAAAACCCTAGAAACGAATAATGATTAGAAGTGCCAGAAAGCAATAACTAGAAGAATTAATTCACGAGAAAAAATGCTTCAAAAACTAACAAGACAAAAAAACGAAGATTATAATAGGCTGATAAGAGCAGCCAAACAAACATGTTGCCAAACAGGATCTATGAGATATGATTAGAAGTAATAAAAATGGAGGGGAAGAATTATGTGGAAGAAAAGATAGCATTATCAAAGAGGTTTTAACCCGAAACCGTGAAATCTACACTTAACCAATTGTTTGTGATTCGACAAATAGAAAAAGGTCTGGAAATTTGACGTAAGAGTAATGCAGCTGTTTGTAGACTTCAAGCAAGCCTACGCTTTCCTCAGTAGAGACGCCTTATTGGAAGCCACGATGGAGATAGAAATCCCAATGAAACTAATCAAGTTAACAAAAATGACTATAAACACATCAATGGAAAGAGTTAACATAACACAAGGTCTTCGACAAAGAGCTGGACTGGTTTCTATTTTATTTAATGTCACCTTACATAAAATAATATCGGAAATGCAAATCGGCACCAATAGTACCATTATAACAAAATAACATTATAAGATATTCAGCTAGTATTGTATGCAGATAACGTCAATATTATAGGACGATCCATCACAGCAGTGAAGGGCCCCTATAGAGCAATGAAAGATAAATCAATTGAAATAAACTTGTAAATTAACACCATAAAAACTAAAGACATGATTGTAAAAATCAGGTTAGGTGAAAACTGGACGGTGGGAAACAACAACATCGAAATTACAAACGAATTCACCTATTTTGGTCACCTATTTAGGTACCAAAGTAAATAATACGAACGATATTGAACTGAAAAATTAGGTACAGAATAACAAAAAGGAATAGAGCCTTATATGCCCTACATAAAACTTGCAAGTATAAACTTGTCAAAAAGCAAACAAATATATCAACATACAAATATATCATCATATATGGTATATCCCCACTTTTCCGTTCAACATACGCTTCCATATGCCTTTCAACTTGCTACTCTGCATATGTTGTTGAACGAGAAGCACACAAAGACGCAAGTGAAAAGTCATGATGCACGAAGAGAAGCAGAGGTCACGCACTGATTCCCACCCATGTTGGGTATCTTGAGCTTTCACTTTCAACTTCTTAATATAATGTGCAAGTTTTAAAATAGTTTACAAATTGAATTTAGAGCAAAGATGTTTAATTTTATTAAATTAAATAAATATATTAAACTATAAATTTAAGAAGAAAAAATAAATCTCTTATTTTGAAAAAAATTAAATAGTAAATTGAGTGTGTAAGGAATCTTTTTTACTAAATATTTACATGTAGTAAATTGTAGTAATTATTCCAAATATTCGTTTTCTCATACAGATTTTCTGTATTTTTCTTTCTTTTCCATGCTCTTATCAGCATATCAGCACTTATATCGGCTAATATAATAATGTCACATGTATTCATGAAACTGAAATTGACCAGTTAACAGTAGGTACTTACAAAATAAAGCGTTTTTAAGGATTTTAAAAAATCGTCTTTACTAAACTCGTCAGAAATGTCGAATGAAATTGACGCAAACATGTGAAGAAAAGGAAAACAACTATATACTCAAGCGCAAAACGTAGACCTTAAGTAAAAAGACCGAAAAAATGCTTGCCACGTTAAAGAAAACCTTAAGAATAGTATGTGAGCCAGTGCAAGAGAGCAGGATGGAAAGCAAATTTTTTATAGATAAACACAATATCATAAGCCTCTCAATACCTAATATGACTCCAAATCCTGTTTCTCTTTAACACAAATTATACATACTTATTTTTCGCTTATAAAACATTGTTATAGGATAATTAAAGTAATAAAACAAGTTTAGGATAATTCACATGAAGTGTTGAGAAATACACACAAATGATTATGACGTCCTCCCATTTATCAGATTATTTAAACACTCAGATTATTATTTACCAACAATTGAAAACATGTTTGTGCAGTTGCTATTTTTCCATTTTACTGCACAAACATTTCCAATGCCTTTCTTCTTTCAACAAAAAAAAATCATGGTGGATATATTAAGTGAATCTATCTCTTAATGTCAAGTAATTTGAAACTGTTCTACGGACTTTAAATTAGAAAATGACCCTTATAATTGTGTACCAATGTGGAAGCAACGAAAAATCGACGATCGATAGACTGCAATAAAAATACAGTTTACCGAAAAAACATAAGGCAAATCACTATTAGGGCATCATAACGTTGTAGTCTGGCTATTTTATATATTGTAATATCAAATACAAACAAATATGTCGCATTATTAAATGATTTATTAGATATCTGTTGAGCTAGTGAGAAACTTTTTTCAACACCTAAGCATCAGGCAGTTTAATTGAAAATATATGTTGTTCTATTAGTAAATGTGTGTTAACCTATTTTTAATTCAATGACGTACGGAAAACGTTTGAAGGCCATCTGTTCCTAATTTTAAATTTTAATTAGGAACAAGGAACAATGTCCCTGACGTTTCAACAAACACCGTACATTTTACTATAACAAACATGCTTGATAACCATCAGAGCTTCCAAAATAACAGTTTTACTATATATTTTCTTGTTCGAAATCGCATCTTCGCTCTTATAGTTCTATTGTTGCCGGGTTTCCCCACGATATTCCACATCTATCTTACGAAATAAAACTTGATCTAAGAAAATCAGGCTATGATTTCATAAAAGTATTTTATATTCATTCAAGTTTCAAAACAAACTCTGTGACCTGCTTAATCTTTATTTTATGACCTTTAACACATTGGAAAAAGGTACGGTTATGTTATTCCTATAGAATTTTATTGGCTTGTGTTGGAAAATGGGAAGACTAGAAGGCACCAGGGTAAAACATAAATTCTGAAATTATTTTCTTTTAGAGTCTTTAGCGGTTCGGTTTTCAATTTAAAGAAAGCAAAAATGAATCTGCAATCTAAAGTAAGTAAAAAATTGACAAAGATTTTATATTAACTCATCATATAGATGAAGTGATTGTGGAATGGAAAAATTACTATCATTGAATTATTAATTTATTCTAAAATATACTAAACAGAATATTAGGCTCTGCTAAATGCAATATCCACCCCATATAGATGATTGTGATGAATTTAATTAAATTTTTTTTTATTTAGATCACATTGACTCTCTGGTACATCATTTAGTATGTCCACACTCGTTCAAGTTTTCTGTTCAACATGCGTCTCAACGTCCGTTTCAACTTGCCACTCTGCATGCAATAGTGTACGCATTCTAGCGCAGGCTAAGAGACATGCTTCCTTCCTGTTCACATGTTTGCATCAGTTTCAATCGACATTTCTGGCAAGTTCAGTAAAGATTAAAATTTACTACAAAAAAATATATACTAAAAATATTCCTTGCACACTCAATTGACAATTGTATTACTTTCAAAATTATATATTTATTTTTTGTTCTTAGTGTGACCTATTATTTTCTCTTTTGAAACAAAATAAAAAATATATAGATCACAGCGACGGCAGCTGTTCGCCGGGAGCACCGGGAAGAAGGTCCAGGACAGAATGAAGCCACGACAAAAGTTGAGCGCCACCCGGTTACCTATATATCGGAAAAGACCCTGGAACCGGGAAGGGGTCTATCTTAAATAAAACGGTTTACTAGAATTTTATACATATATATTATAAAAGCACACTCAAAAAAGAACGACACAAAGCACACAAAAAAAGGAATAACTAAAACTATCAAACAAAAGGCACGGGAAGGTTTAGGAAAGGTGGTTCTCCAAACCTTACCGTGAAAGAAATCAAAAATCAAATACACAGCTCTGAATTACATCAGCTGGTCTCTATGTCCCTATACTTACAAATTAGAGGTTATTTCCTCTATTCTGACAATAGTAAAAAGATAGATATATAACGCTAGGGTAACCAAGAGTGGTCAGACGGCAAATAGATACAAAATATAAGATGATATCATGACCATTATCAGTATAAGAAATTATGGTAATAATGTATTTGTGAAAAATAACTGGTAATTGCAATCCTTAACGGTACTTGAAAATATAATAAAAAAAGTGTTTATCTGGCCTTATTTCCTGATGTTGTCCATCCTTGCCTATCAAGGTACTGGGTGTCCAAAAACACTGAGTACGACAGCGGGCAGTCCGGTATCCCTATGCGGGGGTCCCGAAATAATCTCGATCCGACCAACCGTTTACCGTGCCATGTGGCCCCAAAAAGGTGTAAGGTTTCCACGATGGTCGGGCTCTGTAATAGGTGGTCGTTCAATGGCCTGGTGTCTGTTTGTCGGATTATCTGCTGCCGGGTCGTAAAACCCTCTATAAGAATATCAGAATAATCAACCCAAGCGTGACTTGGCCAGCAAACCTACGTACCTCGGTCGGAAGGGTAAGGCGCGAAAACGTCCGCTCACCTGGAGATTTGGAGTTAGACTGTCTTGCCTTGTCCCAACGATACCGAAGCTCTTTTAGTTAAGAATTCGTCCGAAATAAACCTACCAGTGGTGATCAAGAATATGTGAACGCTACAATATGTAATTTAATATATTTATTTAATTTAATAAAATTAAACTACTTTACTTTAAATTAAAATTGTAAACTATTGCAAAAACTTATAGATTATATCAAGAAGTTGAAAGCGAAAACGCCAAATTCCCAACATGGGTGGGAGTCGGTGCGCTAGCTCTGCGTCTCTTCGAGCGTCATCAATTTTAAGTGCGTCCTTGAATACCTATAAGTATGTCCACACTAAGTCTAAAGAGAAGTAATGTAGAAGATGGAGTAATAGAAATTATCAAAGCCCTATACAACAGCAACAAGAATAAAGCAAGAACGCATAAGACAGGGCTGCATACTGACTTCACTGTTATTTTCCCTAGTTATTCACAATGTTGTAAAAAATAGCAAAACAAAATATGCAAAAATTCAAAAATTAAAATTAGAAAAACACAACAATTACTGTTCGGTCCTAATGGCAGATTCTGAAGAAAAACTGCAATATAACTTAGCTATATATGACAAAGAGCTAAGAAAAGTAAACATAGAAAAAAAGAAAACGATGGTAACTGCAGGCACAAAAATAAAATTTTAAATTGTACTCGATGGGAAAGTCAAGGAACAAGTCAAAAACTACAAGTATTTGGGCACAATAATATAAGATAATGGAAAAATGGACGGTGAAATGAACGGAAAAATGGGAAAAAGCAGGTAAACTATACAAAACCCTAAAAACAGCATGCCTAGGAAAAAGAGCTGAAAACGATATCGAAAGAGATAAAACACAGGTGTATTAGAATGTAGTAACACCATGAATGAGACAAAAGTAGAATTACAGCTGAAGAAATAAGATTTCTAAGCAAAATAGAGGGAATTACAAATACAAAATAGAGGGAATACGACAGTAATAAAACAAAATCAACAGAAAGAGCTATAGAAGAAAGACAACTGAGCTGGCTAGGACACATTATCAGAATGAATGAAGAGAGATTAGCAAAACAAATCTATGAAGCTAAAACTCGAGGAAAAAATAAAAGAGGACGTCCAAGATTGAGATGGGATGAACAAGTTCAGCAAGCGGTAGAAAAACGGGGAATACATTGGATTGAAAATTGGAACCGGACAGGAACTCAGGAAAGGTAAAAATTCATGAAACACTATCATGCTGGAATGTAAACTGTTAGTGTTACACCCTAACAATACAACGGAGTTTTAGATGAAATAAAATATAAAGTAATAAAATTGTAAATTGAGCGTGTAAGGAATATTTTTTTTAGTGTATATTTCCCTGGAGTAAATTGTAATAATTATTCTAAATATTCCTTTGTCCATACAGATTTTCTGTATTTTTTCCCTTATTTTCCATGCTCTTCAACACCGCTTCCGTGATCTTCCTCACATTCACATCACTACTTTAAAACTAAGGTATTACAGCTGTTTATCCGAGTTACCTAATTTTACATTTTTATTGGGGTTAATTTTTTACAATATTTTAAATAGTGGGGAATTTCGGAGATCTGTCTGATCGTTTAATAGCTGTCTATATGGGTATTTATTATATTTATAAATTTCAATAGCTTCTGAAATGTTATTTTTTGCTTTTAAATTTAAATAAAGTAAAATTTTTAAATTTGTAATCTTGGGAAATATGAAATGGCATCTATATCCGGTATCTATGAAATGGTTCGCAAAATTGGAATGCTGTTTCTTTAATATGTACGCAGATTTGTGTTCTTTGAATCTGGTCTGAAAATTTCGGCCGGTTTGTCCCACATAGCAGCTACTGCACTTTATATGTTAAGTTGCAACAACTTAACATATACTTGACCGGGGGGGTTTTAAACACTATTTGCAAATTATGATTCCTCAAAGAGAGAGCTATTCTTTCTGATAGTGGACCGTAATATGAGATTTTACAGTACATTTTATCATTTGTTTGGATATACTTGATGAATTATTAATTGTTTCCGTTTTTTATTTATTAAGTAACTAATTTATTTTTCTTTGAAGCCGTTACTTTGTGCTATTAGTTTTATTTTTTACAGTTCTATTACAGCTGTTTTAAAGTAGTGTTTGAGAATGTAAAATCGTTTTACGAAACTATAGTCACACAAATTTAAAAATAAAATTGATAGATAACAAATTTTAAAATTGATTTATTTGATTTAAAAAATGAACTATCACAAAGTAACGGACAAATCAATCAAAATCTGACAAAGATTTTTAATACACAACAATACAAGCTTCATATTATAACAGCATAGTTTGTAATAGCGTTGAATATGTCGAATTTTGTACCCAGAAACCACCATTTGCTGGCAGCATTGATTTTCTGTTACCATTTGAAAAAAACTGCTGCAGAATCGCATCGAATGCTTATCGAAGCTTACGGTGAGTATGCTCTTGGTAAAACACGATGCTTTGAGTGGTTTAAAAAATTCAAAACTGGAGATTTTGACGGGAGAAACGAAGAACGTGAAGACCGCCGAAAAAGTTTGAAGACAGTTAATTGCAAATATTGTTGGATGAGATTGACGCTTAAATGCAACAATAACTAGCGAATCAATTAAATGTGACATGAACAGCCGTCTCTATACGTTTAAAAGTCATGGAAAATATTCAGAAGATGGGAAAATGAATTCCTCATGAACGGAACATGAACTGAATGAAGAGCAATAGAAAAACCAAAAAACCACTTGCGAAATGCTGCTCACCAGATACAAAAGGAAGTAATTGCTCCATTGAATTGTGAATGGCGATAAAAAGGGTTATATTTTGAGAATCCTAAGTGTAAAAGATCATGGGTAACTCCAGGCGAACCATTGACATTGAGTGCAAGGCCAAATCGCTATTAATGGAAGAAAATGTGTTTAGTGGGATCAGAAGGATGATCTATTATGAACTGTTAGAACTTGGCGAAATTATTAATACTGAACACTACCGACAACAAATGATCGATTTGAATCAAGCTTTGCAAGAAAAATTACTAGAATATCAAAATAGGCAACACAAAGTGATTTTGCTTCATGATAATTCACTATCACATACAGCAAAACCGGTCAAGGAAACGATTGAGGCGTTTAGTTGGAAAATACTTTCGCATGCGGCTTACTCACCAGATTTGGCTCCGTCCGATTACTGCTTATTTACATCGATTGGACACGCACCTGCTGAGCAGCGCTTCACTTCTTATGAAAATGGCTCGATGACGAGCAACCTTTTTATTGGCGTGGCATCCACAAATTGTCAGACAGGTGGGGAAAATGTGTAACTAGCAATGGGCAATATACTTCGAATATAATATATATATATATATATATATATATATATATATATATATATATATATATATATATATATATATATATATATATATATTTATATATACCAGTGTGTATATGCATACAGTGTATACCTAATTTCAATTTGAATTCAATTCCTAACTTTAGCAATATTTGCAATATATATATATATATATATATATATATATATATATATATATATATATATATATATATATATATATATATATATATATATATATATATATATATATATTTTAGCAATATATATATATATATATATATATATATATATATATATATATATATATATATATATTTATATATACCAGTGTGTATATGCATACAGTGTATACCTAATTTCAATTTGAATTCAATTCCTAACTTTAGCAATATTTCTACAATAAAATAAGTATACGAGAACATTAAAATAAATATTTCGCTCTCCAGGCCAAGTTGGCCTATGGCTTAGTGCGATAAATTCCGCGTTTAGTACGATATAATATAAAAACATTTTTTAATTTCAGATGAGTTCGGAATATTTACAAACAGATAAAAAAACTTCTACTTTTAATTACATATGTCTACTTGTTCGCACTATAACAATAGTTATTAAATCTTCGACGTTTAAAAAGTCAGATCCGCATAAATTCCTTCAGGTTGAATGGTGACAAATATTCGCTGAGAACCAGATGTCGTTATAAGGACCTAGGGAAAATAGGGTTAATAGAGAAGCTTTTAAAAAAATTAAATGCCAGCTTTGTAAATAATAGCTATTTTGAAATCAAATCTTGTCAACTAGGGTTTAGTAACAACTATATTAATAAAAATAATAAATAAAATATGTTCCTTTTTCAGTCGTAGTCTAGAACAACGATACTCAACTTAATCTATATTCTGCAAATATACTGACACTAATCACCAACGAACTAGGATATAAAAAAAGATCTAAAAAATAGATCTAAAAAGCACTTATCTATATTAAAAGGAATTAAATGAAAAATCAATATACATTATAGAATATGTCAATGTAAAGTACAAAACTTTTTTGCATTCACAGATTTTTAATATTACTATCAATTTTATTATAAAGTACAATACCGTTTTCAGGTACACTCCAATAGAGAATTATTATATGGTGGGAGTTCAGGTGCATCTGGAAATCTCAATATCAGGGTAAAACAGTCTCAAAAAATGTATTTATAGTAATAATTATACCTCGAAATCTTAAGATAGAAGAGGACCATTATATTGTATACATATATCCAAAAGTTTGCAATATTAACAAATAGGATATCTACGCTTATGGTGCTGGATATTTATTTTAAACAGTTTTTAAATGAAAATGACAAAAGCATTGTTTTGGTGATAAGACAGGTTTGTGACAAAGTGATATTGAGGAAATTATAGGTATTCCCCAAAGTGCTATATTGAAAATTCATAAAAAATTCCAATAAACAAATGACGTTTAGGATCGCTCCAGAAGTGGTAGAAAATAATGCTGAACAGCTGCACAGAACCCGCAGATATTGATGATAGCACGAAAAAATCGTCTGGAATCTACAAGTGGTATATCAAGGGGGCTTGTTAGGCTTGAAGGAGTAAATGTGTCACGACAAACGATTACACGCAGACTGAAAGCTATACTAACCCTTCAACAAAAAATATAAGATTGCAATGGGCTGGATAAATGGTGGATAATAGTCCTAGCTGGAATAAAGTGACGTTTTCCGATAAGAATAGAATTGGCTTGGTTTCTGATTAACGAAGAACATTAGCTTGGAGAGCCCCAGGTCGACAAGCCCGACTAGAGACCAAGCTCAACCAAGTATCCCATTTGTAGGTGATGTTTTGGGGTGGTACTATGAGGGATACACGAACACCTCTACTGGTTTTGGAAAGAAAAGTCACTAGTGCTGTTTACATCGAGGAACTTTTACATGCTGGTTTGCGTTTGTTCCGAGGCGCAGTGGGCGATGGATATATTTTCATGGAGGACAACGCACCTCTTCATCGAACAGCAGCAGTGAAAAATTTTCTTGAAGAGAACGGAATCAACAAGTTAGCCTGGCCAGCACATTCCCCTGACATGCATGTCATTGAACATGCTTGGGACATTCTGAAAACACGCATCAAGAATCGAAACACTCCTTTCTCTTCTCTTACCCTGAGAGAACTAAAAGATGCTGTTGGTGAAGAATTCAATAAGCCCAAATAATGGGAGAGAATTCCACAAGACCAAATTGATCATGTAATCGATAGCATTGTAAGAAATACTGCTTATTATTTTTATTGAAAGTGGTTGTTTTTATTTTTAAATTATTTTTTAATGCAATTGATACATTGTAATTTTTTGACTCCAAAATTATAAATTAATTTTAGGCACATTGGTCATTTGGTGTCGAGTTTTATTTGGTACCAAGAGATGTAATAAAATGATGATTATGTAAACCAATAAATGAATAAACAAAAAATTAATGCCAATACAAAAATTAAATATTTAAATCTTCCAAATTTTTGGAAATATGTGTATGTATAAACAGAGTAGCAGGACAATGGAATTCTTTTTTGTGAAATGTGCAGCATAATAGTAATAATTACTATGAAATTCTATCCATTAAAGATTATGCAGAGCCAACATTTAATCCTCTAATCCACTTGAGGAGTGCTTTATTTAAACTTAGGTACTTTCATTTCTTTCTGTTGGATTATTTAAAGCAATATTTAATTAGTTTCTATGCTTCATGAGCAATAAAAATATTTAAAAAATACCCCTTAAACGCATTTCATTATGAAAAAAAAATTAATAAAATATAAAAATAAACAAAACAAAATTTTAGCTCTTTGAATTTCATCAACAATATTTTCCATAAAAAATATATGATATGCTCTTATGCTTCTTTTCTTTTTTTCCTTCAATTACATCTGCTCCGATAGATTTATTTTAACTTATTTTTTTACTTAATGTTCCAAATATGTTTTTATATTCATTATTACTGCTAAAATATGTATATAATTTAAAGAATAAGAATATTTATAAAACCTGAAAAAAGAGTAATTAGTTATTTCGTATTAATCATTACCAACTTTTCATGTTGGTTATCCACATTTATAGGTCACTTGGGTTTCGGGATTGAATGAGTGCTCTGTCTCGGAATTAAATCAAGGTGAGAATCTATTTGTTGCGTCATTATATTTCCAAGCATTCTTCAGTTAGAGTTGTAGCCGAGTATCCGTAATAAACGCCTCAGTTATATTTCCCCTATCTTTTTTTTTATTGCTTCGCATAATAAATACGCATAATATTGGCTTGTGATGATGGCCGAATAATCAACACGTTCACTTCATGATCCTAAAGAAAATTCAACATGATCATGTCGAAGGAAATAGCCACCCAAAACATTTAAAAATGCAGTAAGCCTTTATGCCGTCTTTTTGTATTTTGTACTTTTAACTACAGTCAAAAAGGAAGATTTTTTAAATTCTCAATCAGTAGTTTGTTTATGTCTCTACTATAGTTTCTTCTCGTACTATCATTGAGTCAAATAAAAATTTTCTGTGCCACGACTCTCAATGCTCTCGAACCTTGTGCATTTTTGCAAGACTCAAGATATGATGGAGGAGATATTCCGTTTTGGAGAAATATAAAAATCAATACACTAAATGCAAACATCGTCACATATATTAAATCGTATGTTAAATACGACAGACGCTAGGGGCTTTATGTGTAATAATTTGTTTTCCGCCCGCGTATATTTTACCAACAATTATGCAGAATAACTAACTGAAAACCAATATCTAAACATATTCATTAATTTCAAACAAAATGAAACTCAGTTTAATACAGGAAACATAAAATATTTCACGTTAATTTACTCCATGCTGTCTAGGATCACCGATACTGCCAGAATTTTCAAATATCAATAAATACGCAAGACTACGTCATCATATCTGGCAAGAGAGGCCTCAATAAACCAGACCTTGGCCTCAACTTCGTTTCACATACGTTTTCTATTACAAGTTGAGAAATTGGCCAAAAACCACTTCCCGCTGTTTAGATTCCAATTTACACGCTAACCAGATTTTTTTATATAGACGTGGTTATTTACAGATACAATGATCCATCTAAAATTGATGATAAAACTAAATGATCCAATAACAAATAAATGAATAACATAAGGGGAAAATAAACATTACAACAGTAATACCGAATTTGAATGTTTGGTTATGTATAACAATTAAAAGGTATTAATTGTATATTTTAAATACCTCATAATATACACATTGAATAGCAACTCAAATCAGGAAAGAATAACATAACTCAGAAAAAAAGGATTATCGTTCTTTCAATATTCTATAACAAATAACTCACAAAACGAAAATTGTTACAAAAAAATAATCTTAAATTCAAATCCTAAAATTAGATAATTAGATAAATCTCCGATGACAGAAAAATCTACACAGAAATAAATTTTCAAAAACGGATTAATGTGTATTCCGAACTAAAAAAAAAATCGGCACTAAAAAGTAAAAATGCTTAGTTTTGAAACACCACGGCTAGGCGAAAATAATCTATATCAAGTAGTAATCTTTTTCTGGTACCGTTTATCTCGTATACCACTTTTCTGGCAAAATTAATGGATTCTCATGTGTTTCATTCATTCTTTGAACTACTACCTCAAAGATGAACATATTCGGAAATCGGATATTTTATCATATTCAAAGTAATTGATATTAAACAAAGCAACAATAACAGAGTGATTACATTAACAATTAGAAAAGAACAGTTTCTCTTATTTAAAAAAAGGAGCCATTTATGACTACTATAATACAACTAAGTGAAAGTATTGACAATCAATAGGCGGTCTCTTTCGTTTAAACGCTGATTCGTTTGATGCAGAACGTCCTAATCAGCAAACAAAAGTAAAGGATGAAGAATTGGAAACACTGCTGCAATAAAATCCTCGTAAATTGCTAAAGCTCGGACCGGAATTCGGAGTAACACTACAAGCCATCTCTAATCGATAACACAAGCTAGGAAAAATTCATATAGTCATTGGGCACCATATGAGCTAGGAATAAAAGTAGGTATTTTAATGTTGGTGTAGTCTCCAGATTAAAGAAAAAGACGTTTCTGCATAAGATTGTGTCTAAAAGTGGATCCTCTACGATAACCTAAGGAGGAGAAAATCCTAGGTTAATCTTGGTGAGCAGTACTGCAAAACCAAATATCTACACCAAAAAAGTGATGCTATGTATCATATATGGTGGAATCAGCTTTGATAGGGCCAATGGATGGCTGCGGCGGCGCCGTTTCAGCTCTTGGCTCACGTACAACTTTAGATCCAGTTGGTATATAACTATTGGTTGATGTACCTATAGGTTAAAAATAATTTTGATGTTATTTATAATTGTTATTATATAAAAGGAACTTATTTAATAAGTTCTAAACTTAATTCTCAGCCTTTTTTGACCATATTTAACATTTATTTATGAAAAAGTAATACAAACTTAATCTTCGAATTAATGTCCCTCACTTTCTATGCACTTTAACAAGAATACACCTTTCATGCAATTGTAGAACCTCAGATCGAATAAAATTGGGATGTTTAATGCAATAAATTCATTGAGGTTTTTTCAACTTCCTCAAGAGATGTGAAGCGGTTATTAACCAGGTGATATTGCAGGAATCGAAAAATCCGAAGGAGCCATGTCCGGAGAATACTTGCGGTACAATAATATCTTCCAGCCCAACTCGGTGATTGTTTCCAGAATCCTTCTTGAGGTATTTGTCCTTGCGTTGTCCTGAAACAAAATAACTTCCGGTCTTCTCTTGCGAATATAAGACATTTTTCCTCCAAAGCGTCATTAACAGGTATCACTTGCTCCTTATAACGATCAGCGACTGCTTGACCAGATTGGAGCAACTGATAATGCCCGACGCTCTGCTGGCCGAATAAATTAATCCACGATTGTCACTTCTTTGAATTATTATAGAGGATCCACTTTTCATCACAGGCCACAGTATTTTGCAGGAAGTGGTTTTTATTGCATCTGGAGAGAGCAGTGACATAACAACATCAGAACGTCTACTCTTATTCTCAGCTGTAAGATCATTGGGGAACCAACAACTGTCCTTTTAAAATATCCCTAATTTATGTAAGCATTTAGAGATAACCTGCACCATTATTCCTGTCCAAATTCTAGCTATAGATTTTCTTCCAGCAGTACTTCCAATTTTTCATCCATCATTAGTTTGGTTATCCTGGGCATTCTGTATTACTTAAGTCAAAATTTCTAGTTCAGAATTACTAGAACCACTTGTTACAAGTACTGCACGAAACAGTATTATCTCCTAGAGAACGACGTAGCATCTTCGACTAATTTTTCTGAAAATATACACAGTAGCGTCGTATATATTGTCTCGTTTTGAAGTTGAAAGATGGAATTTGGATTCTAAAGAATACAATTAAACACTGTTAAATATTTGAATAGACAATCAGTACAATAAACAATCACACAGTAAACATTACCTATATATATTTTTTGGTTTGGTTTGGTTGTCACTGTCATGAAAATCTATTGTTATCAATGCAAGTATCATTTACATACACAAAAAAATATATTTACTTTCACTCGTTACTTTATATATTACAAATTAATATAATTAATTTTTGGTTTAGTTTTGAAAACGGGGGAAAAGGACCCTCCGAAACGTTAACGTTAAAAGTTTGTAACATTTTTTATAACATTTTTATATCTTTAATTTTTTTTTTCGTTAAGCAAATTTATTACAAAAAAGAATCACTGAGAAATTTGTCTCCGTTTGGTTTTTTGTTTTTACAAAGTGATTCTTTCTTTACATAAGAACAGGTATTTTAAATATTTTTTGAGTTTTAGATAGTGGCGAAAAACCCAAATAAAGGAAAAAAAATACATGGAATTTTATAATAACTATTTTTCCGAAAAATTCTAATTCGGGTAACTTCTGCACTCTATAAAACCTAGTGGCGAAAAATTAATTTAAGAACCTAATAAAATGTAAATATTTTAGAACAATGTTAAGAACTCCAATTATCCGGCACATTTGAGATATGCACTGTGCTGAATTTTATCAAAAATACCTGACTTCCAGAATACAAATCCAAATATCCAGAAATAATTAACAAAAATGAAACACTTTTAATAGAAATATATAGTAACAAGAAAATATAGTCACAATAAGTACATATTTTAAAAACAAAACATAAAAAGTGCAGAAGCGTACAGTGAGCTGAATGCAGATACAGGCCATTTCTTAGTAGAACCAAAACTGACACAAATTATTATATATTACCAAGTATCAGAAATGAAATAAGAGAAAAAAAAGGAAAGAATAAAGAAGAGCAAAGAGGCTACGATAGGAATATAAAAGGAAAGTTGAAAAACTCACTTAAAAGAACGCTATCAAAGATAGGTGAGAGGAATTGTAAATGGAAATTGACCTGGTTTAACAAGGAATATGAAACAGAATTAAAAAGAAGTCTGAGATTATGATAAAATATATTAAGGTACAAACGAAGAACATATAGAGGAAAATCTTCTGTCAGAAGAGTATAAAAAAACATATTAGGAATTTTTATAAGGAAACAAAAAACAGAGCAACCAGAGAAAAATTTCAATCACAATTTTTTTGTCAAATTTCATATTAATGATGCCTTTGTTTACTTCATCAAGTTATAACTTGTAAATGTTAAAACAGAAATTTCCTTGGATCAATTTAAAATGCAGGTCATTTTCTTTCTGGCACAAAGCCGTCATAGTCGAATTCTAGTTCATTATCGAGGGTTTTACCAATTTTTTTGGCAAAGCCTCACGTAGCACTTTCTCTAGGTCAAGGAAACGTCAGAAGTGCCAACCACTATGTGCGTGTCCATTGACGAGCTTTCCAGCTGGCAGTATTCTAACGGGCCTCCGCCAACTAGGGTGCGTTCATTCAACCAGTACACCGTGTTTATTTTTCAAGTATTACCCCATCTGATGCCAATAGTTAATAATTGACTTAATCCCACACCAAAACATTATCATTAAAAATGATCGAGTAATTTGATGCTATTTACATTGTATAATAGTTATAGTCCGTTAGAAATAGGGGAAATAATGCCCTAAATAAAATTATTTAAGAGTTATTCCTAGCACGATCAGTCCACAATTTATTTTTGACAAACTAGAATTCAGCTTATACAACACTGCTTCAAACAAAACAAGCCAAAAATAAATTCAACCTTTGTCTGTGTACGTTATGTTGTATACATTCATTCAGTGCGGAATCAAAACATCAAGGCATCACAAAAACTAAAATAAACTGAAAAATAATGAGAGCTCTTTTTGATTTTAAAGTAAAATTATATATATATAACAGATACTACACAAAATTGCAACGTTCAATACTAAAAAAATGCACATAGATCTAAAATTACGAATATTCGCGGAAACATCGGAAACATTCGCGGAAACATTTTATTACATGCAACGAAAATTACATGCCATTTGAGAATAAAAATATCAAAAAAGTTTTTCAAGAGTTTTTTTTAATTAAACAGAATTTTTAATTTAATTGGAAAATAAAGGCCATTTTTATTATCAAACCAAACTCGAAGAGATTTACTAACAAATCAGTTTGTAAACTTCTCGGCACGTATTTCGCTCTTCAGGAGATGATTCAATCTTGTGATGATGCTAACATGGCTAGCGAAACGTGCGTCAAAAAGTTTAAAAAACATTTGGTATTTGGTGATAAATTTCTTCGAGTTTAGTGTTTCTCGGTTCCAGTAGACTAAGGTTCCAATAGAAGAATTGGGTCATTATAAAAGTAAAATAACACAAATATTCGCGTCCTTTTAGTTCGCAAGTGATCAATTTTTTGTTTTTATTTTTGCTTAAGTGTTATTTCAGAATAACTAGAACTTGTTTAATAAGCTAAACTAACTAAACTTCTTCGCCATTTTAGGAGAGAATAGGCTGAAAGGTTTTTATGAGTAATGGGTCCATTATTTCAGTGCCATTGAAAAATGTAGCATCATCTTATTGAAACCACTTATAGTCTAGATCATTTTACGATATCGTTGTCTTTTGATCGTCATCCTGTTAAAGCCACTTATATTCCAGATCCATGCACTTACATGTAGTCCTTTGACAATGTGGTCAATGACTTCTCCGAAGTTATGACCACGAAGTCTGCGAGAAAAAGTTGTCGATAAAGAGAAATACAAAATGTTGTAAACGTGATGGGCCAAAAGTATAAAGAAAGTGAACGCAAAAGCAGAAAACGTACTGTGAATGCAGCTTGGCATATTGGACCAAACCAAACCAAATGAAATGATTAAAAGCCAAACCTGATTGGTATCTTTTGATGGTAGAGGTTTTGGGTCTCTATGGGGTGATTGTTTGATAGTGTGTGTGATTGTATTGATTCTTTTTCTCCTTATTCAATATTTACTGGTATATAGAGTGTTTTGTTTGGAAACAGACTCAAGAATCTTAGAAAGTGATCAATACCTAGTATTGTATTGTTTGAATTCGCAACCAATGGTAGTGCATCTGACACTAGTATGGAAAATATTTGTATATAGACAAGCCTGAAATTGAATGAATGAAAAGATACAGATTGAATATAAGAAAACGGGCAAACATAATAAAGTGCAAAACAAAAAATGTGATTTAAAAATAGTATCATGTACGAAGCTTCAGTGCTTGCAAAATTATATGTTCAGTATACTTCAATATAGACGTTCAATATAGACGTTCAATATGCAATACAATCAAAATTAAGATCTATAATGGTATAGGAGCATTTTCCAACGAGACCCACCCAATGTAATGTATCAGATGATTAATATTAGTACTCAACTATAATACCTTAACCTTGAAATAATGTAGTTTGATATTAAAATTTACGGACTAAAAAATCCCGTCCAGTCCAATTCTGTGATATGTTGGAGAATTACACTATCATAACCCCATAAATACTCCGTAGCTAGCCTCTCAGATTAGCGTCGTGAATGATATCTAAAACAAAAGTAATATTAGATATGATAAACCTAAATGTGGTACGGTCATAATATTAATTACAAATATGGTATCGCAATAAAAATAAATAAAAAAACGAAAAATACATCTTGCTTAAAAATCACATTTTAAAAATTTTGGCAGAATTTCCTGTCGTAACTGACACCCCAGTATCTAGTTCACTGGTGTAGTGATGAAAAATACACTTGGATTCTCCCTAAGTACACTAGAATATACTCAGTAGACTATAACAAGCAACAACATATTGTTCCAGTGTTATAAAAGAACGAACATACATTGCCTCGTCTTAGTGTTATCGCTAATCTAACAACACATACTCACTTGAGCCACTTACCAAAATGATTTTACTTACCCTGTACAAGTGTAAAAATGATAATCTTAACGTTATTTTGGTATTTCCTAGGCATATTGGCGTTAAAGGTGACGAAATAGCAGACAAAGTTGTAAAAGAAACAATTCGACAACCAGTGACGGATACATCACTTATCAAACACAGTTACATTAACACTTAACAATAAATTATTAGATGGTTGTTCGGGTAAATCGGGAAAACGAATAATTCCTTGGAACTATCAGAAAATATGTCTTACATACCTACACTTGGTACAACACCTTAGTACATGTACAGGATATTATGTACATCGAAATAAATATTGGGAAAAAGCTGAGGTTACTTATAGCTGCCAAGTCTCATGAAAAACGTATACACTTCTAAGAAGTACCGTAAAACAGGGTTAATTTGAACAGGTTTTGGAAGTTTTTTGTAGGTAACTTATTTTGAACATCCTAAATTCCAACTTTTTTTGGGCCAATGTGTCTGTTGGCTATCAGATGTCTAAGCCCCACCACCCCTCACAATTATATATATATATATATATATATATATATATATATATATATATATATATATATATATATATATATATATATATATATATATATACATATATATATATATATATATATATATATATATATATATATATATATATATATATATGTATATATATATATATATTTTAAGTGTCACAGTAACTTCAAAAGTGGGGTTTCTTTGACAAGGCATTGAAATGAAATTTATGCTAAAGATCCAAAGCGTACGGGTTACTTTGATAAAACAATAATATTTTATACATTATACATGGAATTTAATTAAAAGCAACTATTTTTTATAATCAAATTGTTATATTTATTATGGAAACATTTTACATAAAAACTTCTATACAGATGGTACTATTATAGGCACTTCATCAGTCTTATAATTATCATTGAGATCAAAACCAACTTGAGTAACATAACAGTCAACTTTGGCAACATTATAATTAACTAAAACAAAAAATTTGAGCAATAATAAAAAAAGTAAAAAATAATTTTTAGGATGCAGGATGCAACTTATCCAGTCTACAGGATGGCGGTAGAACTGGTAGTCACATCTACAGCTGTAACAAAAGTTGTTTTCCTTCTTGCCCTTCATTATTCCTTTCTTGCGGACCAAATGAATGAGAGGGACATCTTCATCGGCAGAAATATCCTTTTTCGCAGATGGTGCACCTGAAGTTCAGGGGATTGGCGAAGAGGTTGGGTCATCCTCGATAGCTGAGACAGTCTCAACAGCTGAGACATCGTCTTCGATCGATTTCTGGGGCATCATCGATAGTTGGAAAATCTTCTTGGCTTGTTACAGTCATATGTGTTCCTAGTTTATGAAAAACTTTATTTTCCTCTTCTGTGTCGAATCCTTTCAGAGTTGTAACCTCTTGTCCCTTTTAAAAACTCCAGCAGACTGTTATCGAGAATATGTTCAGTTTCTTCTGACCGATCTGTTGGAAGCTTTTTCAAGACAGCTTCAGATTTTTCATGATATTGGGAGCCAATGCATTCATCAATCTTTTCAGCAGCATAGAAAACTGTGTCTTTGGAATGGCGCCCTGTGTTCTTGATTATTTTCTCCAATTATCCAGAACTTTTCTTCATTGTTTCGTTAAAGGACTATATACACCTACATCCACAGGTTGCATCATGTGTGTAGAGTTTCGTGTCAGAGTCATAAAATAAATGTTGTTTTCTACTGTAGTCTTGATGACTTCAGGTGAAAAATGAGAAGCCAAATTATCACCAATAACAGCTTTTTGACAACTTTTTGATTTCCTACTCTGTGTTCCTTGGTGTGCAGTAGCAATATTTTGAAGAACCAAACCTTGAACAGATTCATGCTAAATCAGCCGCTGTTTTTACTGTTCCTGTAAATAGTTCTAGGTGAGCCACCCTCTGTCCAGTTATTGTAAAGGTGCTTTGATTTTACACAATCATGGGAGGAATCAGTTTTTCGTCGACGGTGCTACAGAATATGATACTGACTGATGATATCAAATGCTCCTGGCCTCTTTTGACGCGTTTGTGTCTTAGTGGTGGACTTTTATCGTTCCCGGATCGTCTGTTATATTTATCTCGTCATAATTATAAATTATAGCTGAACGTATCTCCTCAAAATCGGGCCTCAAATTTTCGAAAAACTCTTTGGTCTTGTTAGGACCGACTGATGCCATTGAAGTCTTGATGTTTGAAGCCAGTCTCTGCGTTAGGTTGTTCCAAGTTGCAAAGCCGTTCACAAAGTTATAGCCCGGTAATTTGTATTTCCACTGTTTTATATCCCTACCTTCCGTGTTGATAAACATTTGAATGACGGTTCGGATGTCGGCCTTTGTCAAAGGGAAACCCCACTCTACTAGGACACTCAAGGTATCGGCTAATAGTTTCTCATTCTGAGGCGTCAAAATAGTGGGCTTCCCTTCAGGTATATGATGGATCATGTTATGAATAGAGGTTCTATTAATGTTGTACTTCTTGGCGGCAGCAGCTTGGGAAAGTATACCCGCCTTCACTTCTGCAACGGCTTTTACAAGGTCTTCATCACTCTAATTTTCATAATTACAGGCACTCAGTTTTTTTATACATTTTGGCCATTGTGATTAATTTGTGAATACAAACGAACACAAGCTTAACCGAAAAAAAATAAAATACTATATTTACCATCAATTAAGTCGTAAATGCACATCTAGATACCCTAATTTATTCAAACCAAAGTATGTTTACGTAAATAATACTATAAAATTTCCGAAAATTAAAGGTCCCAACGTATTTTGGTACTCTGATAAAGTAGCCCCAAAAACTGTCAAAGTTACCCTTAATGTCAATTTAACCCTGTTTTATGGTACTGTACTGTTTGTTCAGTACCTTTTCAGTTGATGCACCTAATAAAACCTAATGCACATAATAAAAATAAATACAATTGTTTTATTATATCACTAGCAACAAATATTAGTTAGTTTTTCAACGTTGTAAACAATGGTCATTTCATTAATACAAATCTTTCAAGAATAATAAACTAAAAACTGAACCAAACTAATAAATACAATGTGATCGAATATTCATATTAAATACACGGACAATTGCTAGAAAACACAAAAAGTGGTGCTAAAGCAGTAAACACCATTCCCACACCATTGAATAAGTAAAAAAACAAGAAAGAAGGGAATGTGATATCAAGATATGATACTTGAAAGGAATAACATGAAATGATTCGATACAATAATAATGAGACACAGATTCCGCGATTTGTGTTCTTCTGCAAATCCTGACTGCGATGACTTTTCATAAAGATGAAAAGCAGTGGTAAATGGCAATGATAAAACATATGAATATTCCAATGTCACTTTTGTTTTAGACATTGTAACCAGTGGCGGTTGGTCCATAATAGCACGTGGGCACGTGCCCCACCAAAAGAATAAAAAAATGAATGATGTCTGACAGTTATACTCGTATTTCTACACAGCAAAGTGTAGAAGAAAGTAAAATTTTTGGTTGCGACGAATTTCCCTATCCACATTCCAAAATTTGGTTATACGTGCCCCATCTGTTTTTTCCCCCACGAACCGCAGTTGATTGTAACAAAAATAACAATGTTTATGGATTCCGCAGTTGGTTCCTCGTGAAACATTTTGATAATACTAGGATTTTAAATGATGTACTTGCAGCTTTTTAATGCTTCAAACGTATATTTTAAACTAACTTTATTATAACCTAATTATAACCCTTTATTATAACCTAACAAGGCGAAACAACAATTTGAAACGTTAAAAATCTACAAGTGAATAAAAATCTTCAATCATTTAAAATCCTAGCATTATAACAAATCATTGCTTCTAAACTTGCTCTATTGTGTGCCTCTAGAGTATCCAATAGTTCAATTCTTCTATTGGAATCTTCGGTGTGAAACACTAAACTCGAGGAGATTTACCACTAAACACCAAATCACTTTTTTAAACTTCTCGACGCACGTTTCGCTAACCATTTTAGCATCATCAGAAGATGATTTAATCTCAAATCGTTAATCATAAATCATCTCCTGATGATGCTAACATGATTAGCGAAACGTACATGAGTTTGACGCGCATGAGTTTGAAAGTACAAGTTTGAAAAAGTGATTTGGTGTTTAGTGGTAAATCTCTTCGAGTTTAGTATCCAATAGTGACAAAAGGAAATGGCCTACTTGTTTCCTCTAATACTGGTATATTATATAAAGCAAATAATTGTATCAATTCGAATTTCAAGATAGATAAATGTAAGCGCAAAAATAATATAGGTTTTTAATTAAAAGTATAGTCACACAAACTAGCTTATAAGTTAAAAATAAACACCAAAAAAATCGGGACACACCTAGCAACAATAATAAAATAGAACTTCAAACGATAACGATCCAGTCGTCTAATGTTATTTTATATTTTCAACACACATCTAGTACCTACCTCAAACTTTAAATAACCTCAGCCCAAATTAACCGTACCAGAAATAGACCGCCGACATTAGAATTTGTCGCAATAATGTAAATATTACAGTAAATATCATCTTTTTTCGCAAAAAAGCAAAATATCATACGAACATATTTTCGGTAAAATTTCTAGAATAGTGATAATTGAACCCGTGGTAACAAAACAAACATTTTACATATCAATTTAAAGACAAATGCATAAAAAAATTGTTATTATAGTAGATTAGGGTTCTTCAGCACCCATTACTAGGGTTCGTTATCAACTGCTACAGCTTATCATTGACTTCGAACCAGTATCATCAGCTATCGATTAATTATGATCCTTATTCAACATGATAAGATTTGTTTAACTTAACCTTTACTTTCTTAGAAGTATCCAACCTGAAAGCATCTATGTACGAGGTGTGTAAATAAAATAATAAGATTGATTTTTTATTCAATTGTAATTACAATTTTACATTGTCTCCTTCAAAATAATCACCTTGGGAAGCCACGCAATGCAGGACTTCAGAATACCAAAATCGCTTTCAATTGGTCGGTTACAGCCCTTTTAATGTTCTCCAATATCCCAAAATAGTTATATTAAAGGTGAAATTTTTATCTTAGGAAAAAGAACAAGTCACAAGAACTAAGTCTGGTGAACAAGGGGCCTGCGGATCAAAAGTGATATTTTTACTAGCCAAAAACGCATTCATTGAAATCGCTGTATGACAAGGCGCATGGTCATATTACAGAACTCAAGTGTTCTTGTTGTTTGGTCCCAAATAAATGTATGTCACTTTTTCGAAGTATTTCAAGAACTTCTCAGAAAAAATGCTAGTTTACTGTTTGACCTCTCCTAACTATCAAAAAAGCAAATTAACATACTTTTGCTGTTTGTAGATTTGGTCTTTCTATTTTTTTTTAGCCATCGTGGGATTAGATTATGCTACTCCTGCCTCTGTTTCTCATTCGCTCCGTTTCCTGGTTTCCCTTTATCCTCATTTGATTGGTCAAAATCTGATAAACAGTTGTGTTAGTCAAATTCAAATCTTCTGCGATCATTCTGAATATTAACCGACCATGATAACGTACAAAATCCCAAATTATTCATCATTTTTATCACTTCTTGCATTTGAAGATCTCCCTCTGCGAGGTTCATTTTCAATCGAATCTCGGCCTTCGGAGAATGTCTTAAACCATCTGGAAATCTTTTCTCATTACTTCATTTACACTCCTCATAGAAAACTGCTCAGAAAGTAGTCGGATTTACCCAGCCTGGTTACTAGCATTTATGAAGGGGGATTAATTATCGGATTCTACACTATTATCTAGACCATCATTTCTCAACCTTTTTATTGTTGCACCCACTAAATAGCCAAAAAATTGACTAAAAAACGTTGCGACTCGCTCACTATAATATATTAATTTGACGTTTATCAACATTTTACATCGGCCGGTTAATACGTCGACGTTTCGTCCTTTTATCGTGTCGTATCGTGATTTACGAAGAATCGATTATATTTTTAAATGGCTTATAAACTCCTGTGAGCGTGTTCACACGCTTACGAATCATGAAAAAAAACGAATCATCTATTTGTCTTTATAATAAATGTCGGATATACATTATATGAATAGGTCGTTGCATTTATACCGAAATACCGCACACAGCCACAAATAACGAACTACCAGGCTTCTGTAACCCCTTGTTCATACTTCATTACTTTTACCAGTTAGAACCTGTGCCCTGCACTTCCATGCACTTGTAAAATAACCCTACCCGCTTGCGCATACGGGACGGATCATTCGTCCCGAGCGCGCTTAAGCAGATTCGTATAATCTTTCTTCTCTCACCCAGTATTAGATACTACGATTTATTCTCTCACTCAGTGTTAAATAAACCAATAACAATGTAGAAATAAAATAAATTTTAATTTCGAGCGTAAATCACTGGTTTTGAAAAATCGTCAAATTGCTATCAATAAATCAAGCCGTAATGAGACCGCAGCACTTCAAGCATCTTATTTAGTAGCATTAAGAGTGGTCGGGGAGTCTAAGCCCCAGACTATTACGGAACAGCTCTTTTTACACGCTGTCATTGATATGGTCAATGTGATAAGTCCGGAAGCAGCAAAAAAGTTGAAAACTATACCACTTTCAAATGACACAATATCGAGACTTATTAATGAAAGAGCGATGTTCTCGATCAAATAATTGAATGGTTAAATAAAGTAATTTTTTGCTATTCAGTTCGACGAGTCAGCAGACGTATCGAACTTGGCGCAGTTTTTGTGTTTTGTCCAATATGAATGCGAGGGGTCAGTTAAAATAAATATGCTATTTTACAAATCAATCCCTGGTCGAGCAACTGGCGAAGGACTCTTATGATGTTATTATTGATGCAACACAAAACGAAAACTAGAATTTTAATAAATGCATTGCAATATATATTCATGGTGCGAAAGCAATAACGGGGAAGAACAGTGATGTGAGAGTAAAATTAAAAAACATTTTACGACATATGGAATGGATGCACTGCTTTCTTCACAGAAATGCGCGTGCTACAAAAAAGATGACAGATAATTTACAAACTGTTCTGTCAGAAGCCGTAAAAATTATTAATTTTATTAAAAGCCAACAATTGCAGACTAGATTGCTTTCCACATTGTGCGAACAAATAGGTGCCAAATACGGCAAAAAGTTTTAACAAGGCTTTTTGAATTGCGAGATGAATTGAAAATATTTTTTACAGATAAAAATATTAAACATTTTACTAATGACAGACAAAGTAAATGCCTTGATCAAGAAGCTTGGTATTTGAATTATACGCCTTAAAAAACGCAATTTTGATGGATTCACTTTAACTTTGGATTATATTAAAGAAAAAATTTTATGTGAACAACAAAATCAACTGTCACATTAAATTATTATTTCAAACAACTTTGACTATTACTTTATTTAAGTTTATTTTATTATGTTGTTATTACCTAGTAATATTTAATTTTGCTTAATACTTGTTTTTAAATTAAAAATAATTTAATAAAAGGATGAATATTCTTCAACTATATTAATTTTAATTTTTTGAATATTATACAACTATATATTTAATAAACAATAAATTTGTTAGTTTATTTATCTTCAAAATATACTAATAAGTATATCGCATATCTTCAAAAACTGATTTATCGATTGATAGTACACCAAGAGAATATTTATCACATGTGTACTATCTTTTTTAATATTTTTTCTTAGCAATGTTGAAGAACCACAAAATAATAAACTGCATATAATTCTGTTGATTCAAATCAGATTTGATCCAACCATTTACAAGCTTTATGAAATAAAGCCTCGTACAAAATAAATCACCTAAATTTTCTCGCACAAAATTATGGAATTGAAATTCACAGTACCCAAAAATTTCTTCAAATGTTTATTGGCGCAGTAATTTATTATATGTTCTGTTCACATAATGAAACTCTATTTCAATTAACGAACGGATCTTATTATATTAATCAATAACAGATTCCAACTGCTTGCCTGTATAAAGACTACCATGTGGAGTAACATGTCCCAACCTCTGAGGTGGCCACTCTCCAAGCAAAATTGGGACCAATCTAATAATTGAGACAATAATGGATACAAATAGATTTGTTGTTTTTTAAAGATTTTTGTATCAATTTAATCCACTTTTTAATGTACTCATACTCTTCACAATGAATAGCTTATTAACATTATATTAAATATAGGTCATCTAGTCTATACAATACTGGTAGCAGTCATAAATGTTTTTAAATATTCTTGGTACTCACTATTGGAAATCGGCTCCATCGCTGCAGTCGTATTCAAGTTTGTTGAATATTCAAAATTTATTTCCTTCCATAGTCAGCTTAAATTTTGAGAATTGATAGGGTCAAATCAGGCAAATATGGCATATAGTCGGGCATCAAGATATTTTTTTAGCCCAGATATCGCATACAGTGAGTTTTAAAATGTCACTAAAATTCTAGGTAAGCCTAGAAACACATCGATCATATCGAAGAATCTCAGTGATTAAAATGTTTTCTTGAATTGAATCTTTTAAAACATTCTTACCAGCTAAATGCTTCACTGGAATAAAAAGGTGAGTCATTTAAAAAGTGTAAACCAAATCAATCAAAATTTATAACCTTTTAAAAAGACCCTTGGAAGGCACATTCAAGTTTCATGTAACTACGAATTATTAAGATATGATATTGCGTTGAAGTTTCTAATGACTGATGTCCGGATATGTCGTTACGCAATAACTATACGAATTTTGAAATTGTACAACTGGTTATGGAATGTTTTCATCACTGACCGTTTCCATTGGATAGACTGTGAATCTGCGTTCTACCATAATTTAATAAAACCCTGCTAACTTTAATGTCATATGCATAATTATTAAACGGGAATCTCATTTTTAAATTATTCAATGTAATGTGCATTTATATATTTATAGCGACTATAGTTGCCAACATTTTCATACTAGAAATTATATTCTTTTGGTAGTAAATGCAGTGGTATATAGTGTTGGTATATATGCAGTGTTAGACTTCTTTGGACGGCGTCCATATTTATATATATATATATATATATATATATATATATATATATATATATATATATATATATATATATATATATATATATATATATATATATATATATATCAATGAGTAATTGAAGAAGATGCATGTAGGTATCAATAATACATAAATGCATGGAAGAAATAAGCATCATCAATGGCATAGGAGAAATCAGGACCTTGCAAGTTGGACCGTGCATCCTTTAGTGCATGCTTCTAAATCATTTCGGGTGTCGATCCGTTGATTCTGTGAAGAGTTACGACGTTTCGCCAAAATCGCATTTGGCATTTTCAAGTATTGCCCGCTTCAACTGAAGAGTCCAACTAACGTGCACGGGTCTTTGCAAAAAAATTTTACAACAAAAAAATATCGTCCAACAACAATTTAAGGAACCCAGCGACCCCAGTAGTTTCTGCGTTATATTCTTTTGTTTCCCCTTGTTGGATATTCTCAAAACATGTCTGAATTTCTTTCTTAAATCAAAAAATCATGGCTATTGTATTGTATTGTATTGGGATTGAGAAGTCCAACGTGTTTGTGATGATCTGGGTATTCGTTTGTCACAAATTTGTCGTAACGCAGCGGTTCTATCAGGCGAATGTGCAAAACAACTGGAAATCGCATTTATGTTACCAAAAAAAATTCTCAAACTTGGTGTGCTTGAAACAGTTTGCTTGAAAAAGTGTGCATTTTTATACACATTTTTTACTTTTACATTCACACCCCCCAAATGACCACACATAACAGCATCTCCATCATAGGTATGAGCTATTAATGTATCTGGGAAAGTTTTAAAAATAGGTTCTAACTGTTGCAAAATGCATTCCGATAGTTGCTCAGCATCTTGCCCTGTTGGATTTGAAAACGAATAAAATCGTTGGAAAAAAAATGAAATCAATTTTTGTACTGTACTTTATTAATCCTAGAAACACGCCACTATTTAACGAATCATTTTTTGTCGTGCCCTCGAAGAGGAAGGATATGTGGACTAAAAAATTTCAAAATGTCAATGATCTTCGAAAGTACCAAGTAGTTTTTTTTTTTATTTTCATTATGCTCGCTTATTGTTTTCGCATATGCAGAACTTAATGATGAACCAATGTTTACTTTATCCAACAACTGAAAGCTAACTAAATTGTTTTTATGTTTAGGTGATTTTTCGTGCTTTTTAATTTTGTCTAACAAATATTTAGCTAGTCTAGCTAAATAGCTAGCCACTCATACTCAACCCGTATCCAAAACCAATTACAATACATAATGCTAGACTTACATAACGTATATTAATATAAACTAATATTCTGTAGGTAAAAATACAAATAATAACAACGTATATATGAAAATAAAACACACCTACAAAAACAAGTAATTACAAATAACAAATAACAAGGAAAATAACTAAGATTCATAAAATAATATACAATGCTCTATATCTGCGCTAATAGCAGATATTCCTTAAATTTAAGTCTGATGTGTGATCTCAATTATCTACTTAGAGAGTTAAATAATTTAGCAGCATTGTAGCTGAAAGAACGATGAAACATGAAGGGCACTGTAACGAAGATAAGAATCATGAATAATTCGGAGAAAATCCAATTTATTTCTAAGGCAAAGTGGAGAGGACGTAATCATTAAACGTTCAATACTCGATAGTAAGCAATATCTAAATAGAGTCCATCTTTAACCACCTCAAATCAGTTATTTTTCCCGAAACATGATCATACTTGCGCAAACCACATACAAAGCGGCAACAACAATTATGTATCTTCTGGAGACGGTAGTGGGTTACGACATCCAAGCAAGGAAAATCCACAGTGATACAGAAACGTAATTTTGATATTACAAGACGTTCACATAGTGCCTTTTTCATGTTAAAGGATAGTACATCTCTAGGAGAGTATAAAAGTTTTAGGCTAGTATAACTTTGTCTTGTCAAATAAGTTATAATGTTACAAAAGTGTAACCTTTCGTCAACAAATAAACCCAAAATTTTTGCGCATTTTACAATCTAGCAACAAATGTTTTAGATCACTCCTTCACGAGTCCATTGCTGTTCACCGCCAAACGAAAGAAAACAGAGAATTAACGTCTTCACAACCACATAGCCACAAAATACTATTATATAGTTTACTATAAAATTTTCGCGTAAAACTTGCCCTATTTTTACATTCTTTTTGAACTTGACTCAAATTCAACAAGGGCGTGGGACGACTGTTAGTTTTTAATTCAACTTTCTCCATAAATCCAACTTTGTAACATAAATTAGCCATTATTTTTTAACCAACTGTTTTAAATCAGACATCTTCATCTTTGCAATTAAAAGTTGATTATTTTTAGTTAAAAAGTACTACTCAGTGTGTACCCACGTAGCAAATCCCAAATCAAAACAAGTATTCGCGAGCGTAACAAAATACGCGACGCGAGACATATCAAAACGCTCAATTTCCGTCAAATCAGCGTTTAAAACTAATTACCGATACACTCAGTTCCAGGAAATCTTCGTCCAAATCGCATGTTTTAGAAAGCAGTTAAAGCCCCCAATTCTGGCAACTAACAAAACATGTAACGTCAACGAAAAGATAAGATGACGTGGCATAGGGTCTCTGGAGGTAAACGTCCGACCAACAATGTAAAAATTGTGGCGGGAGGATGGAATTTTTATCTGCATTATTTGGTGTGATGGGTCGACAGACGTTCTTCTACATTTGGAGATGATGAAGAGAATTTTTAATAATATATATATATATATATATATATATATATATATATATATATATATATATATATATATATATATATATATATGTTTATATATATATATATATATATATATATATATATATATATATATATATATATATATATATATGTTTGTGCGTACTGTTTCACGGATGGATGGAAAAACATGTATTGGGTTTTTTCCGGGAGTACATCCGGTTGTCGGGTTGGTCCCTGTCGGGAGCTTGCAGACGTTTCGCCAAAATCTCATTTGGCATCTTCGGTGCTAACGGTCGCGAGGTTCGTGACTGTCTGTGTTCGTGTGTCGAAGACAGTCACGATCCTCGCGATAGTAAGCACCGATGATGCCAAATGAGATTTTGGCGAAACGTCTGCAAGCTCCCGACAGGGACCAACCCGACAACCGGATGTACTCCCGGGAAAAAACCCAATACATATATATATATATATATATATATATATATATATATATATATATATATATATATATATATATATATATATATATATATATATATAATATATATGTCAATTTTTAATATTAAAAATATTAGTTAAAGCAAAGAAACTGAACGGAAATTAAATATGGTGTTTTGCTCTGAAAAATTGTTTACTGCGATAAATGCAGGAGGGGCGGCGCCCCAACGTCCTCCCTCACAAGCCGCCACTGATGAAAACTACACTTAATATATATATATATATATATATATATATATATATATATATATATATATATATATATATATTAAGTGTAGTTTTAAATATATGTCACAAGTAACTATATAACACAAATTTGATATGGAATGTTTCCCAATATTTATCAAGTGTAAATTGTAAATCTAAGATGACTTAATTTCCATGACGTATCGACAATATATCACTTCCTTTTCAGCTAGCAATCAATTAAGTTACAATCAGTACGTTTCATTTAAGAAAATAGGGATATACCAAATATTTTCATGTACATACAATTAAAAGAAATTACTTTTACCGATTGTACCTGATTTTTTATGAGTTTAACTATAGTCTAACATTAGGCTAACTATAGGCTCTCTTAAATTGATGTAAATCAGTAAATATTTACAGAAGTGTAAGTATAATCTTATTTGGTCAAAAAGAAAATTATATTTTTATAGCTAATACAAAATCTATACTTTAAACCGCAATTCCCACTAACCATAGTATCCATTTTAACCATAATATAAAGACCATTCAGCATGGCAAAGAAACCACAAGAAACAAAAAAATAATCATTGCATTTTTATTTTTATATTTTACATACATTTTTAATATCCTCAATATAATGCGAGTTGTCTAATTCTGCAAAAAAATAAGTTCTCTCTGCTTTGACCTCAACATTTTAAGTGAAGACAATCCAGCAAGCAGTTTCTTCAGGTTTTGAAAGAGGGACCAAAAAAAAACCTTGTTTGGAACCAAATCCGCTGAATATGGGTCTATGCAAGCACTGCGAAGCTTAGATTATGGAGTTTTACAACAACAACCCGAGACTTCTAAAGAGACTACTTTCTTTTTAGCCAAATGTACCACATTATGACAATACCAGAAAGCCGTAGCCATTACAATTCCTGCAAGTGAAACTGTTTTTGCTTCCTTTGGCACAATTTTCCCTAATCCCACTCACTGTTTGGACTTCTATTTCACTTCACTCTAGCATGTAATAGTGAATGCATGCTTAATCTACTATTATAAAACGATGAAAAGCCTTAGCAGAATCGCGTTTAAATAAATCTAAATTTTATTGAGAAGTATTCATTCAAATGTGCTTTTAGTCGACTGTTAACAGAGGCGGCACACATTGAGTGGAAAGCTTTTGCATACCCCAAACACTTATAAAGTGTAATACACATGATCTATTAAGATGTTGACAAAATCAGCAAGCATACGTAGCTTCTGTAGCGATCATTTAATATGACATTGTGGCTTTTTGTGGCAATTTTGTTGGTCGTAGAAGTTTCTAGGTGTCCCTAGCGTTTATCACTTTCAATACATATGCGAAAAGGTTTAAGTTTAACAGCCCACTTTTTACCATGGAAAAAGAAGTGAAATACTTTAAAGAGAAATCTAACTCTTTTGTAACTTATACCCTACAAAATATAATACTTTAAAACTCGAACTTGAATTAGATAATTTTTTCTGAAAATGTCAATTTGTTTGTTTTACTCGATCGCCAAAATAAACAACAAACAAGGAACTAAACGAACACGTCTGAAATCGCAATACGTCATCAAGCAAATCATTCTTACCAAATATTATAATCAATTGATAATGTCATTCAATAAGCATCTACGTGTTTGCTAAAGAAGTTTCCGAATGATTCTCGTATTATTTAAATCGTCTTATTTAAATAATTAATATGAATTAATAATTCAATTCTTCTATTGAAACCTTGGATGTGAAACGCTAAATTCGAAAAGATTTACCACTAAACACCACATCACCTTTTTAAACTCCTCGACGCGCTTTTCGCGAACCTAAATTGAGTTTAAATCATCTCCTTATGATGCTAAGATGGTTAGCGAAACGCGCGTCGAGAAGATTAAAAAGTGGTTGGTTGTTTAGTAGTAAATCTCTTCGAGTTTACTTATTAAAATACTAAAATTAGTATTATTGCAATGTAAAATGTTGATTTGCAGAAATGACTATTTAAAAACGTATTATAAGCATATATAAACAATATTAAATATAAATAATTTAATAATATATAAATAGTTTATTTTTCACTTTAAAATGTCATGGCAGGATATAGTAATATGGGACAAGAAAAACACTTATTTTTAGAAGGCACTTCCTTTTCGACTTTTGAGTTTTATTTTGAAAAATCTATTATTTTTGGAATTTATTTTTGTATGTTGACTGTCCTCGAAATATAAAGAAATATATCACGTACACAGTAGATTTTCTTTGTTGTTACATTAAGAATATAAACATTTAGAATATTCAAGATAAATTTTCCTATCGAAAATAATTATAGTCTGTTTATTTATTTATTTTTTTTTTAATTTCACCATTAGAGTTATATATGTGTGAATATTTATGTAATATTGTATATAATAAGTACTATCAGGGGTAATACAACATTACTTATATGTATGTCGTCTTTTTCAAACATTATATATAAACATTACTCGGGAAATATGCGGTTGTGCGACATCCAGTTGAAAATAAGGTCACATTTGAGTCACAAGTGAGTATCATCATGTTGCGATGAAATTCGTTGTCGACTTCCATTCTTTCGAGGGCCCAATCAGCAAATTCATGATGAATGCGATGGTCGGTTGACTTCAGTTCTTGTGCTAGTGGCATCTTAAATGGGTTCAAGCCTAAGTCCAGCCTCAAAATTCGCTAAGTTGTCATTGGCGAGAGGCTTAACTCTTACGAATGGCGAGCAACCGAGACGTTATTATTTTCGGCTACACTTGTTTAAACGGTGGCAAATTTTCTAATAACACGATCAATAGCCTGTTCAGAAGGACCACCACGTCGAATACCATGATGAGTCTGAATTGCTCGTTGAGTAGCACGAGATGACCGGGAATTTAAGAAATAAAACTGAACAATTTCCAAACGTTCTTCTAACGTGAAACGAAGCATAATTTAATTGCAAACCTTTCGAAAAATAACTGACAAGACATTCCATCATCCCTAATGGTTGACAATTTATATGGAAAATTTATTTTTCTTTTGTGTATTCTCATTAAATTGAAAAAAAAAATAATTACTACTATTAAAGCTCAGATAGTCTTAATTTTAAGAAACTATTAGGTGTACCCATAAGTAACGTCGATATTTGATACTGTACAAAATTTTATTTAAGAGTTAAAGGCAATTCTATTCTCTTCTTGAAAAATGAGAGTGATTTTAAATATATTCTTTGAGTGTAGTTGTGGTAACTGTCGCAGTAGGATTTTTTTTCACGAATAAAATGTTCCAAAGATCTGAAAAGATGGTAATTTGATGGCGCAATATCAAGAGTATACTCAGTCTATTGTGCATTAAATAAATACATATATAGTGTGCTTATTGTTCAATTATGAAAAAAAATTAGGCGAACCCTATAAGAATGGAAGAATAAAATGTGGATAATTTCCATATTAGATATTTGGTAACTTTAGAAAGAACTTTAGAAGAACTTTAGAAAGCATTAAAATGACACTAATACTATTAGTACTGTTTATTCTAGTATCTTTGATAGCAGAACATGTCAGCGACAATTTAAAATCTTAGAACGGTGATTTCAACCTTATCGACAGTATAATCTCTGGATAATCTGAAGCACTTGTTAACTTTAATAAGGATCTGTTGTTGGTTAAAATTTAAGTTAATTCACGATCTAGGAAGCCACAAAACTTTAAACTGCATAGTCCAGAATACAGTAGTGTTTAAAACAACTGAATAAAGTGTAAAGAGAAGGAATGTGGATGCCATATCAACTTTCAGTTGAACACAAAATTCAGTGTGTAGCCATCTACAGACCACTTGTGTCCATATTAACCAGCGTTCTTTTTCTTCAACAAATTGATACTGGAGATGAAAAATGGATACTACACAGCGATCCAGATAAGAGAAAATCATGGTCAATACCAGGCCAATCACTTTAGAACACTCCAGCATTTTCACCTTAAGAAACTTTTACTGTCAGTATGTTGGGATTTTACAGAAATTATTCTTTATGCGGTTCTATTTCCTAATGAAAACTAAGTGCTGAATAATATTATTATTGTACTCAACTTGAAGGATTAAACATGACATTGATTCATAATCGTCCAAGAATGATTAATCGAAAAAGTGTTATTCTGCAGCATGAAAATGCATGACCTCATAGTATTAGAATAATTCAAAAAGTACAGCTATCACAACTGCACTAAAAGAATATTTTTCTTCAAAATCACCCACATTTTTAAAAAGAGAATAAAATTGCCATTAACTCTTAAATAAAATTTTGTACAATATCAAAAACGACATTATTATAGCTGCACCTAACAGTTTCTTAAAATTAAGATTATGTGAGCCTTGATAATAGTAATTCTTTTTTTCAATTTAATGAGAACACACAAAAGAAAAACAAATTTTCCATATATACTTACATTGCAATTATGATTATATGTGTTTCTGTACAATATCGTGTTGTAATAGGCCTTAATTATACTACAAGTAAAACAATATACCCCTCCAAATTTTAATAAAACTTTGCATACAGGTAGAACCAAAGGTTCAAATAAAAGAAAAGTGATTTTTTAAATGTCTCATTTCAATCAGACTCTATTCTCAGACTCTATTTATAACCTCATAATAAGGGTATAAATAGAGTGAGGTTAACCAACCATATTTTGGGCAATATCTTGCAATGTGACAAAGAATACTAGAAAAATCCGACAAATTTTGAGTGAATGTTAACATTCCAGTATATGAAAAAATGACCGTATCCCATTGGAGTTACTGTAAAACTATTCTGTTTCTACTAAACGATCGAGAATTTTGTATTCCATTGTATTAAGAAAACTATTACATCGGCAATGAAATTTTCGACGTTATGTATTTAATATGTTACATTAGTAGTTATATATAGAATAGTCCAAGGATTTATGCCTAGGGATTTAGTAAACAACTCTATCACAAGTGATAATTACACGACCATTACACAAGAACTATAATAACTATATAATATACAAGAAAAATTAATTTATATTAAAACGGTTTGCAGAATATTCGAAAAGATTATATTTCATAATTAATTAATATTAAACAATAAATTGTCGTATCACTTAAAAAATGAGAAACCTTAAATTTTAAAGTTACAATGTTTATTTTTTAATAAAAACAATATAAAATATGTACGAAACACTGCATGAAACAAAAAACTCCAATATATATCTTAATAAATCCTGCATGTGTAAAGTATTTTAATTATTTATAATTTTTATCAAAGAAATCTCAAAAATAAAAATCTTTGACTATTACGATGTACTGAACTCGAGGAGTTTTACCACTAAACGCCAAATCAATTTTGAAACTTCTCGACGCACGTTTCTCTAACATGATTAGCGAAATGTGCGTCGAGAAGTTTAAAAAAAAGATTTGGTGTTTAGTGTTTCACACCGAAGGTTCCAATAGAAGAATTAATATTACGATGTAATTTTGAATGAAACTATTATCCCGTATTATCTACTTTCCATTAGTTCACCTTTAAATGTTTCTAAACAAAAATCTATGTTGGATTAGTACTAATACATATTAATTCATGTGATATGTATAATGTTTACGTTCAGATGCGCTATAATTTGCCGTCAGTTAATTCAAATTAAAAATATCGATCGATAACTTGAATTTACGCAACATTATGCTGTTTTATTTCAAAAAGGACAAGAACACTGTTTAAAAATAAAAGCGAAAGTTGTGCTCTTTACGAGGAGGGTTCTGTTAGAGAGACCACGCTGGAAAAGTGGTTTGGTCAATTCAGTGGCAGATATTTTCACCTAGACATTTTCACGGTCATCGCTTTGATCTTTTTCAAACATTGATGTCGAGGAAATAAAGGCCATAACATCCAAAAATCCACACGTCATCGTACTTAAGTTAGCAGATAAGGTAAATATTGGCATTTTGGTCGCGTTTGCCCATCTAAAAAAATAGGTAACCCCTGCCAATGGGATGTGTTCGTCCCTCAGGAACTTAGTGTACAACATTTACTGGACCGAATCTCTCTCTTCGGGCGATCTTTTGCTTAAAAAAAAAATCTGAAGCTTCACTCTAAAGCAGATGGTAATTGGTGAGGAAAAATGCCGCCAAACCATCAACACCGACTTCTACTGTTCATAATTAGATCGGCTGAACACAGCATTTTAGATAATCGGCCAGATTTAGCAAACAAGAATATATATATATATATATATATATATATATATATATATATATATATATATATATATATATATATATATATATATATATATATATATTCGTACAATATGCGTACAGAAGAGATTTATTATATTGGGTAAATATAAAGTCCCAATACAGAAATCGATGGATAATAGACATAACTATTTGATTTTAGTAATAATTATGTTTTAAATGCAAGATTCTTCAAGAAAAATTTTATTGCGATTTTTTAATATTCCTGTTTCCTATATATTTACTTTTACTTGGAACAGTAACTAGTAGGCATTATAATAATATAAATTTTATTTTGAAAATTGTTCTAGTACAAATAATTTTGGAGTCGACCATTAAAATGTTATTAATGTATAAATATGAAATATGCAGATATTTGCGTAGTAGCTCGTCTATACGTTTGCTAGTCATTTTATAGTTTAAAGGTTGGCAATGGACCATGCGGCGTTCCCCTTATTACTCTGCAAGCAGAGTCGAAATGTTATTATAATAATTGCTTATTTTTAACTTTAAATTTTTACTTGTCAGTAACCAAATAGGTAAATAACTTAGATCTTATATATAAAGAATATATGAAAATGTCCCAGGTTTTATTAACAAAATAAAACTACACTTATTCCTAATATTCTTCTCGAAACAACGACTCACTCAACTTTATTAATAACGCTGCCCAATGTCGACGGCTGACACTGAACTATTATTTTCTAAGATTGCTAAACGCGGCAACAGCAAACAACGACAAAACTACGACCACAATTGTTATATTCTATCGGTTATTAAATGCGCTACCTGTTATGTGTCTAATGAGAAGTTATTTTATATTTCGTTTAGAAGCGGGGACGTAGCAACAGCGGCTACGAAACTCCATATAATTTTAACAGTATACCTGTTACTTATTCACATCGATAACAGTTATTAAAAGTTAATATGAAATAACACTTATAAAATAACAGATCGTTAAATAACGACCCACCTCAAACTTATTATAGTAGTGTTATCCCTTAAAAAACCCAGACGAACTTTTCGGACAACCCAATATAATACAAATAATGTTTTTAGAGAAAAATCAATAATGATTAGCCACGGAATATAAATAACTTTGAATGTTATAAATTACATAGGCCAGAATATTTATATATTATATTGTAGTAAATATGTATATATATATATATATATATATATATATATATATATATATATATATATATATATATATATATATATATATATATATATATATATATATATATATATATATATATATATATATATATATATATATATATATATATATATACATATATATATATATATATATATATATATATATATATATATATATATATATATATATATATATATATATATATATATATATATATATACAATTGCCGCAAATTGACACTCAATTTGAAAATAACTTAAAGCGATGATCAATATAATAGGGCCTACCTAAAAAAACATATTGGGATATCATATACAGAAATACATAGCTTGAAATATAATCTAATTACGAGCGTGAAAACGTAACTTGCATTGTTCACCAATATGGAATAATCTTATCAGATTATGCAGATTGCCACACTTTGGAAACAGTATTGCGTAGTTTTAACATGTAACAGCACCATACACATGTTTGTTCGCTACTTATAAACCGAAGAATTGGTAGTAATTGGCCAATTTCCCGCTGTTAGTAGGTGTGTATATTTTATACAGATCCATATAATAGGGACTGCTGTTCAGAGTACCACACACATGAATTGTTGTTGAATACTTCATAATAAAATTTAATTTTCTTAGTTCCTAGGGTATCAAATCGTACAATCTTATTGACTACTAATATGCGCATGTTCCGTCTTGTTGAAAATGCTAGTATTATCACATCTCCATAGACCACACCATTGACCAAAACTTTTTTGGTTTTTCATCCTTATTTCAAAATTCATAAAACGGTGACTTGCTCCCCAAGCATTGAATCCCGTCTCTTGCATCTGAAGTATATGTTCCGAACCCCAAATACGACCGTTAGGTTTAGTTTAACCTAATCTGTAAACGTACAGCGTTGGCTTTATTGAATTGAGTGAATTCATTATTTAAACAAGATCGTCATGTGACATACCGTGATATTGAGGCATGTCTCTTCATACACAAGATTTTGCATGAACATTTAGCCGTGAAAAAGATTTGTGCGCGTTGGAATACGCATAATTTGACAATCACTCAAAAAAAGGCTCGTGTCGATTGTTGAAAAGAAGTGCTCAAAATATACAATCGTGGTGCATCATAAGCCGTGTATAAAATCTATACAGATGAAGAATCTTGGATCAATACGTATGGGCTGGAAAGTAAGCAGCAGTCGACTATATGGCTCTTTCAAAATGAGCCAAACCCATAAAAAGTTGTCAAAACCAATGGTCAACAACACTTGTCAAAAGTAGAACTATCACTGGTACACAACCATTTGTGTGCCAGAAGTCAATGAAGAAATAAGAAAAAACAACAAGCGACGCAGGACCATTCTTCACCAAGACATCGCGAGCTCTCATACATCATACAGTTCTGATTTGACACCCAATAATTTCTTTTTGTTTCCGTTCGTGGAATAATGTACATGCTCAACGATTTTCCACGCCAGAAGAAACGGTTGATGCGTTCAAAATGCATGTTTTGGAGATACCTCAATCGGAACTGAAAAAGTGTCATGAAAATTGGTCAAACGTATACAAAACTGTATCGATCATCGCGGAGAATATTTTGAAAAACAACAAAGTAATTTTCAATGATAAATATTTGTTTTTATTTATTATTGCGGATAGATAAATAGTAACCTTCCTATAATGGAATTATATTTTGAAAATAATGCCATTCAAATTCCCCGTCGGCTTCGGTCTCCAGAACAGGTTTCACAAAACTAAGCAGAGGACAACATTTGAACGACATTACTTTCAAAATATAATGGTATTATTTTTTCTTAAAGATAAAGTAAAATTACCGGATTATCACTTATAGTTATTATTGTGCCTCATTAAAAGTTCTTACACTTTTATTATACAACCCTTTATTTTTCTTAAAATTGATACCACAATTAATTATTTCCAGAAAAATGGCAAACATGCATCACATAAACAAAAACTTGTTTTTCGTCGTCTATCGGTAACAAAAAAAAAATAGAACAAAACAATTCGGAGGGCTACAAATTGGTAAAATTTTTCTGCTGCTTTCATGCTCTTTGCAAAAACTAACAGCGTACTTCAAAAATATTTACGAGCGAACGGCTAATCTTGACCACTGCCAAACCGGCGCAAAATATCGCCGTTGTACTTCCTGAAACGGCTATATCAAGCAAGTGTAAACATTGATTTAAAGCGGGGTTTTTCGAAAATAAAGTGTTGACTGTAGTCTTCATAATCTATTGATCAAATTTGTTTGTTTCCATATAAACACATGTCTATTTCTCTAGAAAAATAGAATTATTATGCTTAATAAGAGTGCATTATTTTTACAAATATGATATTTCGAGTTCACTACATCATTATCCTTGCCAGTCATTAAAATGCATATAGAGGGGGTTTCAGCAAAAACTGCGGGATTCGTTTTGTGAATAAAAAGAAGTAAAAAAACAAGGAATTGAAATTAACCCTGAACGTGTTATCTGAATTTATTATATGAAGATATACGATTTTATATGAACTACCACATCGCCCATATTGTAACCTCATCTCTTATTTTCCACCATGTTTTGAATCCATATTAGCTAAAGCGGCTTATATGTAAGTTTTGAACTCATGAATCATTATTAGACTACTGCCAGAGATATATACAGACTATTCGCTTAATATAATCCCAAAAGAAAAACTTCAACTGCAATAACAATTTGCAATTTGTTCTTTCGTTATATTATCGTATCCTCATTATACACCCCTTTGCAAAAATCGACTTTCTATCATTATTTTCAGATAAGCATTTACTGATGATGCCTACTAATGTACGTAAAATTTATAGCAAAGAGGATGCTCTTGGAACTCACCTCCATATTCCTAGCCACATATAGAGTAGTTTTACTTGCACAACTACCAAGATAAAAATGCAGCCCGTCACTAAACGAAATTTTTTGATAATAATTGATGTTAGCGGCCAAATTTTCTAACACAAATTTGTTTATTGGACAAACAATCCAACAATCCTATTGAATGTTGTTGAATATGAATAGTCCTATTGAATTTTGCAAGAAAATATCGCTGTGGTTGACAGCGTTGATGAAGATCCAAATTTATCGCCGTTCGCAAGAAACTGGTCTTTGTTATTCGACTATGTGGAAAATTTTCCGTAAAGATCTTGGTCTGGTGCCTTACAAGATCCAGCTTGTTCAAGAAATCAAGCCGCAAGACCATCGTTTAACTGCAACATTTTCTCAGCGACGAAGCTCAATTTTGGCTAAATCGTTACCTTAATAAACAAAAGAACCGCATTTAAAGCGAAAATAATCCGGAAGCTAATCCAACAATTACCCGTTATATCCAGAAAAATACACTGTATGATGCGGATTGAACAGCGGTGTCATCATTGGGCCATATTTATTTAAAAAATAAGCTGGAAAACAAGTTCCCGTAAATGGGAATCATTACAGATATATGATCAATGATTATTTAAGTCCAAATTTGAATGGTATTGATCTGAAAGAGATGTGATTCCAACAGTATGGCTCCACATGTTATACAACCAAAGCAACAATAGATTTATTGAGGGAACAATTCAGTGAGAAAATTATTTCGAGGAACGGACATGTTAATTGCCCATCAAGCCCATGTGATTTAACGCTTTTGGATTATTTTCTTTGGGGTTATGTTAAATCTTTGGTCTATGCCGATAAACCAGCAACTATTGTGTCCTTGAAAGCTAACTTGGACAATTGCGGACATATGGCCACAATTGCTTGAAACAAGTGATGGGAAATTAGATTGACAGAATGTATTTTGTCAGAAGTAGCCGCCGCGAACATTGTTCGAAATTGTTTATAAACATGCCACTCAGTATTATTTTACATAAGATTAATAGTTTCAAGACACCTAATTTGGAATTCTGAATTATTTAATTAGGTTTGGTCACTATTAGGGCTTAATTTTATTAAAATTGTTGTAGTAATATTTACGATTAATAGTTATATCAAAAATAATCGCAATAGCCAATTTGATTAATTTTCTATTCAATTCTTAAATACTTGATTCTTGAAAAAAACAACTTTTTAATAAATGAAAGTTATGGAAGGAATCCTTTTCCATGATAGCTTTCAGTTTATGATTTACATTAGCCTGAGTCACTAGAATATCTTCAACATTATTCAAAATGTAACCAATATGTCGATACCAAGTCAGGTGAACATAATGAAAGATATACGATTCCCGTTGGGACTGTGAGACAAAGTTATCATATAGCGTGTCATACCTCCCTTTCTTTTCGAGACACCTTTATAGAATGTTAAAAAGCTGGTCTGTAATCACAAATTAATGCTGAAGGAGAATGGGGAAAAGCTGAAGGGGAATGAAAAATTAATTCCGACAAAAACTGCACAGTAAAAATCTAAAGCTACAAATTCCTTATTATTTTGCTAGATCTGGTAATGTACCCAATATGTTCAATTATCTTCTTCTTCTTCTTCTTCTTCTTCTTCTTCTTCCTGTAGTACTACACACCATCAGTGGGTCTCTTTCAACCTTCGCAACTGTCCAAATTGATCGCCAACAGCCCCTTGGCAGTTATTGATGTGTAGTAGATCTTAAACACGTTTTCTTGCATTATCCTGCGACCATGTTTTTGGTGTACCACTCTATTTGTTACCCACTATTGGTCCCTCCACGATTTTGCTTTGTATTCGGAATTCTGGCAGTCTCACCACATGTCCCACTCATTTCATTCGTTGAACCCTCATATGTAAAGGCTCTCTCACTGATTCGGTCAAAAGTCACTTATGGCTACGAGGATAATCACAAACAAAATAGGAGAGATGTCTCTCCATGTATTATCTGAAAGAAAAGTGCTAGAAGAGTATTTTTAGAACTGTAAGTGATAATGGAAATTAGAGGATTAAGTATAACTTATGACAATATAACATTCATGAGAACTTGGTATCAAAACCGAAAAACAAAGCCAATATGATAAAAGTCTACATTAGAAAATAATCTGGCGTACATATATACATATATATATATATATATATATATATATATATATATATATATATATATATATATATATATATATATATACATACATATATATATATATATATATATATATATATATATATATATATATATATATATATATATATATATATATATATATATACCGGGTGTTTTCAAAGTTGAGTAATTTGCTTTAAGAAAAACTGAACTTCTTGTAGAACTGAACTCGTAAAAATAAATAATTTTACCAAAAATCATTTATATAAAAGTTGCAAAATAAAGAAGTTATTAACTGTTACAAAGTTTGAAAACTGACCAATCTTTTTGATATTCTCAACCACTGCGTTGTAGAACTCACAAAGAGGAGTCAATTTGGCAAAATATGATATATCATTTATATAAAAGTTGCTGAATAACATAAACAAAAATGTTACATATTACAAAATTGTTCAAAATTGTCACCATTTGTCCGGTTAGCACAAAATCTTGATCGGCGTACCCATGCGTCATTGCACGCGTCAAAAATAAAATTCCGGTATTGTAGTCCTTCTATAGTATTTACTTCTCCATCGTAATAAACTAACTTTTTTAAATAGCCACACAGAAAAAAATCGCAGGGTGTTAAATCCGGGGAGCGTGCAGGCCAAGAAATGGGTCCATTGCGGGCTATCCATATGTTAAGGAATTCATTATTTAAATTTCATGTCTAAATTCAACTTCTCGTCTAAAATATAACGGAGATTCATCATATTATGTCCAATATTTAAACGAATATCTTGTAATAATTGTGCCAGATTGTTTTGAAAAAAGTCTAAAATAATAATTAATTTTCACCTGTCAATCGACCTAGAAGAAAGAAAGGGCCAATAAGTATGCCATTTACTACGTCTGACCAAATATTTACTGAAAATCTGTGTTGAAAATGGGTTCTTTTTATAGCATGCGGATTTTCTACTGCACAAACATGGTTGTTGTGGAAATTATTTACTCCATTTCATATAAATGTGACCTATTTGTGTCGGTAGCCAAAATAGATTTGGTAAAATTTTCATTCCTGTTGTACTGATATAGAAGCCACTGACATACTTCAACTCTTCTAGGATAATCTTCGGGTTGAAACGCTTGTACTCGCTGATAATTATAGGGATAAAAGTGTTCTTGTCGCATAGTCTTACATCAACTTCAACTTGACCTGCTAAAGATCTTGTGCTCGTTTTCGGCCATTTCTAAAATTTCTTCCTTCGACTTCCTCTCGACCATTTCACGTGGATGGAGGTCTTCCAACGTGACCTCCTCATTGTTCCTTTAAGTACCCCGTGTCGTGAAGTATTGTAACTGAATTTACAAACATCCGTGGAACCGGATGATTTCTTAAAGGAAACCTTTTTCGCCTACAAACGACATGTTGCGGCTGCATTTTGTTTGAACTCCCCGTAAGTTAATATTCTGTCCACTAATTCATTCTTTTCATAAACGTATCGCATTTTAATCGCAGAAAGTACCCAAAAATTAAACACGCATAATTAAGATATTATTACCACTGGTCAAATCGAACTTTGCACTTGAAAAGAAATATCGTACAAGAATACAAAAAATTAGTCGTAACCAATATGAACTGTAAACAAATACTTTATGTATTGCACACAACGCAGTGGTCGAAAATTTCAAATAGTTAGATCTGTTTCCAAATTTTGTAACTGTTAACTTTGTAACTTCTTTATTTTGCAATTTTCATATAAATGATTTTCTACAGTTCTACAACCTGTTAAAAATAATAACTATATATATATATATATATATATATATATATATATATATATATATATATATATATATATATATATATATATATATATATATATATATATATATATATATATATATATATGTATATATATAATTAAGTTATATTAATAAGTTACAAGTATATATTAATAAGTACAGTATTAATAAGTTACAGTATTAATAAGTTACAGTATATATTAATAAGTTACAAATTTTGTAACTGTTAACTTTGTAACTTCTTTATTTTGCAATTTTCATATAAATGATTTTCTACAGTTCTACAACCTGTTAAAAATAATAACTATATATATATATATATATATATATATATATATATATATATATATATATATATATATATATATTCATCTCTCTCTCTTCAATTTTGTTACTTTTGTACGTTGCTCTATTATCTTAGGTCTTCATTCCTTACCATATCCCTTAATGCTTGCGAAAATTGTTCTTAGAATGCCCATCAACACATGCTCATTTTTTGTGGAGTCCTATTGGTTCTCTGTCCTTGTTTCAGCTGCTTATGCCATTATCATTTTTACTTCTACGCTAACTCAACGTAAAACAACTGCTCGGAAATTGTTCTTGGTTGTTGCAATATTCGCCATGCAACTTCTAATAAACTGAGAAAAAATCGCGTAAATCTACAAATTTTTTTATGAATTTATTTACTTTTTATTTATTTATATCCCTTAAATAAAATACATAAGGATATTTTGATGGCCTTCTTTTAATTTGAGGTTTTTTTTTAGAAACATTGAAGGCTCATTAACAAAGGTTCCTTCAAAACCTTCAAATTATTGCCAGTTTTCTCAAATAATTGGGAGCTTATTAAAAAATAGAAAAAAATATAAATATTAATAAAAATACAAAACAATATAAATTTAACTAATGTTTATTTTTCTTTCAGGACAACAATCATGTCAGATATTCTTCAGCCAGCATGGAGTAGCTGCTTTCATTGACCTGGGAAAGCACTTACCCCATATGATGCATAACCTAGGAATGCCGTTGAAGTTATCCGAAGAAAATGTTGATCAAAATTAACTTATTTTCATTAACTCAACTATGTGTCGAGTTGAGTTCTTGCAAAACATTTAAAATAGTTATTTTTCATTAAATTCTGAATGGTTTCTTTAATAATGTCATTGTATACTAGTGATTATTTCTGTATATATGAAATATATATTTGTAGGATATTAATTATCACCATAATCAAGGCATTATAAAAGAAAAGGCAGTTTAAGTCATTAAGATGCTAAAGATTTTCCTCAATATAAGCTTTTTACTAACAATTTATAACAACGACAGATTTAGTTGGCTTCACCACTGATTCTATTGTTTATAACAATTGTAAAAGAAATTAAACCCTCTGATTAAGAATTTTGTATGTATAGAATGTTTTTACTAAAAAAAGTGTTCTAGAGAGTTGATAAAAAAACATATTTTGGAATTAATACTACGTATTGGAAAAAAATATATAGTAATTTTTGCATGAAAATTTTATATAAAATATACACGAATTTTTTCGTAGAAATTCTTAATCCAATAAACGAGATCATTTCATTATCAAAGATAAACAGATAAATAAATATCTTTTCAATTTCCTGAGTTGATGCAGATTTAAGTGCAGGTTAAATCTGCACCAGTTCATTTATTGACAGGAATCTTTAATTCATTTATAATTATGTTTGATGAGGAAATTGATTCGTTTTATATGGAAATAATAAATACGTAAAATGTATTTAGTCCGTCTCAATATACCCAGGGATCAGTAAAATAGCTTTTTAAGTAGATTAGGTTCCTGGATTAAAAAAAAAATACTAAGGTGCAGTAAATTATAAAATAAAATTATATTTAGCAATTTAGTGTAGAATATAGTAATTTATACCGTTATCTCTTTTGCAATAATCTTATATTAACATTGTGAGTTTTCTTATAACTAAAATTAAAGTCTAAATTCTTGATAATATGGCGAATGTCAATTAAAATACAATTAAAATGAAAAAATCTAATAATTAGTCGTTTTGGTTATAAGCAAACTGAAAATGGTTAAGCAAATATTTGGCTAGTGATACAAATAAATAAAACCAATGTAGTTTAGATACTAGTACTTTTTTGCCTCTCTATACAAGGGGTGTTAAAACAACAGATATCTTATATTTAGAAATAGTGGCCTTTCAATAAACCGTATTCAGCATGCCTAATATTCAATAAAAAGTTACTAGTGTTTAAAACATTTTTCGCTACAGTAAGTTTACTACAATTGAGCAGTAATTTATAATGATATTTACCTGGCATAAAATAAACACTAAAAAAATTGTTATATTTCATTTCCCCTCCAAATATCAACTGTATGTAATATTTTCATATTTAAAGTATTTAATTAGTTTGAGAAAAGTTCTCTACAGATAAATATTTTGCAGGACTACCTTTAAAAAACTGCATCAGTTAATGTATGGCCAATCGTACACAAAATCTTCTACTGCTTCCAAAAATTAATTTTATTAAAAACGGTTCTAATTATGTTCAGTTATGCTAGTTATAGATTCAAGTCAGTATTTATTTTTCTTAGTGAGCGAATGTGAAATGATCCCGTCCGAATGCAGAAACAGGTAGATTAATTGAAACAATGATAAAATATCAGATATATAGAGTTCTTGGATTCTTACATATTCAATGAAAACCTTGTATAGATTACATTTATATCCTTACTTATCATGTGGATGGGAAAAGTGCAAAGTTCAATTTAATAATGTTTGAGGTGGTCAGATATGAAGTGTGTGGTATTGCGATGTTCTGCTGCAGGAGGATTTTTTTACAGTTGACTAAAGCTGGATAATTTTGAGCCAAAACAGTGTGAACTCTCTCAACTAGAGCTAAGTAGAGTTTTAAATTTATCGCTCTAAATAAATAAGCAAAGATGCCCACTGTATTTAAAATTGTATGTATGACAATTGTTTCTACACCTAGTGCATTTTTCAAATACAAGCTACGTTAAACTAACAGTAAAAAAACTCAAAAAACTGTCCATCGCCCTAATAATAAAATAATAATGAATTCATGTCAGTTTTTGTACTCCCAGTGAGCGAATGCGAAACAATCCAAAATAGGTTTATCCAAATAACCACAAAATATCAGATGGATGTGATTCTTCGTTGTATAGCCCACACTTAAAGCTACCTTTATTTATTATTAACCAATTCCTGAATTATATTGGAACACTCAGAATCGCATTTTCAAAAGTTCCTATTTCAAACAAAAATATAATTACAAAAAATACATCGTTTCTACCATGATTATTAACTAGCACTGAGAAAGAAACATTTCAATTATTAAATTTCCATGGTTGCAAATGTTTTTGGTGACTAAATTTCGTAGGTGTTTTTAAAGTTACTAAAGGATATGTTTTTAAATATAATAAACCATGAAGCAATAAAACCAGCTTGAAACTTTGAGCCCTTTCAACTCATTTTTCATTACTTTTGTGAATATTTTTTAAGTAAAAACTTCTGTAGCCGCGTTGAGCTATTTTCGGTAGGACAAAACTTATGGGTTCGCATCACTAACATGCTAGTGACATGTTGCGGCCGACAAATGGCCGTTTGCGTTGGTGCCGATGGTAAGAGCAGCGGCCTGCCGCTGCTGTACCGAAACCGCACTGGAGCGGTAGTTGGTTCGATTCCAGCGCTCGGATGGTTATGCTCCTTTCCTTCTTCTGTCTGTTTACTTCCTAAATGTTTATGATTGTTTCTAGGCAAGAGTGTACAATCCGACAACGAATTACCCCTCAGTCACGCCAGTTAAAGGCTCGGTAAGGCCGGATGCCTTCTCAGAAGTGTTCTACGTTGTTCACTCGCCAGTCGGTAAGTTTCCTGATAGACTTATGGGTAGGCACATAACCACGAGTTTATGCCCGAGGGGGGTGCTGGCCTGGGTACGTTGGAAGCTGATGACCGTGGTTCGGAACCCACGTTAAGCTGTAGGTCCAGTCGCTAAATAGCCTAATTGCTGATGCACTTCTAACCCTAACATTTTACCTTTTTGTTTTAAATGTGTTTTGATATGTTTTAAATTAAATTGTGTTTTAAATAATCATTATTTTAATTGTTTAATTATAGAATCACTGCAGTACAAGAGTGAGTACTTAATATGCTAATATTTTTATGTAGATAAATGAATAACAAATACAAAACATTTATTTTCGAATATTTCCAATATTAGTATCAATATCAGTACATCGTGCATTGAATATTTCATAGTGGCTTAGGAGTTATCTTACTAGCATGGTAAAATAGATTTCTAGTTGTTTGATAGCATTTTTGTCGCGAATTTTAAAATTAAAAATTTAATATAATTTTATAATAAATTTAATTTCCCAAAATTATTGTTTATTGGTTTAAATTGTCAGAAATAAGATACGTGTTTTGTTATTTTTTGCAAAATGATTATTTATAAACTTATATCATTCGATTTCACCATTAGAACTTTACTTAAACGTATTGTAATATAATTAGTTTTTCTAAATGTCCATTTTCAATATTTGTTTAGATCCTCGATCCTCCTTGAAAAAAAAAATGATAAATTTTTAAATTATACATTTAAAGAATAATTAATATAAAAATTCAAAAAAAAACAGTTATTGCAAAGTTTCAAGTTTTCACTTCTGTCGCCAGTTCCCATGACTGCCTACCTTTTTTTTATTACACGCCCTTTTTGGCCCATTGCTTTATATTGCCTTACATATTTTAAGCACGTGAGTTAAACCCGCTACCACTCTGGCCACAGCTCATCGCCTTAGATGTAGTACCAAATCGACCGATTAAAGCATCGATTTCAGAACGGATGTTAGCCTTGAATTGCTGCATGGTTTGAAGCTTTTAAATAAAGAGCCTTTAAATAAAGACATCTGATGGCATTAGGCCTCGGGTACGATACGAGCGGTGAGCGGCGAGTGGCAAGTGAGAGAGCGCCAGAGTGATGCCGCTTGCCTTTTTGTTCATATTGGGTGAAATGCAAGCGGGGGATACCTGATTACGACATGTGATCGTGCCAAGACCGGCACTGCGGAAAACGGTGCCGGTCTTGGGACTCTTGCCTATCATGCCCAAGGCCTTAGTCTTCTAATCGCGTACTATTGTATATAGTCAACAGTTCCTTGAATAATTAGAATTTTATATGGAGACATGATCTCAAAATTTGGCCTAAACTGCATAAAGAAATTCCTAATTATGCACAACATCATCAAATCAAAGTTTCTGGAAAGTTCTCCACATATGCAATATATTTAGTGCATTGCTCTGTTCTTCAGCCCTTCATGCATATCCTGAACTATTCCCAATTCTTAAAATTGCTTGAATAAACGATAAATTGTCGTTTAAAGAGGCACAGGACGATTAGAATATTTTTCCTCAACGTGACAATTGCTCCACCCTTTATAAGCTATAATTTAAAATTTACTTTGATAAGCTATAATTAAATTCAGAAAGAAAAATAAACATATATCAAAATCTAAAAAAATATGCTAACTAAATAGTTGAAGTACTTCATATCACTTTAATAATTTAGGTTATATGTGCAAATGATTTCATAAAAAATAATATATCTCTACTTAATGGAAAAGTTACAGTATACCCAGCATATTTTTTTAATAGCATGGTCTATAGTCATTACATATGGGCACTAAACATTTTAATGAGCTTCAAATGCTATTTTTAAATAGTTCTGCTCTAGATAGAATAACACAGGTTTACAAAATAAAAAAAATTGGTACCGCCGAGACGTAAATGTAACGTAACGAGACTTAAACGTTATTTTAAAGTATAGTGTCTAGCAACACTCTCTGTAACATTAAATTATCAAAAGTACGTACAATTTTTAATCTACTCACATTGATAATTTTTTTTTCAGTAGCCATTTAACTTGTTTATTTTTGTTGTTTGTTCAATTAAAAAAGTTAGTAAATAAAACCTGGAAGATGTCATCATCAAAACGATCGTGTTTAAACGGCCCCCCAAACACTTTTTGTTGCGTTTGTGGCGAGTATACGGTGAAAAAGTTTCGAAATCTGAATTTGTGCAAAATGTGTATTTTGCTTACTTTAACTTGAAAACCAAAGACGTTGATAAACCATGGATTACAAACAATGTTAGCAAAATAAAAGAATTGTTTCTCATTCAGAAGACGTCCCTGTTCCAACTTCTTGTTCCAACTATTTGTGGGCTGTCTGATCTTTCAGATACAGAATGTAGTACAAGTTTGTACTAGCGAAAAAAGTGATAATTTTGAAGCTAAGTCATCAAAACCCCTACTTTTTACTCAATCCGCTTTAAATGACCTTATCAAACATCTCGAACTTTTAAAAGAAATATCAGAACTGTTGGCATCCAGACTCAAAGAGAGAAATTTACTTTCTCCAAGTACTAAAATTACATGTTATCGTACTCGAGAAAAAGAAATGATGTTGATTTTTGTAACGATGTCTTCTATCAAAAATGGGTTTCTTGAACTATCAACCAAATAACTGAAGACTTTATATAGCCAGTTCCAAGTGGAGTTTGAAATGTGTTTTGCTGCATAATGGCAATAAGCAAGGTATAGTTCCCATTGCTCCTTCCACTAAATTAAACGAGTTGTATGAAAACATATCTCTTGTATTAACAAAACTTCAAGTACTATGATCATAAGTGGATTATATGAGTTGATTTAAATATGGTATACTTTTTACTGGGTCAACAAAAGGGCTACACGAAATATCCTTGTTTTCTCTGTTTGTGGGACAGTAGAGCTAAAAGCCAGCATTGGATTAAAACAAACTAGCCTGAAAGAAAAGACTTGACAGTTGAGAAACAAAATATTATAAATACAGCGTTAGTTACTAGACAGAAATTCAATTTGCCTCCATTATACATAAAATTGGGACTAATGAAATACTATATTAAAGCACTGAATAAAAGTGGTTCCGATTTTAATTATATTCGCGGAAATTTCCTGATTTAAGCAAGGAGAAACTTAAGACTAGCATTTTCGATGGACCGCAAATTAGGCTTTTGATGGAAGCACTTTCGTGCATTCAATGAATGATATAGAATTATTAACCTGTTTTTTTTCGTTGATGTAAAAAATTTCCTAGGGAATTATAAGTCCGAAAATTATCGCGAATTGGTACATAACATGCTGAAAAACTTTCAGATAGCTTGGATGTAATATGAGCATCAAAGTTCGCTACCTCCACAATCATTTCGACCAATTTCCGGACAACCTTGGCTCTTAGAGTGAGGAAGAAGAAGAGCGATTTAATCAGGACCAGGGTCGATGGAATGAACACATGATGGCTGATTATTGCTGCAGTATCTTGCGTGAGTGCCTGGAAAGAACTCACTCGAAGAAATCACGAAAAGGAAGCTTGTTTTCATGTTCAAAAATGTAACACAAAAGGTAAAAAATATGAAATAATCATATTTTTTTCGACACCTATCATATCTCGAAAACTACACGTATATTTTAAAATATATATTTACCGATAGATCCAGCATAATGAGCATATTCAAAAACAGTTTTAGTCGTTCCTGCACCAAATCCATTATAGACATATGTAATTTACACATAATTTGGTAATTGCGATTAATCATGTGTTTCTTAATGTAATGAGAATCGTTTAAAACGTGTTATCATGTGAAAAATTAGTACAACCAAATTAGTAAACAACAATAATGTGTAAGTTTACCCATTATTTTTTGTGACATATTTTTTTAAGAATACAGAGGACAATCAATGAAACTGAATACCAATGGATCAAAATAAACAAGACGATGAGATGTTAACATTGTTGAGAAAATTAAGATGAAGTTCTGACCTGTTTTCTATGGAAATGGTTGTATTTTAGATACATGTTTTAAGGAAACATTTTTGGTTAAAAAAATGAAAAAAGCGACGGAAGAAATGGAGAAGGAAGAGTGTCCAAATAAAATCGATCTCGAATGATGTATACATTTTCATTAATTTTTGCAGTTGAAAGCCTACCACTGCGTTGCTCATCCTCAATCGAATCTCGGGTTTCTGAGAATGCCTTAAACCACCTGAAAATCTAAATCCTTGACAAAACAGTGTTTCCATAGGCCTGTTGATATTTTACCAAAGTGTCGGTGGTACTATGCCCAAGTCTGAAACAAGACTATATAACTCACCGTTGCTCGAAATTGTTTCCACTCATTTTAAGAACCTAATGTGTTCAAACTCGTACTGAAGACATATAAGATGTTTAACTCCCTCCCCTCCCAACACAAAAACAATAGTATTACAATACCGAACGCTACGCCATCAGTATCACTACTTCAGTTACACACCTTGTAAACCACGCTCATTAACAGAATGTGCTGAGTATCCTATAATTTTTTTCACTGGCCACAGATATTACATTTTTGATATCAACTTCTCTTTAGCAGTCTTTTCGAACACTCTCATTTCCAAAATAAATATTTTAAACAACCTATTGCTAATATTCAACAAGGTTATCGCTCATTGAATATTATTGGACGACGGTGATTGTTTAATAAAAATTCTTATCTGCAAACTGCTGATTTCAACAACATTCAAACTATAATAAATAATTAGTAAAACATCCACAATAAATTAAAATGTAGAAAATTATTTATGGTGATTGTACTGTTTAATAATATAAACTTAAAAAAGTATACAGAGTGCAAGAGAAAGTACTCCCGTAAATTAAACCAACGTTTTATCATATAATTTAAAGAAAAAAGTTTTTTACAAGAGTTAAAACTCTAAGGATTTCCGAAAAAAAAACTATGATAAAAAGTCACATTTTAAGCAAATATGTGTAAAAGCATATTTGAGAAATATTACTTGGTTATTATTTAATGAATAAGTTACAAATAAACTACTAAACATTATTACATATTTTTTTTATTACGAATCATAAACCCTATCAGCCAACAACGACCTGGTAACGACAATGCTGTTTTAAAATAGCGTCAAAAATTATGTCAGTATAGGTCAGGGCGTACATTTAAGTTTGATTTAAAATCAAAAACATATTCTGTACACGAATATTACGATATGTTTCGTATTTACGGAGAAGTTCTCCAAAATTTCAAGGGGATAGGCACATTTATGACAATACCCAGAAAGACCGCTTCAAACTCGGCAAAGATTTGTATAGGATTCTCAAAGACTTTTATATACGGATAGTGCAGTTCCAGAATTTCAGTAATATGGGCGCCAGCGAGAAATCGGTCCTAAAGTCGAAGAACAACTGTCACTTCTTGTTGAAGAGAATTCTACCAGAATTAGTTGAAGTGTTGAGCGACAACTTCAAGTTTCGCATTGGATTATGCATAGACTATTAAAAGAGCAGTTGTTCTACCCTTATGATGTTCAAAGGCTACAAACACTCTTATACGCTGATTTTGCATACAAAGGAATGATATTTTATCAACCGACGAAGCTTCTTTAACCAGTAATGGGATGGTGGACATGAACAATTAATCTAGTAAAACAATTAATCATGTGTTTCTTAGTGAGATAAAAATTGTTTAAAACGTGTTATCGTGTCAAAAAGTAGTACTAATACTTACAACTTTATTATAAAACAACAATAATGTGCAAGTTTGCCTTTTTTATAATAAAATGAACCCCATTTATCCTGAAATGTATGGAATATATGGCTATAAAAATATTACGTTATATTTTCAAATAATACCGTGCAACAAGACAGTGTAACGAAACTGAATTCCGATCAAAATAAACAAGACATTGTGATGTTGACAATCTTAAGAAAATTAAGATAAAGTTCTGGCCTGTTTTCTACGGAAATTTTGGGTAAGGAAACTTTTTGGTCAAAAAAATTAAAACAAAAATCGTTAGTTAAATTTACGAAAGTATTTTCACTTACACCCTATAGAACTATCTTGATGAAATGGCGAAGGAAGAGTTTTCATATATATTTTTATATTGCCGTTGCTTTAAATATAATCCATTTTGAAATTGAATATTTAACACATGGGCTGAAAAGTTTCGGGCCTAACACATAGATGGCGCTAGTTTTATTGCAGTCACCTTTTTTCAGTTAATACTAACCTTCAAAAGAGAGCTGTTAAAATTTCATGATATTCTATTCATTAGTTTGTGAGTTATTGTGCTAAGAGTGACGCTACTTTTGTTATTTTCAAAACAATGGATCAAAAACAATTTCGTGTTTTAATTTTACACTGCTTCTTGATGGGAAAAAATACTGTTCAAGCGAAGCAAAGTGTTGAAAAGTGTTATGGGGACTCCGCTCCATCAGAAACAACAATAAAACGTTGGTTTGCTGACTTCAAACGTGGTCGTAGAGACACCGATGATGCAGAACGCAGTGGACGTCCAAATGAGGCGGTAACACCAGAAAACATAAAAAAAATCCACAAAATCGTTTTGAATAATCGAAAAGTGAAGTTGCGTGAGTTAGCTGACATCGTAAAGATATCAAAAGAACGTGTTGGCTTTATATTGCATAAGCATTTGACTATGAGAAAGCTCTGTTTAAAGTGGATGCCGCGTTTGCTCACTGTTGACCAAAAACGAGAACGTGTTGATGATTCTGAGCAGTGTTTGGCCATGTTTAAACGTAACAAACCGGAATTTTTGCATCGATGTGTGACAATGGATGAAACATGGATCCATCACTTCACTCCGGAATCAAAACGATCGTCATCTGAGTGGACAGCAACTGGTGAACCTCGTCCAAAGCGCCCGAAAGCACAACAATCGGCTGGAAAAGTTATGGCCGCGGTATTTGGGGATGTGCGTGGTGTAATATTCATCGATTATCTTGAGAAAGGAAATACCATTAACAGTGAATATTATATAGCGTTATTGGACCGTTTGAAGGCCGAAATTGCAAAGAAACGACCGCATACGGCAAAGAAAAAAAATTTGTTTCATCAAGACAACGCACCGTGTCACAAGTCAATCAAAACAATGGCAAAACTACATGAATTGAACTTCGAATTGCTCCCACATCCACCGTATTCGCCAGATTTGGCTCCCAGCGACTGCTGGCTGTTCGCAGACCTGAAAAAAATGCTCCCTGGTAAGAAATTTCGCACGAATGAAGAGGTTATCGCTGAAACTGAGGCCTATTTTGAGGCAAAAGATAAATCATTCTACAAAAGTGGTATTGAAATGTTAGAGCGGCGCTGGAATGATTGCGTTGCTCTTGATGGAGATTACGTTGATGAATAAAGCTAATTTTGAACCAAAAAAATTGTGTTTTCTTTGTTAGGCCCGGGACTTTTCAGCCCATGTGTTAACAAATATTTGTTTTATTACTAAAACTATTATGGCTCTTTTACAAATTCACTATCTGCCTTTAACGGTTAATAGAGTCGCTGACACATAATTTGGAGGGTAATTATCTCTCAGATAATGTCGAGTGCACTTGAACAGAGGGGCACATGTGAAAAATCGATGTCTAGGAAAACCCGCCTTTTCTGGATAATTCCTGCTGCCATAAATATCCTTGTAATGCGCCTCTATGGCCGTTGGCTGTGAATGAGATAGCACGCTGTGACCCCCCTTTAAACGCCATGTGTTTGTGTCGACTTACGCGATCAATTTTTCTGTTTTGTTTTCGAAAGTTGCAGTTAAATCATGTATGACATCATTAACTTCCGGTTCATTTATTAATATTGCCTATGAAACTTTCCAATACTGATTAGATATTATAGATATTAGATGATTATGTCCAATTCAGCTCTATTAAAGTGTTTTGTGTAAGGTACGTATTATATATAGAATTTAAAATGCTTTTTGGCGTTTTCATTTCCTATCGTAAAAATTATTACATTTTAAAATTAGGTTTTAAAAAAGAAGTCAAACTAGAAATGTTCAAAAAAATTAAGTACATTGAATATTATGGTAAAAAAAAAGGTGTTCAATTCTTTTTATATATAAAAAAACTATATACTAAGAAAAATAAAAAAAAAGAAAATGTCCGTAAAATGACGTAAAGGCCAATATTGTTGTAAAATCAAAGTAAAAAATACTTATACACTAGATATAATACCACAATAAGATAGTGAAAAATGGAAAAAAAGACGACCAGTAAATAGAAAGTTAAAATAATGGAAAAAAATTGCAGAAGAACAGCAGGACAAACATAACACAGCAGAGGCTGGAGAAGTTTATGCAAAAATATTCTTCAAATGAAATATTCTGCATCGTTATTGAAATACGAAATATAAAAAGCAGATAAATTCATAAATTAGGTCCATAACCAAACTCGGCTCCTACGTTTCAACGACTCCAGAACCTATTCGAATCAGATTTGTTTCCGCTCTATAAAGATATTCCTCAAAACAGGGAATAATATACGAACCTACCGTAAAAAATAACCTGCAGAATTAGTTGCAGGCGCAATGTTGTTCGAAAAGCAACATTTAAGCACTGCCTTTGATTTGTGCTGTTTTTGGATTATAATACTGTTTGATGCTGATAATGCTAATGACACCAAAGATTATAAAATCTTATGAAGAAAAGTTGTGAAAAGTGGATCATCCACGATGATATAAATGTATTGCAGTATATACAGTAGGATCAGCTAGGTACAGTGCATTATATGTTATTCCAATGTGGTCAAAGAGTTACTCCTGACCATTTTCAATAGCAACTAATTTATATTAATTGAAACGAAATGCAAAATCACTTTAAAAATGCGTCCGATTTTCATCGCTCCTAATTCTTGCAAAATCACCTTCATAGCCGCTTCATATATCTTGCAGAAGTCGAAAAAACCCTGATGAGTTTATCATATCAAAACCACCAGGTTTTTATTGATCTGAAATTCGACAGTTGACTGAGTGGTTAAATTGTACAGAAAGTAAAGAAGATTACTTCAAAGGCGTTTATATTACCTTTTTCCAAAATGGTTTGAAATTTTATCTCTTCCGATACCTGCAACATCACCTGGTTGACAACCGCTTCATATATCTAGAGGAAGTCAAAAAACACCTTCCTGACTATATCATATCAAAACCATCAAGTTTTTTTCCGATCGGGAATTCGATAGCTGCCGGGATGATAAAAGTTATAGAAAGTGAGTACTTCGAAGATTTTTTACATTACCTTTCTCATAAATAAATATCAAAGGTAGTCAGAAAGACCGAGAATTAAAAACCTAATATTATTTTTAAGAGACAGGACAAGAGATACCTATGTCCAATACACTCGTATTAAGTCGAGGAATAAATTCTCTCCGTTTTCTAACTAACTGGATTGTAAAAAGAAATTAACTAATTTAAAGTTAATTGTGAAGTTCTAAAACTAAACTAAACACTCCATCGGTTTTTCAAAACTTATTTTTTAAAATTAGCTGGATTGAAGCTGAAAAATTATTCAAACTGCATTTGAAGATCCCATTAGTCCGAATGTTGGTCCTCGCTAGCTTTTGGCACTCCGCCTCAATACGACCCACTGTCAACTATATATCTGCCATGCCTTCTGTCAAAGATCAAATAAGCTTTTCGTGTTTTTCTCTACAGACACCCAAACTATCTTATACATCTTTTTATTTACAAATTTTGTAGCTCGGATTAATGTTTAAGAATGCTGCAAGGTTTATCGCATACCATTGTCATTACTTTCTTCATATATACTATGTAGTCTATTTATTCGAAGATATATCTCTTCTTTGTTTATCTTGACATTGATAACCCCGAGCAAGATTTGAATGTCTTTTCTTGGACTATGCTTATGTGCTCTCTCCAACTCTTCATTAATTAAAATGTGGTTAAAGAACTTGCTCTTAAGTCTGATTTTACATATTATGTGGATAATAGCTACAAATCCAATTATCAGCTATTTTATTATATTTCTCACTCTGAACCTCACTACATTTGTTCATTTTTTGAATAATGCCGTTTCATATCCATTACACCTCTAATGCTGCTAAAAAATCTATTCTATACTTATTTATCACATTCACATATAACGCTGTCATAAATAAAGTTTTAATGTCCAAAGTTCATAATGTAAGGTCTGTTTTCAGTAGGCCCAGTTACAGTCATCGTAGTTATGGTTCAGTTTCTTATGCTTGAGACTTTGCAACGGTATTTATTTCATAGGAGAGGATAGTTAACTCCATGCTCAACACCCATACTAAAAGGGAGGAATTCAATCAATCAATCGCCATTCCATACCTCAACCAAGAAACCCTGATTTTTAAGCCCAGAGAGTTGCCCTCACTCTACTTTTTTCTAAGACAGGATTTGATGACCTTGTATCTGTTATTCTGATAATATTAACATTTTCTAGAATATCCAATGCTAATATTTTCGATATTAAAAAGCAACCTAAGATTCTTCAATCGCCCATTTCGCCCTTCTCTTTCCCAACACTGAATTGGAATCAGCTCTGGCGGGGTCCTAATATTACACATCATTACGAATATAAATTTCTGCTCCTACGCGTTTTAAAAAACCTATTCTGAATATTCCAACATATTAAAAAAAAACGAAGTAATTAATTAATTATAATATAATTAATATAATTATAATTAATATAATATAATTATAATAATAAAAAGTATAATATAATTAAATAAAAGTGATAGATAACAAAGTAAAAAATTGTTTTATTTCTTTTTAAAAAATGAACTATCACAAAGTAACGGACAAATCAATCAATAATTTGAAGTAAATGATATTTGTGACTTCCTTAACAACTAAATGATACAACAATCGGGATTATCGCTACTTTATTATGTATTAGACGTAGTATTTCTTATTAGACTTTCTTCTGTTCTATGATTTTTAGTTTAAATTTTGTCGCCACATGAATCTATTAAAAATGTGGAATTAATCTGTGGAATTAACATTCCTGGTAATTTCGAATATATTTGTATATTATTAACTGTTATTAATTTGAAGTTTTTAAAATTCAGTCCTTTTGAAAACGTTTCCTATCCAATCGTCTATACGAAATGTTAACCTTTATAAAAATTATAATTAGAGAAATAATAATCTAAAGAAAATAATTTTCTTACCGAATTGTTGCCTCAACAAATCGATTGTTGCATTGGTTGTATGACATGATTTTTAAAGAAATACTACCCAATGTTGCCACCGACGTACATTTTTCTGGATACAATGGTAATTTTTGGGTCATATGAGGAATCTTTTCGCTTCAAAAGTGACAATTTTGTTTATTAACGTAACCAAAAATTAGCTTCATCGCTGAACAATTTTGCGATTAAAATCTGGGTCAGCTTGCAATTGAAGTTAAGCCCATTCATCGAACGTACGACGCAAATGATGGCCTTGCTTGTTATTGGATCTTGTAAGACACCACAAGATCTTTACATAAAATTGTCCCTGTTGTCGAATAACAAAACCCAACTTTCTGTGACCGTCGACAAATTGATAAATTTGATTCTTCATCTACACTACAACATAGGCGATATTTTTTTCGGAACGCACAGTTTTTATCTTGTTTTTATTTTAATATCGAGTAGCATGCAATGTGTTAAGAATTTATCGATAATTCGACGAATACATTGCTTGGTTCGGCGATTATGTACACCTTAGAATTCACGAAGTACTCTATAAGTTTGCCGCTCAGAACAATGATTTTAATAGTTAATTTCGACAATTTGCAAGGGTTGCTCTGATGTTAAACGTTCCATAATGATTTGTAGAACTATACTGAATATGGTTTTGACCCCAAAGATGCACAAACACACAGTTCATTTGTTCATTAAAAAATCACCTTTTATGTAAACATTTTGTTACACATTGTTATTATAACTATGATTATTTTGCTTAAATATTCCAGACCTTGCTTTAAATTTTCAATAAGATTAATATCATACGATCTTACGTTTTGGGCTATTTTTTATAGCGTCATGTTAAATCTCTGGTTTACAGAAATAAATTATGAACTATTATTGACCTTAAACGAAACATTTAAGCCACCATTGAATATAATCCACGAGATGTGTATAAAAGGGTAATTGAAAATTGCTTCTCCAGAATACATTCCACCGAACAATTGAGGAAAACAATTGAAAGACGTTATTTTCAAAATATAGTCTCATTATTTGTTCTTTAAAATAAAATATAAATGATCGGATTATCCATGTGTCATATTGAAAATTACCGAATTGTTACTTGTAATTATCATTGTGCCCCATTTTAAAGTTCTGACACTCTTATTTGACAATCCTTTAAAAATGTTTAAATGTTTATTTAATCCATTTTGGAAATTGTACTCACAAGCTGAAAAAAAAAATTAGTACTCCATAATTTGCCTGATACAACGTGAGAAAAGTGATTGTTAAGTATTATGTTCAATTTAATTCTTTAAAATTTTGCAACTTCGTTTTTTTTAATATAAGAACCCTTGTGCAAAACTCATCGCATGTTTAATGAAGTGCATAAAATTAATTTCATTAATTGAGCATTTTAATTTAGATGATTGTTTAATGTTTAATGTTTAAGACTAATTGAATATATTCACGTATTAATGAAAACATATTTTTAGATGTGTTAAATGATTAGCAAATATAATTTATAAATTTCTTTTAATTATGTGTCATAATATATTGTATCGGCTATAATATATATATATATATATATATATATATATATATATATATATATATATATATATATATATATATATATATATATATATATATATATATATATATATATATATACAATATATATATATATATATATATATATATATATATATATATATATATATATATATATATATATATATATATATATATACAATATATATATATATATATATATATATATATATATATATATATATATATATATATATATATATATGTATATATAAGTACAGTTAGAGGCGTTTGTTATTGTTAGCCTTCCTTTGCGCCCATACTGTTTTCATTCTTTCGGTATGAGCGTTCTTTCTTTGGTCAGACCAAGTTGTTCCAGTCTTCCTGCATTTTTCTCTCTGGCCAACTTCCCAAACGTTAACCAGGTGTCTGAAACAGCCTCTATCCTGAATTTCACTTTGGGTAATATTTGCTGATCTTAGGTCCTCTTTAATTGCAACAATCCATTTAATTATTTATTATTTCTACTTTAACTCTACTCGTATTTTCATAAAATTCGACTATTTGTCTAGTTAGCCTACTCGGATTTATCCGTTTTATGTGTCCCTAAAACCTAAGTCTTCTTTTTTTCATATCGCTATGTATATCTGCGTATTGTTTGATTTCTTTCTTTTCTCGAAGTCGGTATGTTGTGCTATTTATTTATTTGGGGCCCAAGATTTTTCTTATGATTTTTCTTTTCTTTTTTTCAATGTCCTCGATGTCTCTCTTTCTATTCAAAATGAGCATTTCTGTCCCATATAGACATTCTGGCTTAATAACTGTCTTGTAATGTCTCAGTTTTGTGTTTTTAGATATGCATTTGTTGTTGTAAATATTTTGTGTAAGTCTCAATGCATTTTCCATTTTTTTGGCATCTGCCCTTATTGGCCGCTGTTTCCAACCCGTTTTCCATGATTATTTCAACCAAATATTTCAATTGAGAGACTCGTCTGATGTTACCATATTTTGTTTTTAGAAATGGTGTTCTTAGTCTGTTGCAGGTCATGTATTGTGTCTTTTCAAAGGAAATTTGGAGTCTTATCGTGTCTGCTGTTTCTTTTAGGATTTCAATCTGTTTTTGTGCCGTTAATATATCTTGAGCTAAAATTACTAGATCATCAGCAAACGCCAGACAATCAATTTTGATGTTGGTTCTCCCCAATTTAATGGGCTGGTCAATATTCAGGGCCGACTTTTTGTCACGCCTCTTCTGTATTACTTTTTCTAGAACACAGTTAAATAGGAGTGGCGAGAGTCCATCCCCTTGTCTCACTCCAGTTTTAATTTTGAAGGGCTCTGAGATGTCATCCATGAATTTAACTTTTGACCTTTTGTTAGTTAATGTTGATTTAATAATTGCCAGCGTTTTCAGATCTAGTCCTTGTTCTTTCAAGATTTGGAATAGCGATTCGCGATATGCTTTTTTGAAATCCACAAATGTACAGACGAGATTTTTATTGTAGAATTTTTCATGTCTCAAGATCAACTTTACATTCAGGATCTATTCAGGGCAGGATCTGCCCGGTCGAAAACCTGCTTGATATTCACCAATTTTAGGTTCTAACTGTCCCTGTGCTATGTCTAGTAGACATTGAATAATAATCTTATAACAAACTGAGAGAAGAGATATCCCTCGTAAGTTCACCAAACTTCTTGTGGAATTTTGGTTATTTCCTTGATTGTACCTGGACCAGCGGATTTTAAAAGGTCAGCGGTGATTCCCTCTTCACCAGAAGCTTTGTTATTTTTAAGTCGCGTGATTTGACTAATTATTTCGTCTTCATTCGGTGGTAACGAATCTGGGTTTTTTTTGTCCAGGGTTTAGTGTTGGTGATCTGTTTAAGGGCTCAGAACAGTTTAGTAGTGTGACAGTGTTCGAAATATTTCGCAAGTTCTTTGCTATTGTCTTTAGCTTGCAATTAGCTATTTAGAGCTAATTGTCCGTTTTCCTTTTGGAAGCAAAGAGGGTTGATAGCCTGTTAATTTAGTTTTAAATGTTTTGTAAAAATTTCGGGTGTTATTTTTTTGGAAATCTTTTTCTATTTGATTAAGTTGATTGTTTTCATATTTCTTTTAGTTTGTCTAATTAGCTTCGATGTTTCATTTCTTACTTCCAAAAAATGTTATAGTTTATTGCTGTTTTTTGACTGTTCCACTCTTTAAATGCTTTACTTCGGCTTAATACTGCTTGCTCGTAAAACTTGCATCTAGTCAAATCTTCAACTAGTTTCAGAATTAAAATCTCAGCCGCACCACTGGTTAATAGACGCTGACCACTCAACCGCTGATATAGGTCAGACGCTAAATGGATTTAGTTTTTTGCCTTAGTTCGGGGCTGCTGATTTTGAGATATTCGCAGTTATCTATTAATATCTAACGGATCGTTCACTATCCACCACCCGTGACCCATTCAGTACCTTAGGCGAGTTATACCGGATATATATATATATATATATATATATATATATATATATATATATATATATATATATATATATATATATATATATATATATATTTATATATTTATATATATTTATATATATATATATATATATATATATATATATATATATATATATATATATATATATATATATATATATATATATATATATAATGTTAGACTTCTTTGGACAGCGTCCAATGAGACAACAGTAGCTGAGTGTTACATACACCCAACCGCTGGGTTCCACAATCTCATGTGGAACATACACACACACTTGGGTGGGGTCTTTAAGGTGCTGGGCAGATGTGACCGTGCACCAGGTCGAGAGAGAATGATCGTGTTCGCCAGGAGCGAAGCACGGAAAAATCTTGAGAGTGGGCGGGGCTATTGCCCGCGGAGGAATTTAAAAAAGTCTGAAGAGGGGAGGCGGCGAAGTTTGCGTAGGAATTATTGATGACGTGGGTTGTGTTTTTTTTTGGCAGCGTATGTGTTTATCCTTGGGTGTCGAGGAGCTGCAAAAGGCCTGTGGCGAAGGTGGCCATGGCTTTCTGCAGGTAGTCCTGGATGGCGTCGTTCCCGTTTTGGGCCGTGGGTGGAGATGTGACTGTGGCGGCGGCGAACGTTTTGTTAAGTGGTGCTGGTGGGGGCGCTGGTGCGGCTGGTTGGTTGGCGACTGTCTTGCTCGTGGATGGCCGGTTGGCGCCTGTGGCTGGCATTTGGCTGGTTGACGACTGTCTGGCTAGTCTTTGCTGGGTGGTTTTTTGGATTTTTCGGGCATCCGGAGAAGGTGGCAGCGTGGTCAGCACAGTTTAAGCACACTTCCTGGGAGCTTCTGCTGGGATGGGGCTGTCTGCCGCTTTGTGATCACCAGAACATTTGCGGCACTTGGGGTTCACGTGGCACTTGACAGCGGAGTGCCCAAATTGTAGACAATTCCGGCATTGTGCGAGGGTTCGGCTGAATTTTTGGGGTTCAACCGAAACTGCTAGATTGCAGACGTGTAGTATGTTGTAAATTTCGTTGTCGGTGGGCGAGACGCGAATCTTGACGAGTGGCATTTTCCTGTCGTTTGCTCTGGTCATCCAGCGAGTTTCGGCTGAGCTGAAGCCTTGGGATTTTAAGTCGTCGGCGATGTCTTCTATGGAGATGTTGGTGTCAACTCCACGGATGACGACGTTGAGGTCGCGGTCTGGCGCTAGGAAATGGGTGTAGTATTGGATTTTTCTTTCGGTCAGATAGCGGGTGATTTGTCGGTGGAAGTCGGCAGAGTCTGGGAAAAACTGGATTCCCAGTCTGACCGACTTGGCGTTCGAAAACTTCCATCTTTTTTCCGTGAACGTTTTGGCCAGTTCGTTCCAGCGACTGGCTTCGCAAAGAACGACTGATGTTTTCTTGAACGGCATCTTTGGAGTAGGTTGTGAGTTGGTTGGGCTGGGAGTTGATGCGGCAGCTGGAGTTGTGTCCATTTTTTGGGCTTTTTCATTTAATTTTTAAAAATGCTGGAGCACGCCCGGGTTTGAAGAAGCCGGGGCATTGATGGCGGGTTTGGGGGCTGGCATGTCCGGAAAGTCTTCCTCGGAGGATGATGGGACGGTGGTTTTGCGTTTCTTGGATGTCGACACTGATTTTTTTGTAGACTGCGCGGCGACTGGTGGACTGGTGCTGGGTTCGTTGTTTTGCTTAAGGCTGTTGATTTCGAACAGTTGTGCTGAAATTTTTGCTTCCAGCACACTGTGTCGATTCTTCAATTCATCGTTTTCTTTTTGGACTGCGGTGATTTGCCTTTGGAGATCGTTAGCTGTATTGGTGACTCTGTCCAAAGCATTTTCCATGGCTTTGATCGCTTCACCTTCTACGGCGTAGCCGGTGGCGAGGAAGAGTTGATATTCAAGCTCCTGGTTCGCCTCTTGTAGCTGTTGGCACCGAGCTAGGAGGTCAGTTACTGTCGGGTGGCGGCGTTTTTGAAACGCGGTCGACGGGGCGACTATGTCTAGGTCGGAGTCCGAGTCGTGGCCGGACGCCATGGCGACAGACTGTCGGACGGCCAGGTAGAAGGCGGCGGGTGGCGCGACGGCCTGCGAGGCGGACAGACCGATACTACTATGCGATCGCGGGGCGGTAATAGAAAAGGTGTTTCTTCGACCGAGTCGAGAAGCGAACTGAATCAACGGTGGAACATACAGCAACCTGCGTCTCCGCCTAAATAAACATTTCGTTAGATGCTTGACTGGAAAAGAGCCCCACCCATCCTTTCAATTGGAGGGAATATGTTTCGCCTCTTGATGTTCAGTCTCGTCAGGGTACCGACACATGCTCTTCCGTAAAGAATAGGGAGTCTATCCACAGTCAACAACCCATACTTTCGCCGACTTGCCGTCGGATGGCGTATATATGCAATGTTAGACCTCTTTGGACAGCGTCCAATGAGACAACAGTAGCTGAGTGTCACATACACCCAACCACTGGCTTCCACAATCTCTTATGGAACATACAGCAACCTGCGTCCACGCCTAAATGAACATTTTGTTAGGTGCGGTCGGATAGATTTGTGCCCTTCCTAAATCAGTTCTGACTTGTGCGATCCATGGTACTATTGACTTGACCCCTTGTATGTACGTAAGAATTTTGTTGGTGAGTCTTGTCGATAGGAGTCTACTGATACGTCCATAAAATTTCAACTTTCTTTTTATTATGTCCGTCGCTACGTTGGACATTCACTCCGTGGTCTTCCTGGAATATAGTATGTATCCTTCCTCTGTTACTTTTGGGTTGAAAATTGTCCTCGTAATTTTACGTTCTTCTTTTAGAATGTTTTCTATGCCGCTGTTTGTGTGGAGTGTAAGTGACTCGCTTGCGTATAATACCTCTGGTTTGATTACTGTGTGTAGTGTCTTATTTTTGTGTGTCTGGATATGCATTTCTTATTTATCTGTGATATTATGTGTCTTGCCGTAATGCCCTCTTCATCTTCTGTAATCTCAAGCAGATATTTGAAGTGTGTGACCTTATTTATCTTGGCGTATTTGGTGTTCAAATTTTTGACATCTAATTTTGAGCAGAAGAATTCGATTTTTTGAAAGAAGATTTGTAGGCCGACTTTCTCTGTACATTCCTTGAGGACTTCTATCTGTTTGGTTGTCCTTATTTCACTGTCTGCGAGTATGGCTAGGTCGTCTGCTAAGACAGGCATGACATTTCTATGTTGTTTTTGGGTCGT